>JARWMC010000006.1:14211990-14732753 GCA_029959065.1 Colias behrii
CCTAACCTAACCTAACCTAACCTAACCTAACCTAACCTAACCTAACCTAACTAACCTAACCTAACCTAACCTAACCTAACCTAACCTAACCTAAACCTAACCTAACCTAACCTAACCTAACCTAACCTAACCTAACCTAACCTAACCTAACCTAACCTAACCTAACCTAACCTAACCTAACCTAACCTAACCTAAACCTAACCTAACCTAACCTAACCTAACCTAACCTAACCTAACCTAACCTAACCTAACCTAACCTAACCTAACCTAACCTAACCTAACCTAACCTAACCTAACCTAACCTAACCTAACCTAACCTAACCTAACCTAACCTAACCTAACCTAACCTAACCTAACCTAACCTAACCTAACCTAACCTAACCTAACCTAACCTAACCTAACCTAACCTAACCTAACCTAACCTAACCTAACCTAACCTAACCTAACCTAACCTAACCTAACCTAACCTAACCTAACCTAACCTAACCTAACCTAACCTAACCTAACCTAACCTAACCTAACCTAACCTAACCTAACCTAACCTAACCTAACCTAACCTAACCTAACCTAACCTAACCTAACCTAACCTAACCTAACCTAACCTAACCTAACCTAACCTAACCTAACCTAACCTAACCTAACCTAACCTAACCTAACCTAACCTAACCTAACCTAACCTAACCTAACCTAACCTAACCTAACCTAACCTAACCTAACCTAACCTAACCTAACCTAACCTAACCTAACCTAACCTAACCTAACCTAACCTAACCTAACCTAACCTAACCTAACCTAACCTAACCTAACCTAACCTAACCTAACCTAACCTAACCTAACCTAACCTAACCTAACCTAACCTAACCTAACCTAACCTAACCTAACCTAACCTAACCTAACCTAACCTAACCTAACCTAACCTAACCTAACCTAACCTAACCTAACCTAACCTAACCTAACCTAACCTAACCTAACCTAACCTAACCTAACCTAACCTAACCTAACCTAACCTAACCTAACCTAACCTAACCTAACCTAACCTAACCTAACCTAACCTAACCTAACCTAACCTAACCTAACCTAACCTAACCTAACCTAACCTAACCTAACCTAACCTAACCTAACCTAACCTAACCTAACCTAACCTAACCTAACCTAACCTAACCTAACCTAACCTAACCTAACCTAACCTAACCTAACCTAACCTAACCTAACCTAACCTAACCTAACCTAACCTAACCTAACCTAACCTAACCTAACCTAACCTAACCTAACCTAACCTAACCTAACCTAACCTAACCTAACCTAACCTAACCTAACCTAACCTAACCTAACCTAACCTAACCTAACCTAACCTAACCTAACCTAACCTAACCTAACCTAACCTAACCTAACCTAACCTAACCTAACCTAACCTAACCTAACCTAACCTAACCTAACCTAACCTAACCTAACCTAACCTAACCTAACCTAACCTAACCTAACCTAACCTAACCTAACCTAACCTAACCAGTCATTTGCCCGAACGCGGTCCGTTGACAGCGAAATCGCATCGCTCGTAAGTTTATTTTTGCAAAAGTGGTATTTTTTCAACTTACACATTAGTGTTATATACCAGTAGATGCGCGCTAAAACAACCAATACGGACGCGAAAACAGTTTTAAAATCGAGTCAGAGTTTTAAAAGTTATAACATAAAGAAATATTCACGAAATTAACAAGGGTTACGTCGTCGCTGGAAAGTCCCGATTTATATCGGGGACTTCGCGAACCGGAACTGCAGTGTTGTGTGTGCTAGTGATACAAGTGTCTGTGCAAATTTTGGGATTTTTAGGACTCATAAATCAAGCAAAACAAACATTTTTTTGGTAAGCCGGGCGGTGGCAATCCCCCTTTACTCAGTGTTTAGTGAATGATAATAGTATAAATAGACGCGTTTTTCTAAAACAAAGCCCCTGGTTTTTGTTCCGGGGAAATCGGAGTGAAATTGGCGGAGATAGACGCAAAAGAGTGTTTTTTAACCTACAAACAGAAACTTTCTCCGCCAAAACTGTACTTTTCCCCTTTCCCCCCACCGTGCTTCCTACTTAACTAAGTGTTTTGGGACTCCTTACACCTTCCCGAACAAAGATAATAAATTATCATAACTCCTCATAACGTTTTTCGGGAAAAATATCTAAGTAGGTCACGGGTGCAATCAACAAAACAGTAAACACGTGGTGGCGAAGGAATGTTTTCTTTTTAATCTGATTTATATTTTGTTTTTGTATATTAGTATTTTGTAAAAATAGACCAGCTACATCATTTTTGGTGTAGCTGTTAGACTAAGGTATTATATACTGAGTGCTTAGGGACCATATATCACACAACACAATAATATTATAATATTATTATCTTTTATTCGTATGTATTATTTGTCCATATATGTATTCATTTTGATCTTATTTATATATTAATTCTATCTTAATTCATAAACAGGCGACTCCCCTATTGGGAGACCTGATAGTTTTAAGTATAATAATTATTGACTTGAGTGCCTAGTATTGACTAGCTTACTAGGTAGCTTACTAGGTTAAACCGTACGATTTTGACATTTTTATTTTTAATTTTATTTTATTTGTAATTATTGACAGGTGCCTCTATTGGGAGACTGATTAAGTATAACTATTATATCACGGACCTATTAATATTTTATTAATATTTTATATTTTATATTTTTATATTTTATATCTGTGACATTCATTTTTAATTGTAATCATTGACAGGTATCTCCCCTATTGGGAGACATAATAGTGTTAAGTTGACCATTTTTAATTATCACTGACCTATTAATATTTTATTAATATTTTATATTTTATATTTTTATATTTTATATCTGTGACATTCATTTTTAATTGTAATCATTGACAGGTATCTCCCCTATTGGGAGCCATAATAGTGTTAAGTTGACCATTTTTAACTATCAGTGACCTATTAATATTTTATATTTTTAAATTATATTTTATATTAATATTTTATATCTTATATTTATATCTGTGATATTTATTTTAATTGTATTGACAGGTATCTCCCTTATTGGGAGACCTAATAGTGTTAAGTTGACCATTTTTAACTATCAGTGACCTATTAATATTTTATATTTTTATATTAATATTTTATATCTTATATTTATATCTGTGATATTAAATTTTTTTTAATTGTAATTATTGACAGGTATCTCCCCTATTGGGAGACCTAATAGTGTTAAGAATAATTATTATTGACAGGGGTTTTTTTTTTTTTTTTTTTTTTTTTTTTTTTTTTTTTTTTTTTTTTTTTTTTTTTTTCCCTAAGTCATCATGATCCACACTCCCCAGAGGCGTGCCGGTGACACGTTCACTATCTCCGAACCAGTGAAGAAGCCTGCAACACCTAAAAGTCGGACTGCAGAAGGGAAAGCCCTTCTGCTGAAAGGGAAAGCCCACCTGCGAGAGTCTCGAAATTTAAAGACTGACATAAAAGATGGGGTTATTACGGCGCTAGAAAGGATGTATGAAATAATAAAAGAGATGGAGTTTGAACTCACCAATGCCAGGGCTGGTAGTGGAGGGCGTAGTGGGGACCCTATACATCCCCCCCCGCCATCCGATGCTGGTCCCAGCGTAGTTGACGACGCATTGGTGAGAAATCTGGACCTAAGTGAAGGAATGAAAGAAAGTATGAAAGAGATGATGACAAGAATGGAAGAGATGAGAGTAAGCATGCGGGAGAATGAAAATAAAATGGACAAATTGAGCTCGCTTTTGGAGGGCAACATGACTGTCGCCAAAACGGCGAGTTATGCGGGCGTTGTCTCGAGGGGAGTCATAGAGAAACTCCCCGAAGCAAGAGCCCTGCATTCGGTCATGGTGTCATCCAAAGACGAACAAGAGACGGGTGATGAGGTGTTAGAAATGATCAGAAAGACTGTGGATGCAAAGGACGGATGGGTGAAAGTAGAGAGGGTAAGAAAGGTGAAGAACAGGAAGGTGGTCGTCGGCTGTGCGAATGAGGAAGAAAGAATCAAGGTGAAGGAAAGGCTGAGAAAGAATGAGGGATTAGTAGTGGAAGATGTAAAAAATAAGAGCCCTCTACTAGTCTTCAGGGATGTAATGAAATGCGAAGTTGACGATTTCGTCACAGCATTCAGTAATCAAAATGCAAGCATCCTTGAGGGCCTGAAGGGGGAAGAGAGAAAGGTAGAAGTAGCGTACGTGATGAAAGCAAGGAACCACCTCCAGAACCACGTAGTGGCCAGGGTGAGTCCACAGGTATGGAAGAGATGCACGAGTGAAGGATACGCCCATATAGGGCTAAGTAGAGTGAAAGTGATGGATCAAAGTCCGTTAGTGCAGTGCTCGCGCTGTCTTGGGTACGGGCATACGAGACGAATGTGTAGGGAAGAGAAGGAACGATGCAGCCACTGCGCTGGTCCTCACATGAAGACCGAGTGCGACAAGTGGCTGCGGGGAGAAGTGCCTCAATGCATCAACTGCATAAAGGCTAAGAAAGGCAGCGCAGAGCACAGCGCCTTTGACAGAGAGTGTACGGAAAGAAAGAGGTGGGATGCTCTGGCCAGATCGGCGGTAGCGTATTGCTAAGGTTGCCCAAGGTGAGTCCTTCCAGTACCGAATGCTGCAGGCCAATCTCCAGCGGAGCCAAATCGCCACACGTGAGCTACTGCTCGAAGCCACCAAGCGTAAGGCATGCGTAGCGTTGCTGCAAGAGCCCTACGTTGGTGGGGCGAAAAGTATGAGGACATACAATGGAGTGAGGATCTTCCAGAGCGAAGGGGAAGGGGGTGGAGCAGTAAAGGCGTGTATTGTAGTACTCGACGACACACTGGATGTCGAACTACATACACGCCTTAGCAGTAACAACATCGTTGTGGCCACTCTCAGAACCAAAGCCTGGGAGATGATTGTAGTGTCCTTCTACTTCGAGCCCGATAAACCAGTGGGGCTCTACCTGGACCATCTTAGGCGGATAGGGAGAGAGCTGGGTATCCATAGGATGGTCCTGGGAGGCGATGCGAACGCAAAAAGCCCGTGGTGGGGTGGCGAAGTGGAAGACTCGCGAGGAAGAGATGTGTCTGCTGTACTGGAAGAAATGGGAATGCACATACTCAACACCGGGGACATCCCTACGTTCGATACCATCAGAGGTGGGAAAAGGTACTCTAGCTACGTGGATGTGACAGCGTGCTCCGACGATCTGCTGAACCGAGTGGACAACTGGAGGGTTGAGGAGAGTCTCACGAGCTCGGACCACAACGGCATATCCTTCGGCATCAGACAACATAAATCCACAGGCACGAACATAATACGAACTACACGCATATTTAACACACACAAGGCAAACTGGACTCAGTTTCATGAGAAACTGACCCAGCTGATGTCAGACAGACAATTAACTATACAAGACATAGACACAATACACAGCACACAACAAATAGATGACGCAATAGACAGATACACTGAAGCAATCACACAGACATGCAGAGACACAATGCCGACCAAAAAACACACACAGAAATTCACCTTGTCGTGGTGGAATGATGAGCTCGCGCAGATGAAGAAGCAGGTGGCCACGAGGAGACGCAGGATCCGAAACGCAGCACCTGATCGCAGAGACCGCGTGGTTGGATTGTACCTGGAAGAAAGAGAGATGTATGAAAAGGCAGTGAAAGAAGCGCAAGAGAAGAGTTGGAAGGAGTTTTGCCGGAAACAGGATAGGGAGGGGGTCTGGGAGGGCATCTACAGGGTGCTTAATAGAGCCACAGGGAGAGAGGAGGATCTGCCCCTTTCGAGGGGCGGTGAGACCCTCGATGCCCGGAGCTCGGCAGAACTGTTGGCGGAGACCTTCTACCCCGAGGACCAGGAAAGTGGTGAAAGTGAGGGACATCGTCGGGTGCGCAGGTGTGCGGAGTCCTTGGACACCGAACCACCGGCGGGCCCGGATGACCCTCCTTTCATCATGGAGGAGTTGAAGAGAGCCGTAAGGTCCTTCAACCCCAAGAAGGCCCCCGGGGCTGATGGACTCACGGCCGACATCTGTCAGCACGCTGTGGATTGTAACCCGGGATGGTTCCTTGCCTTGCTCAACAGATGCCTCTCTGCCGCCTACTTCCCCGCACAGTGGAAGTGGGCGACCGTGGTTATACTGCGAAAGCCGGGCAAGGAATCATATCGGGTACCGAAAGCCTATCGACCGATCGGCCTCTTACCTGTTCTCGGCAAAATCTTCGAAAAGATGCTGGTCGGCCGACTTAGGTTTTACCTGTTGCCCAAAATAAGCCCCCACCAGTATGGCTTTATGCCACAGAGGAGCACCGAGGACGCCCTCTATAGACTAGTGAACCACATCAGAAATATGAGGGAGGAGAAGAAGATTTCTGTTGTGGTATCGCTGGACATAGAGGGAGCCTTCGACAGCGCCTGGTGGCCAGCCATAAAGGTGCGGTTGGCTGAAGTTGGGTGCCCGGGGAACGTGAGGCGGGTGATCAGCAGCTACCTGAGTGAAAGGGGAGTGAAAGTTAGATATGCGGGCGTGGAAGTGAGTAGGGGGACCAGCAAGGGGTGCGTGCAGGGATCCATAGGTGGACCAATCCTGTGGAACCTCTTGCTGGACCCTCTGCTATGGATGCTAGAGGAGATGAAAGTATTCTGTCAGGCGTTCGCCGACGACATTGTATTGGTCTTTGAGGGTGACACGGCCCTTGAAATTGAAATGGAAGCTAACCGTGTCTTAAATGCAATAGATGAATGGGGAAAGGAAAACAAACTAAAATTTGCACCGCATAAAACTTGTGCCCTCCTTTCCACGAGGAGATTAAAATATGACGTGCCACGGCTCGCTATGGGGAATGTGGAAATAAAATATTTTGACCATATAAAAATATTGGGCCTAACAATAGACAGCGGCCTCACCTTTAACGCCCACGTCGGGGCTGTATGCCAAAAGGCAATAGCCCGGTATAAACTCTTGGCTAAGGCAGCCAGAGTTGGTTGGGGACTTAGCCCAGATATTATTAAGACTATTTATGTAGCTGTTATCGAACCGACTATTATGTATGCATCGGCAGCGTGGGCACCCACCGTGGAAAAGATGGGGGTCCAAAAAAGGCTGAACACCGTACAACGGGGCTTCGCCCAAAAGATCTGCCGAGCATATCGGACCGTCTCCCTGAACTCAGCTATGCTGTTGGCTGGGATACTCCCCCTTGACCTCAGAATTCTCGAAGTCTCGAGACTATATGGGATCAAGAAGGGGGTGTCGCACCCAGCGTTGGGAGACAGGGAGGTGGAAAGAATGGCTCCGGCGATTGAGGACCCACATCCGGCAGAGCAGGAAGGGCTGGGGTTCGGGCTGGTGGACGAGGACTCGTATTCCGACGTGGCTAATAGCCACGTACATAGGATCTACACGGACGGCAGCAAGATTGAGGGTCGAGTCGGAGCCGCCCTTTCCGTATGGGAGGGGGAGGCCGAGACGAAGGCCGTCAAGCTTGCTTTGCCGCCGTATTGCACCGTCTACCAGGCCGAACTCCTAGCGCTCCAAAGAGCAGTAATTAGAGCCTGCAAGAGTGGAGTGTCGAAGGTCGGCATCTTCAGCGACTCCAGATCGGCCCTCCAGGCAGTCACACTCGGTTCCCCCCACCCCCTTGCTGTGCAAACAAGGGCGGCCCTCCGAAAAGCTGCTTCGCAGAGGCGGGAGGTCGCTCTGTTTTGGATCAAGGCGCACGCAGGGCTAAGGGGGAACGAAAGAGTGGACCAGTTAGCCAAGGAGGCCGCTCTGGGGTCGAAGAAGAAACCCGACTACGATCTGTGTCCTGTTTCATTCGTCAAGCGTATCCTGAGACAGGATACGATCGGGGAATGGGACAGGAGATATGATGTGGGGGAGACGGCTGGAGGCACGAAGCTCTTTTTCCCAAGCGCTGCGGCTGCATACAAAATAGTACGGAAAATAGACATCACACACCACACCACACAAGCACTGACTGGACACGGTGGATTCGCCTTCTACTTGAACAGATTCAAGCTGAGGGAGAATCCATCGTGTCTGTGTCAGCCCGGAGTCGACGAGACGGTTTCTCACCTGTTGCTCGAGTGTCCGATTTTTGCAAGAGATAGATATGTTATTGAGCAAAAATTGGGCATCGCGATGACGGGTGAGAATCTGCCTGCGGCCCTGGGGGATAAAATGAGGACTGAATTTTTGGAATACTGCGAACGAATTGTGAGGGTGGTAAATAAAAGAAACTGTGATAAGGTACTGTGATATTAGGGTTAAGTTTTATAAGTGTTGTGCCGTATTGTTTTATTTCTTTTCATTTTAATGTTTTTAATATATGTTAGTTTTAAATGCAATATTTAATTTTAGTATTTTAATTATTATCTTGGAAATTTCATTGTAAATTTTAAATTGTATTATTTACTTTTAATTGTATTAATTTATTTTATTTTATTTTTATTATTCTCATTGCAATGTTTTTAATTAATGTAAGTTTTTAAACGTAATATTTAATTTTAGTATTTTATAATTAATTTGGAAATGTTATTGTAAATTGTTAACTTGTATCTTTTTTATTATTTTAAATTGTATTCATTTAGGCCTAATGTATAAATAAATAATAGTGTGGTAATTATTTGATTAAAAGCAAAATAAACATCTCTGGACAATATTCCAGAGGAAAGCACACAACACCCTGAGATGGCGGGTGCTTTTTTTAAAAAAAAAAAAAAAAAAAACCTAACCTAACCTAACCTAACCTAACCTAACCTAACCTAACCTAACCTAACCTAACCTAACCTAACCTAACCTAACCTAACCTAACCTAACCTAACCTAACCTAACCTAACCTAACCTAACCTAACCTAACCTAACCTAACCTAACCTAACCTAACCTAACCTAACCTAACCTAACCTAACCTAACCTAACCTAACCTAACCTAACCTAACCTAACCTAACCTAACCTAACCTAACCTAACCTAACCTAACCTAACCTAACCTAACCTAACCTAACCTAACCTAACCTAACCTAACCTAACCTAACCTAACCTAACCTAACCTAACCTAACCTAACCTAACCTAACCTAACCTAACCTAACCTAACCTAACCTAACCTAACCTAACCTAACCTAACCTAACCTAACCTAACCTAACCTAACCTAACCTAACCTAACCTAACCTAACCTAACCTAACCTAACCTAACCTAACCTAACCTAACCTAACCTAACCTAACCTAACCTAACCTAACCTAACCTAACCTAACCTAACCTAACCTAACCTAACCTAACCGTGGAAGTGAGTAGGGGGACCAGCAAGGGGTGCGTGCAGGGATCCATAGGTGGACCAATCCTGTGGAACCTCTTGCTGGACCCTCTGCTATGGATGCTAGAGGAGATGAAAGTATTCTGTCAGGCGTTCGCCGACGACATTGTATTGGTCTTTGAGGGTGACACGGCCCTTGAAATTGAAATGGAAGCTAACCGTGTCTTAAATGCAATAGATGAATGGGGAAAGGAAAACAAACTAAAATTTGCACCGCATAAAACTTGTGCCCTCCTTTCCACGAGGAGATTAAAATATGACGTGCCACGGCTCGCTATGGGGAATGTGGAAATAAAATATTTTGACCATATAAAAATATTGGGCCTAACAATAGACAGCGGCCTCACCTTTAACGCCCACGTCGGGGCTGTATGCCAAAAGGCAATAGCCCGGTATAAACTCTTGGCTAAGGCAGCCAGAGTTGGTTGGGGACTTAGCCCAGATATTATTAAGACTATTTATGTAGCTGTTATCGAACCGACTATTATGTATGCATCGGCAGCGTGGGCACCCACCGTGGAAAAGATGGGGGTCCAAAAAAGGCTGAACACCGTACAACGGGGCTTCGCCCAAAAGATCTGCCGAGCATATCGGACCGTCTCCCTGAACTCAGCTATGCTGTTGGCTGGGATACTCCCCCTTGACCTCAGAATTCTCGAAGTCTCGAGACTATATGGGATCAAGAAGGGGGTGTCGCACCCAGCGTTGGGAGACAGGGAGGTGGAAAGAATGGCTCCGGCGATTGAGGACCCACATCCGGCAGAGCAGGAAGGGCTGGGGTTCGGGCTGGTGGACGAGGACTCGTATTCCGACGTGGCTAATAGCCACGTACATAGGATCTACACGGACGGCAGCAAGATTGAGGGTCGAGTCGGAGCCGCCCTTTCCGTATGGGAGGGGGAGGCCGAGACGAAGGCCGTCAAGCTTGCTTTGCCGCCGTATTGCACCGTCTACCAGGCCGAACTCCTAGCGCTCCAAAGAGCAGTAATTAGAGCCTGCAAGAGTGGAGTGTCGAAGGTCGGCATCTTCAGCGACTCCAGATCGGCCCTCCAGGCAGTCACACTCGGTTCCCCCCACCCCCTTGCTGTGCAAACAAGGGCGGCCCTCCGAAAAGCTGCTTCGCAGAGGCGGGAGGTCGCTCTGTTTTGGATCAAGGCGCACGCAGGGCTAAGGGGGAACGAAAGAGTGGACCAGTTAGCCAAGGAGGCCGCTCTGGGGTCGAAGAAGAAACCCGACTACGATCTGTGTCCTGTTTCATTCGTCAAGCGTATCCTGAGACAGGATACGATCGGGGAATGGGACAGGAGATATGATGTGGGGGAGACGGCTGGAGGCACGAAGCTCTTTTTCCCAAGCGCTGCTGCTGCATACAAAATAGTACGGAAAATAGACATCACACACCACACCACACAAGCACTGACTGGACACGGTGGATTCGCCTTCTACTTGAACAGATTCAAGCTGAAGGAGAATCCATCGTGTCTGTGTCAGCCCGGAGTCGACGAGACGGTTTCTCACCTGTTGCTCGAGTGTCCGATTTTTGCAAGAGATAGATATGTTATTGAGCAAAAATTGGGCATCGCGATGACGGGTGAGAATCTGCCTGCGGCCCTGGGGGATAAAATGAGGACTGAAGTTTTGGAATACTGCGAACGAATTGTGAGGGTGGTAAATAAAAGAAACTGTGATAAGCTACTGTGATATTAGGGTTAAGTTTTATAAGTGTTGTGCCGTATTGTTTTATTTCTTTTCATTTTAATGTTTTTAATATATGTAAGTTTTAAATGCAATATTTAATTTTAGTATTTTAATTATTATCTTGGAAATTTCATTGTAAATTTTAAATTGTATTATTTACTTTTAATTGTATTAATTTATTTTATTTTATTTTTATTATTCTCATTGCAATGTTTTTAATTAATGTAAGTTTTTAAATGTAATATTTAATTTTAGTATTTTATAATTAATTTGGAAATGTTATGGTAAATTGTTAACTTGTATCTTTTTTATTATTTTAAATTGTATTCATTTAGGCCTAATGTATAAATAAATAATAGTGTGGTAATTATTTGATTAAAAGCAAAATAAACATCTCTGGACAATATTCCAGAGGAAAGCACACAACACCCTGAGATGGCGGGTGCTTTTTCAAAAAAAAAAAAAAAAAAAAAAAAAAAAAAAACCTAACCTAACCTAACCTAACCTAACCTAACCTAACCTAACCTAACCTAACCTAACCTAACCTAACCTAACCTAACCTAACCTAACCTAACCTAACCTAACCTAACCTAACCTAACCTAACCTAACCTAACCTAACCTAACCTAACCTAACCTAACCTAACCTAACCTAACCTAACCTAACCTAACCTAACCTAACCTAACCTAACCTAACCTAACCTAACCTAACCTAACCTAACCTAACCTAACCTAACCTAACCTAACCTAACCTAACCTAACCTAACCTAACCTAACCTAACCTAACCTAACCTAACCTAACCTAACCTAACCTAACCTAACCTAACCTAACCTAACCTAACCTAACCTAACCTAACCTAACCTAACCTAACCTAACCTAACCTAACCTAACCTAACCTAACCTAACCTAACCTAACCTAACCTAACCTAACCTAACCTAACCTAACCTAACCTAACCTAACCTAACCTAACCTAACCTAACCTAACCTAACCTAACCTAACCTAACCTAACCTAACCTAACCTAACCTAACCTAACCTAACCTAACCTAACCTAACCTAACCTAACCTAACCTAACCTAACCTAACCTAACCTAACCTAACCTAACCTAACCTAACCTAACCTAACCTAACCTAACCTAACCTAACCTAACCTAACCTAACCTAACCTAACCTAACCTAACCTAACCTAACCTAACCTAACCTAACCTAACCTAACCTAACCTAACCTAACCTAACCTAACCTAACCTAACCTAACCTAACCTAACCTAACCTAACCTAACCTAACCTAACCTAACCTAACCTAACCTAACCTAACCTAACCTAACCTAACCTAACCTAACCTAACCTAACCTAACCAGACTAGTGAACCACATCAGAAATATGAGGGAGGAGAAGAAGATTTCTGTTGTGGTATCGCTGGACATAGAGGGAGCCTTCGACAGCGCCTGGTGGCCAGCCATAAAGGTGCGGTTGGCTGAAGTTGGGTGCCCGGGGAACGTGAGGCGGGTGATCAGCAGCTACCTGAGTGAAAGGGGAGTGAAAGTTAGATATGCGGGCGTGGAAGTGAGTAGGGGGACCAGCAAGGGGTGCGTGCAGGGATCCATAGGTGGACCAATCCTGTGGAACCTCTTGCTGGACCCTCTGCTATGGATGCTAGAGGAGATGAAAGTATTCTGTCAGGCGTTCGCCGACGACATTGTATTGGTCTTTGAGGGTGACACGGCCCTTGAAATAGAAGTAAAAGCGAACCGTGTCCTAAACGAAATAAATGAATGGGGAAAGGAAAACAAGCTAAAATTTGCACCTAATAAAACTTGTGCCCTCCTTTCAACGAGGAGGTTAAAATTTGACGTGCCACGGCTCGCTATGGGGAATGTGGAAATTAAATATTTTTCTCAAATAAAGATATTAGGCCTAACGATTGACAGCGGCCTCACTTTCAACGCCCACGTCGGGACGGTATGCCAAAAGGCAATCGCCCGATATAAACTCTTGGCTAGGGCAGCCAGAGTTGGTTGGGGACTTAGCCCAGATATCATCCGAACTATATATGTAGCTGTTATCGAACCGACTATTATGTATGCATCGGCAGCGTGGGCACCCACCGTGGAAAAGATGGGGGTCCAAAAAAGGCTGAACACCGTACAACGGGGCTTCGCCCAAAAGATCTGCCGAGCATATCGGACCGTCTCCCTGAACTCAGCTATGTTGTTGGCTGGGATACTCCCCCTTGACCTCAGAATTCTCGAAGTCTCGAGACTATATGGGATCAAGAAGGGGGTGTCGCACCCAGCGTTGGGAGACAGGGAGGTGGAAAGAATGGCTCCGGCGATTGAGGACCCACATCCGGCAGAGCAGGAAGGGCTGGGGTTCGGGCTGGTGGACGAGGACTCGTATTCCGACGTGGCTAATAGCCACGTACATAGGATCTACACGGACGGCAGCAAGATTGAGGGTCGAGTCGGAGCCGCCCTTTCCGTATGGGAGGGGGAGGCCGAGACGAAGGCCGTCAAGCTTGCTTTGCCGCCGTATTGCACCGTCTACCAGGCCGAACTCCTAGCGCTCCAAAGAGCAGTAATTAGAGCCTGCAAGAGTGGAGTGGCGAAAGTCGGCATCTTCAGCGACTCCAGATCGGCCCTCCAGGCAGTCACACTCGGTTCCCCCCACCCCCTTGCTGTGCAAACAAGAGCGGCCCTCCGAAAAGCTGCTTCGCAGAGGCGGGAGGTCGCTCTGTTTTGGATCAAGGCGCACGCAGGGCTAAGGGGGAACGAAAGAGTGGACCAGTTAGCCAAGGAGGCCGCTCTGGGGTCGAAGAAGAAACCCGACTACGATCTGTGTCCTGTTTCATTCGTCAAACGTATCTTGAGACAGGATACGATCGGGGAATGGGACAGGAGATATGATGTGGGGGAGACGGCCGGAGGCACGAAGCTCTTTTTCCCAAGCGCTGCTGCTGCATACAAAATAGTACGGAAAATAAACATCACACACCACACCACACAAGCACTGACTGGACACGGTGGATTCGCCTTCTACTTGAACAGATTCAAGCTGAAGGAGAATCCATCGTGTCTGTGTCAGCCCGGAGTCGACGAGACGGTTTCTCACCTGTTGCTCGAGTGTCCGATTTTTGCAAGAGATAGATATGCAATTGAGCAAAAATTGGGCATCGCGATGACGGGTGGGAGTCTGCCTGCGGCCCTGGGGGATGAGATGAGGACTGAATTTTTGGAATATTGCGAACGAATTGTGAGGGTGGTAAATAAAAGAAACTGTGATAAGCTGTGATGTTAGGGTTAAGTTTTATAAGTGTTGTGCCGTATTGTTTTATTTCTTTTTATTATTATTTTCATTGTAATGTTTTTAATTATTGTAAGTTTTAAATGTAATATTGAATTTAGTATTTTATTATTGTTTTGGAAATTTCATTGTAAATTGTTAATCTGTATTTTTTTTTACTTTTAATTGTATTAATTTATTTTATTTCTTTTTTATCATTTTCTTTGTAATTTTTTAATTAATGTAAGTTTTAAATTTTATATTTAATTTTAGTCTCTTATTATTATTTTGGAAATTTTATCGTAAATTGTAAATTTGTATTTTTTTTACTTTTACTTGTATTAATTTAGGCCTAATTTGTGAATAAATAATTGTTTGGCATTTATTTGATCAAAAGAAAAATAAACACCTCTGGACTATATTCCAGAGAAAAGCACACAACACCCTGAGATGGCGGGTGCTTTTATAAAAAAAAAAAAAAAAAAAAAAAAAAAAACCTAACCTAACCTAACCTAACCTAACCTAACCTAACCTAACCTAACCTAACCTAACCTAACCTAACCTAACCTAACCTAACCTAACCCAAACCTAACCTAACCCAAACCTAACCTAACCCAAACCTAATTATTATAGAAACCTCATCTACACTAACCTAACTATTATAGAAACCTCACCTACACTAATCTAACTATTACACCCTAACCTAGCCCTGGGGGACAAGAGGAGGAACGAGTTCCTCGAATTCTGTAAAAATATTGTTGGGATGGTGAATAAAAGAAACTGTGATCAAACTTTGTGATATTAGAAATTTATTATATTTATTTTAAAAATATTTATTTTCTTTTTAATTGTATTTTAATTTAGGCCTTAACCCATTGAGCCCCGAACGGCCAGATCCGACCGCGACACAATAGATTTTCTATTGTGTCTGTCATTCCGGGGCCTGATGGATTAATTATGAATAGCTCCAGAGGAAAGCATTACACAACACCTTGTGTGTGGTGCTTGGGCGTATGCCAATTAGTTATTCAGTCAATTTGTACGTATGGGATCAATCGTGCGCAAGCTTTTTGTTAATATCGCATTTTTTGTGTCGACTGACGACTTGCAAGAATCGAGTGTGAATTTTCTTACGGATATTAAGTTAAGTAGTTATTAGTACTTAATAAGGTTTAAGGAGAAATAAATAATAAAATTCATCATTTGAAATTATAAGGAATATTTATTGATAAGCGATATTTTTTTGCACATATTTTAAAATATACCCATATAAACTTAATACAATTATAAAAAAATTACATACATATTACAATTGCATTTATGTTAACAAAAATATTTGATACAATATGAATCGTATTAATACTTACAACTATGTAAAATATAAATAACATTAAAAATAACGTTTTAAATATTAAATCTCGAGCATTTTATATCCCTACAAAAATAATTAATAATATAGACAAAAATAAATTTAACGTAATTCTCTAACACTATGGCACATACAGGAACATCATCTAAACGTTACAACAGCGAATCGGCGGCCGCTACAAACAGGAGAGAGCTGCGTCAAGCGAGACTCAGGAAATAGAAAGCGAGCAGCGCCGCCGCGTAGAAGGCGCCGTTGAGCGCCAGCAGCGCCCGCACCGTGCCGCGCTGCAGCTGCCGCGCGCCCCCGCGCCCCGCGCCCCCGCGCCCCACGCCCTCGCGCTCTGCGCCCCCGCGCCCCGCGCCGCGCCGCACCGCGCCCTCGCTCGGCGCCGCCTGCAGCGTGGCGCGCTCGCTGTCCGGCGCCGCGTCGTACGCGCCGTACACACCGTACGTTTCGTACGTCACGCTAGCGTCCTCCGGCGCGGCCCCCTCGCGGCCCACGTCCGCCTCTCCGCCCGACCCGACGCTCGGCGGGCGCGAGGCGGCCGGCTCGTCGTCCGGCAGCGCGAACTGCGGGCGCGGCGCCGTCGGCTCCGGCGCCCGGCGCGGGGACGGGGAGCGGCGCCGCGCCCGCCGGCCCGGCTCCGCGGGCGGCGCCCGGGGCGACGCGCGCCCGTGCGGCTGGCGGTAGTCGAGGGCGAGCGAGCGGCTCCGGTACGTCCCCGGGAGCACCCGGTCGCGCGATCCTATCACGCGGGGTAAATCGCGGCGCCGACGTCGCAGAGAGACGAGTCGCCGGCGCGTCGCGGGCGGCTCGTAGGCGGCCACGTCGAGCAACACCGCCGCGGGTGGAGGAGGCCGCGGCTCGAAGAGCGGCATGCGGTGCGGCGACGCGCCGGCGCCGCACCTCAACGGCAGGCCGTAACGGAAGTAGCGGTCGCTGTACACGACGGTGGCGAGCGCGGCGGGGTCGGGGCGCACGGGCGCGGCGCGGCGCGGGCGAGCCGGCGCGCGGCGGGCCAGCAGGCGGCGCAGGCCGGGCCGCTCGTACGGCTCGGCGTACAGGCGGCGCGGGGACGGCGCGCGCGGCGCGTGGCGCAGGCGCCGCACGCGGGCGCGTCAGTCGGCAGGCAGCGGGCGCGCGCGCCGCGCCTGCTCGGCGTCGTGCAGCGCCTCCAGCACGCAGGCCGAGCTCCACGCCTGCGTACGGCACGAGTCCCGGCAGAAGGCGCCGCCCGCGTTCGTCAGCTCGGGCAGACCGCGCCACGGGCTCGCGCGCAGCTCGGCCACGTGCGGCGCGAGGGCCGCGTACGTGGCTGCGACGGTGCGCGCGTGGCAGCCGTTTGCCTGCGCGAAAATTAGCCGCGCGCGCAAGTAGAAACCGACGGGCCACAGCCACTCGGGCCCCTGGTGGTAGTTGAAGCCGTGCGCGACGCTCGGGTCGGTGCCGTCGTTCGAGTTGTCGTAGTCGCCGCGGTAGGCCCAGTCGGCCGGGTCGAGCGTCTTGACGCCGAGCGGGCCGAGCAGCAGCCGCTCGACGTTGTCGAGCGCGAGCCACGCGTGCTTCGGGTCGAACAGGTCGGGCGCGACGCACATCGCGACGGGGAAGTTGCAGCGCAGCTGGTAGTCGGCCCACGGCTGCGAGGCGCCGTGCGAGTCCTTGTAGATGGCGCGGCGGTGCACGAGGTCGGGGCGCGCGTCGGCGGCGCCGGGCGCGGGCGGCACCCAGAAGTGGCGCTCGAAGGCGCGGCGCAGGCGCTCGGCCCACTGCGCCCAGGTCCAGGCGGTGAGGGCCCCGTCCCGGTGGCGCCGCGCCACGCCCGGGTACGGGTAGCGCGCCGCGCGGTGCTCGCGCGCCAGCCAGGCGGCCGCGCTGTAGGCCAGCCCCACCAGCTCCACGGCGCTGCCGTCGCGCGGCGTGGCGGGCCGGCCGCGCGTGCCGGCCGCGTCCGACGAGCCCATCTTGTCCATCCACGTGCCGCAGTTGGCCTCGTTGCCGCCGAACGGGAACCCGGTCTCGGGGTCGACGCCGATCTGCACGTTGAAGCCCTTGTCGGTCATGTGCGCGTCGATCTGCCGCCCGGCGTTACGCTCGCGGAACACTAGCCCCTGTGGCGAGAGAGTGACGGTGAAACTTCTTAAGGCGCGTTGAGAGTAAAATTTCAAGGTCGTGGGAATACGTCATGGAGTGTGGAGACACATGTTTAGTGCATACGCCGCATTTATATACACCCACACTAACGAAATGATACCGTTCGAATGTTCCAAATTCAAAATCTATTGAGATGCCGCCAATATTTATTTCAAAAAACATGGTTCTTCTGATCAAGTGCCTAGAAAATGAAACAACGGATTGACAACCTCTTTATATTGGAGCCAATTTACGACTGAAGTACAATTAGTGACACAATGTATTGTGTCACTAATTGTAATATGTATATTATTGTTATATGATACCTGACCTAATAAGTAACTGTAATGTGCTGACGGCACAAAATACATAAATAAATATTTCAGGACAATTTTCACACAGGCACGATCTGATCCCATACTAAGCTTTCGCTTGTGTTATGGCAACCAGATGGCTGATAAACATACATATCTATATAAAATAAAAATAGAATAAATATAATTTTAAATAAATACTTATATAGATAATTAACACCCAGACACAGAGCAAACATCTATGTTCGTCACACAAATATTTTCCCCGGGTGGGAATCGAACTCACGACCTCTGACTTGGAAGACAGGGCCACTACCAACCAAACCAACCAGTCAGTCAAAAAAGCTCCACCATGAAAAACCACTGCTCGCGAGAAAAGATAAATGATTCGTTCGGCAAAGATGAATCCATTTCAATGTTCCAATATTATAAGTTTTAAGTTTAAAGTAAAATAGTCTATGATTTGCAAATTTCATGTAGCTCCAATTTTTGTCAAAATGTCAAAACTTAAATTATTTTTCATGTTGATGGGTCACAATTCTTCTTTCCACTACTTACTTAGGGGAGACCGGGTATGGTTGTCTCACGGGTTGGTTGTCACAGCGGTCATAACACAAAACTGAACTATCAAATAAGTCTGTTGAACAGCGTGGCAAGAGCGATACAGTGACAACGCTGTCCCAACTTCGCGTCAGACCGCTCCGATCTACCGTGAGGGCCTCACACGTGTTTATTGTTTTCGCACAGCAAAAGTAAATTTTTGTGCTGCTGTGTCGAACCTCGTAATTATACGTTCTTGTTTTACAGTAATAATCTTTCAATTCATTTGATGATGATGAAATGTGTTTTATAATATCGTAGTATAGTTTTTTAGATATACATTGATCAGAATTTATTATCAATTTTTTTTTTCTAAAACGTGTTATGGGGCTCGTTGTCACAAATTTTTGGGGGCTGGTTGTCACATATCAACCAGCCCCCGGTATGCGAGATGACTTTATTTGCGTTTTGAGGTTGTTTTTTTTAGCCGTAAATTCTCAATCAACACCGGAAAATCACCCTAACAAACCTGCTGGAAGTCCATCTGTCCTTGATGACTCTATATTGACTCACGATTATTATTGTTTGTTAAAATTGTGATTGATGAATATTCAGACTGAAATAAAGACCGTAGACACGGTTTCATTTGGTTAAGAGTTCTTAATTAAAAACTATTCCGTAAAATTATAAGACCAAAGTGTGACTTTCTATTTATAAATTGCCTGTTATTTAGTATGTGACTACCTACCCTAGGCATTGTGACAACCATCCCTGACCCGGGGTTATAAGTCACATTTTTCTTTAGAGTGAAAATACAAAATATTTCTACAACCGATAATATTACACAAAAATACGTTTATTTCTTTTGTAACAGAATAATTACACTATTTTTTGGTATACAAATATCATTCCTAAACAACGTATTTTGGAAGTTATATAAAAAAAGTTAAAAATGTGACTTTCATCCCCGCTCTCCCCTACTTACGTACTTACGTACTTTTTCCCATTTTTACTGTAAAGTTAATTAAATTTCAAACAATTTTGACCGAACGTTTAAAAATCGGTGCAAATATTTGTAGAAGAAAAAAATATTGACGGCATCTCAATAGATTTTGAATTTGGAACATTCGAACCTAATTCGATCAGTACTGTTTCTAACTTGTTGTCCAGACTGTCAAAATTGCTTAATCTCTAATACGATGTTACACAAATATTAAATAAATTTTACGACTATCGTGCTAGGTGTTTCGAATTATACGTTCACCACTGTATATAAAATATAATACTATAGATAAAAGGGAATACATAAAATATCAAGCATTTCATTAACTACCAACCATTACGACACACTTATTGTGTATAATGTGCAGGGAGCAGCGAGCAGGGGGAGCGGAGGGGAGCGGGGGGAGCGGGGGGAGCGGGGGAAGCGGGGGGAGCAGGGGGAGCGGGCTCGCGGGCGGTACCTGGAAGTGCGTGTCGAGCGCCTCCTGCATGACGTCGTGCAGCGGCTGGTCGCGCGGCGCGCCCGGGGCCGGCCACAGCCGCGCCACCGCCTCGCCCAGCAGCGCCCCGCCGCCCGGCACGTGCGACACGTACTGCAACACGGTACGGCGATTGAAGCGAGTTGTTAATATATAGTTGTTAATATATAATATATCATTAACGAAACGTCGATCACCTGTTGGATGCTCTGCAGCCACCACCAGACGGCGTCCCGGCAGTTGTACCTCGCGTTGAGGCCGCCGTCCAGCAGGTTGGGGATGAGCCCGTGGCGCAGGCACGCCGCGAAGCCGAGGATGTGCGCGCGGGCGTCCTCGTACCGCCCCGTCAGCAGGAACAGCCCGCGCAGCGAGACGAACGTGTCGCGGCCCCACAGACGCATGTAGCCCGTGGCGAAGTGCGGCAGGCCCGCCGACAGCGAGCAGCGCGCCTCGGGGCCCGCCGCCGGCAGGCGCGCCGACGGCACCGCGCCCGCCAGCTGCACGCTGGTGAGCGCCAGCTCTTGCGCGAAGCGGGAGCCGCGCGCGGCGCCGCCCAGCCGCGCCAGCGCCGCGCCGCGCACGGCCGCGTGCAGCGCGCGCACCACCGCGATGAAGTAGGCCGGCACGAGGAAGCGCGGCAGCTCGGCCACGGGCCGCAGCGCCTCGCGGTAGCGCGCCGCCACGCCGGCCAGGCGCGGCTCGCCCTCGAGCCGCCGCCACTGGTACTCGAGCAGCCAGTCGCCGGCGCGCAGGTTGGCGCACAGCGGGTGGCCGAGGTCGTCGTCGCGCGCGATGGGCTCGAGCGCGGACGCCACGCCCTGCAGGCCCGCGTACACGAGCGGGCCGTGGCCGGGCACGTCGTACACGCCGCCGGCGCGCTCGCGCTCCTCGGCGTCGCAGCAGTAGAGCAGCACGTTGAAGTCGGGCAGGTCGAGGTCGGCCAGCAGCGGCGCCAGCTGCAGCGGGTCGGCGCGGGGCGCGGGGCGCAGCAGCGGCGCCAGCGCGGTGAGCGCGGCGGCGTGCGGGCCCAGCGGCGCCACGCGCAGCACGGCCACGGCGCCGGGCGCCAGCGGCCGGAACGCCAGCTCGGTGACGTCGCCGTCGAGCCGCGAGCCCGCGAACACGCCGGACTCGGCGAGCGGCACGTCCGTGCGCAGCTCCAGCTCGTAGTCGGCGAGCCCGTTGATGTACTTGGGGTGGCGCACGTGTTCCCCGGGAGGCTCATACGGCCGCCCGGTGCTCCTTTTGAATCATTTTCGATCGTATATTATTAGTAACTGCCCGAGTATTGTGAAACATGTGTCTCATATATAAAAAAAACATACACACAAACGTATATTATACACATTACATCCTACTTCCTACAATCATATCCATCCCTTTTTCCGATTTCTTCACGCGCTAGAACTGTTGTTGATTATCAGCGAACGGGTTGAGCAACAAATTCGTCATTATAGCAACTAATTAGCAACAAAAGAGCAACAAATTCTGGCGGTTTTTTTGACGTGACAACGTCTTAAATTAGGTTGCGACTGGGAGTCACTTATGAAAAAGTGTAACGCTCGGTAACGTTACGATGAGTCACCGAACGAGAGAGGCCCGCGGTCTGCCGCGCGCGCAGCACATAAATATTCTACCGAGAAAAAGACGTTGTCACGTAAAATCTTCGCCCGTAAAACCGACTTTACAGGCAACCATTTTTTTTTTTCGCTAATTTTTCATCACCAGCTTTACAAACCTTTGGTTTTGGGTTGTTTCGTTTGAAAATGTTTGAGGTCGAAATTAGACTTTTAATATTGTTGACTGTGATTTAATTTTGATTTACACGGTACGGGAGTGCAGTTTTAAAGTTACTTAGGGATTGAAAATATTTTTTTTTTGCTATGGAGTTTTAAACTCAAACTCAAACATTTATTTATTCAATTAGACTTCTTCTAGAAGCACTTTTGAAAGCATTTTAACATTTACCACCGATTCGGAAAGCAATATCTACGGAGAAGAATCGGCAAGAAACTCCATAGTTGGTCCTCTTTTTAATCATGTCAGTTTTACAATTTAATTTTACAAATTACATATTATGTAACATCATATATGTAATATAGTAATATGCCAAAGAACTGTTCTGTGGTTTTTACGCGACAACCCTCCATGGGTTTTTATCGTCCATAATATATTCCTTAATACTGTAATAGGCTCTCTGAACTAGTACATCCATACTAATATTATAAATGCGAAAGTAACTCTGTCTGTCTGTCTGTTACTCAATCACGCCTAAACTACTTAACCAATTTGCATGAAATTTGGTATGGAGATATTTTGATACCCGAGAAAGGACATAGGCTACCTTTTATTGCGAAATATGTACCACGGGCGAAGCCGGGGCGGACCTCTAGTAATATTATAAATGCGAAAGTGTGTTTATTTGTTTTAGGGGCGTTTTTTCAATGCTTGGACAAAAATGGTTGCCTGTAAAGTCGGTTTTACGGGCGAAGATTTTACGTGACAACGTCTTTTTCTCGGTAGAATATTTATGTGCTGCGCGCGCGGCAGACCGCGGGCCTCTCTCTCGTTCGGTGACTCATCGTAACGTTACCGAGCGTTACACTTTTTCATAAGTGACTCCCAGTCGCAACCTAATTTAAGACGTTGTCACGTCAAAACTTATCCGTCCAATAAAGTATTACACGATAATATTAAAATGTCACGTAAACTGTCACATACGGGCAATTAGAATACGCTTATAAAATGACAGTTTTATACATTATTCGACGAATAAGTTTTATCCAAGCATTGAAAAATCGGCCCTTAATGTGAAATGGCCATGGGTAACTTTTGACAGCGGTGAAACGACTCATACTATTGCGAATTTAACATCAGGGGAATCCGCGGGCAAAGAAAAATATATTATGAATATTGTTTTCAATAAAAATGATGATGATGATATTGTTCATGAAATTAATAATAATTTCATAATTCTAGGGCCCTGGTGAAAGCGCCCAACGACCGGGGGAGTTTATACGTTCGCTAGCTATGCAGATACTGAGCCATTCTGCGCACGCGCGGCCTGTGGATAGAGAGCATAGCGTACGGGATGTGGGTGGGAATAGGTGGGTGGTTTACTTTAATCAGTTGTAAAAATTTCCAATTTTAGGAAGATTAGAAAAATGATTTTAACAATAGCTAGGGAAATTTCGATTGACAGAAAATTTACGATAAGTCAGGAAAATTTCCATAAGTCGGGAAAATGTCTATAAGCTGGAAAATTTCCATAAGAAAGGAAAATTTCTATACGCCAGGAAAATTTCTATAAACAAGGAAAATTTCTATACGTCAGGAAAATTTCTATAAGTCAGGAAAATTTATATGGATAAGGAAAATTTATATAAATCAGGAAAATGTTTATAAGCCAGGAAAATTTCTATACGCCAGGAAAATTTCCATAAGAAAGGAAAATTTCAGACAGGAAAATTTCTATACGTCAGGAAAAATTCTATACGTCAGGAAAAATTCTTTAAGTCAGGAAAAATTGCCATAAGTCGGAAAAATTTCTATAAGCTGGAAAATTTCCATAAGGAAAATTTCTATACGTGAAGAAAATTTCTCTTTGCCGCAAAATGATAAAGAAGGAAAATTTCTATAAGTCAGGAAAATGTTTATAAGCCAGGAAAATTTCTATACGTCAGGAAAAATCCATAAGTCCGGAAAATTTCTATACGTCAGGAAAAATCCATAAGTCAGGAAAATTTCCATAAGAAAGGAAAATTTCTATACACATATTTATATATAAACTTAAAAAAGTTGCTGTAGCAGTGGCAACCGTTGTCGCAATAACAAATATTAAAAAAAGAAAGAAGAGAAAGATCTGGGTGAAAGAGTATTTGCGGTTACGTGAAAAGCTTTCAAATATGCAAATACTAAGCGTGCTTGAACCGGGAGTTTTAATGAATTAATTAGAGTAGGTGCCGTGCAGAACCATTTGAACACTTGTTGAGTTTGGTGACACCTTACATACAAAAGCAGCCACTCCTCACTCACACTAGTCGCGCGGCAACTGAGCTCCCTAACCGCCCTAAACGTTATTACATTACCCAATCTGCAGGGCGCTTAGGGAGCTAGGCAGATCGGGCAGACCCGATCGCCCTAAATCGGGACACTAACTCCCTAAGTCTTATTACACCACTCTTAGTTAGGGTTAGGGTCCCTAAAAATTGGGTGGTCTAATAAGCCTTTAAGAAAGGAAAGTTTCTCTTTGCCGGACCAAAAAGTTTGAGACGATGTAATAAAAGTTTCACTTTAAAAATGGTCCTAAGATAAATCCCTGCGGAACACCTATGTTAATCGGCGCACCACGAGATTTCTCTCCATTAACTACAATGGTTTGTACCCTGTTCTGAAGATATGAAGCTATGAGATTCTGAGCTAAACCTTTGATACCATAAAAATTTAGTTTCCGTAATAGAGTGGAATGTTCTACACAGTCGAAAGCCTTAGAAAGGTCGCAGAATATCCCCAAAGCATTCTTTGAATTTTCCCATGCTTTGTATATATGTGACAAAAGAGCTTTAACTTAATGATATATTATATTCTAGCCTGCGCTTTTAAATAAAAACCCGCATAGTTCCCGTGACCCCCCCCCCCCCCAAATCGTAATCGATAGAAAAATGGTCTAGTGCAAAAAATAACAACAAAATGTTTTTTTTGTTTCTGTTGTCCCCTGATTTTTTACAAATGACAAACTGTGACTGACCTAATAACTTTATCCAGCAAGCGACGTTTTTTTAAGTTTATATCGGAAACACTCGGATTGGTATATGAAACGGAAGCGCTCGGGGCGGTACTCACAGGTGCAGGCGGTGCCGCAGACGCGCCTCCAGCGCCACGGCGGCCACGTGGCCCTGCACGCGCAGCGGCCGCAGCTCGCGCCCGCCGCACGCCGGCTCGGGCGCCGCGAACGCCGTGCGCGCCACCACGATCACCGACTGCAACACACCGCGCGTCACGCACCGCACCACGACACCCCCCCACCCCCCCACCCCCCGCACACACCCCCCGCACCCACCTTGCGCGTGACGGGGTGGTGGCGCGTGACGGCCAGCACGTCGGGGTCCATCTGGTCGACGAACAGCTCGCAGTAGCCGTCGGCGGCGAGCTGGCGGTGCAGGCGGTTGAGCTCTCGGCGCGCGGCCACCAGCCCGCTGGCCGCGCCCACGGCCGGCTCGTCGCCCGCGCGCTCGCTCGGCTCCGCCCAGCCCGGGTACAGCCGCTGCTCCTCCACCACGTGGATCTGACCGATGAGGCGATACGAACGTCCTATACTCATTTTTGCTCATATTTATTCATTTTCATTTTCATTTTATTCATTTTCATTTTTAAATCAGGCACACTTCTCGAACTCTATATTTTCTCTTGTATCGGCTTTTCAGTAATATTTCAAAAGAAAAAATTTCATCTGATCAAAGTAACGATACCACAGCTAACATTTGACAGCATGTTCATAAACACAATGATGTCGATAAAAACATTTCAGGTCGTTTGAGAAATTTGCCTGACTTAGTAAAAGCTCATTATCACACTGTTTGTATGCATTTTCTGAGTAAATTTCCTATGGTAATGTATATTATATTTTACACCATCAGAAAGTAGATATTTCAACAAACAATATGCCATTAGAATATGCAGAGATCTTAGAACATTATCAATCACTACTATTATCATGGAGTCACTTAAGCACACTTTGTCAGAGATGACTGTTAATTTCAACACTAAAATGGCAGAATTTGAAAGGAAGCTACTCAACAATGAAACAACTTCGGGTGAGAACACAACTGATTTTAATTTGTTTCGCACATTTGTAACTTCCTCACTCAAAACGCTACATGCACAAGTGGAGTTATTGCTGAAAATCTCGGACCAGCAGGAAACTCGCTCTCGACGCAAGATGCTCCTCTTTCATGGTATTGCCGAAGAGAAGAAGGAGAACACCGCTGATCTTGTGGCTAAAGTTATTGTTGAGCGCCTTGAACTGCCAGATGTTAATGCTGAGTCATTTAGTCGTTGTCATCGCTTGGGCCATTACTCGGCTGATAGAAACAGGCCAATTATTGTTAAATTTGACCGTGTGCCAGTACGAGATCGGGTATGGTTCTCCAAAACTTGCCTTAAAAATTCGGGAATTACTATTTCCGAATTTCTCACAAAAGCTCGGCACGATACGTTTATGTTGGCTCGTAAGAAATTTGGGGTTTCTAACTGTTGGACCCAGGATGGAAACATTATTGTGAGAACCGCCGATGGTGTAAGACACCGGGTCACAAGTTCTGATGAACTCGACGTTATCGTCAGCGATCCAGTAGCTGAGGCTCCAAACGCTGCATCCGTTGCTGCTCCTGCGCCTAAGGGTTCAGGCAACACCCGGCCCAAAAGAATCGGACGAAAGTGAGCCCTTATAACCTTTCGTTATATGAGTATCCATAATATTTATCTTTGTTGTAATTTTCTTCTTGTTGTAATTGTATCTATTTTCTGTGTCACTTTTTTTTTTTATCTGTGCCCTCGGCAAGTTAAATTACCCCCGTAGCCAATTAATTAATTTCTACACTTCACACGTTTTTTAGATGTCACTCTTGTTATGACTTATTATTGTGTTTTGACTTGTCGTAAATGTCTAATGTCAAATGTCAGTGAATCAATGTTAACCGTAATGTCAATTTTGTTTGTAATGTTTCAGTACGTTCCGTTTTATGCTTTTGTTTAATTTGTGTTTACTTGTTTGTTGAAAACTTTTTTTTTTCTATGTAGCTGGCGGGTATAGGAAAAGTATATATTTTTTTTTTATATATTTGATATTATTTATTTATATATAAATACAAATTTCTTTTATATATTAATATTATAAATTATTTATTTCCAACATTTCGTCTTTGAATGATAGTGATTCTGATTCCTTCGTAAGCGCTCTTAGTTGTGATGTTAGTTTTCAGAGTATTGACATACCACCACTTGATAAATGTTTGACTTCTACATTTTCCGATGTTTCAAACAATTTTAATGTTATCCATATCAACGCTCAGAGTATTCCGGCACATTTCACCGATATGCTTGCATCATTTAATTGTAACTCCCTTCACGCTATCCTTATTTCCGAAACCTGGCTCAAACCTTGCCTTTCCTCTACCTCTTACTCCTTACCTGGCTTCAATTTAGTTCGTAACGACCGTACCAATCGGGTGGGTGGTGGAGTTGCTATATATTTACGTTCCGACCTGGCTTTCTCCATTATTAGCACATCTCCACAACCGCCACCAGTTGACGAGGCCGAACACTTGCTAATTGAAGTCATGATTTCCCGTACTAAACTTCTTTTAGGAGTCTTCTATATTCCTTCCCTTCTCTTTAACTATTTTCCGGCGTTTGAAAAAACGCTAGAGAATGTACGTCCTCTTTATGATCATGTCATTTTTATGGGGGACTTCAATACTTGCCTCCTTAAAAATGACATCCGCAGTGACAAGCTTAAAAATATTGTATCCTCCTGTGACCTCAATATCCTTCCTCTTAATCCCACTCATTTTGCTCCTGGCTGCTGTCCTTCTCTCCTTGATTTAATTATTGTTTCCTCTCCTGATCTTGTCTCCAAGCACGGTCAGTGCACTGCTGATGCTTTCTCTTTCCACGACCTTGTCTTCCTTTCTTACCGTGTTCGTCCTCCGAAAAGAAAGCACAAAGTATTGTTACAGCGCAGTTTTCGAGGAATGGATGTTGAGCGTCTGTGTGATGATGCTCAAAAAATTGACTGGTCACCTGTCACATCTGTCAACTGCATAGACTCCAAGGTGTCCGCTTTTAATTTACTGTTAACACAATTGTACGACAATCATGCACCAATTAAAGCAGTTAAAATTAAGCATTGTCCTGCTCCATGGCTAACAGATGAACTTAGATCCGTTGTTAACAAAAAAAATCTGGCGAAAGCCAAATTTAAACTGAATAACTCGGACTCCAATCGAGAAAAATATAAAGCTATTCGTAATCGCTGTAATACGATGTGTAGAGATGCACAACGACGCCACATTCACAAATCCGTTGAGAGCGGCAACACTTCAGTTACTTGGAAATTCTTAAAAACGCTTGGAGTTGGTAAATCGCAGAATAACTCACTTCCTGTAAATTTAGATTTAGATAACCTTAACAAACATTTCTCATCGTCAATGTCTACTTTGGACTGTAAAACTAAAACCGATACCATTGAACTTCTTTCCACCATGCAAACTCCTGATTCTCCTCCGTTCGTTCTTGTACCTTTCACTGCCAGTGACGTTAAGAAGAATACTTTGGCCATCGCCTCGAATGCCCTCGGCTGTGATGGTATTGGCCGTGCTATGATTCTTCCCATTCTTGATATTATCCTTCCCATACTTACCCACATCCTTAATTTCTCCCTATCTTCGAGTTCTTTTCCTCAGACCTGGAAAGATGCGTTCATCATTCCACTCCCTAAAAAAAATAATCCATCTAATTTCTCCGATTTTCGTCCTATTTCCGTTCTCCCATTCCTATCTAAAGTTCTAGAAAGGTTAGTTCATCAACAGCTGTGCTCCTTTCTGAACTATAATTCCCTCTTAGATCCTTTTCAATCAGGGTTTCGGACGGGTCATAGCACGGTTACTGCTCTTGTCAAAGTTACAGAGGATATTCGTATGGCAATGGACAATAAGCAGCTAACTATCCTTGCTCTCCTCGATTTCTCTAATGCCTTCAACACCGTTGACTTTGATATCCTGTTGGCTCTGCTTAGTTCTCTTAACGTATCTCCTGCGGTGGTTGGTTGGTTTCGTAGTTACTTGCAGGGTCGTCGGCAGCGCGTTAGAGTAGATGAATCTTATTCCTCTTGGTCTGATGTTTCTGCTGGCGTCCCTCAAGGCGGCGTGTTGTCACCCCTCCTTTTTAGTATTTTTATCAACTCTATTTCTTCTAAATTATCTTCTCTCTACCATCTGTATGCAGACGATCTACAAATTTATACCCATTCGTCAATGGAAAATCTTGAAGTAGCGATTACTCGCATCAACACTGATCTTCAATCCATTGTCGACTGGACTCACGCCTATGGTCTCAAATTAAACCCTGAAAAGACCCAAGTTATAATTTTAGGCAGTTCTCATTTCCTTTCAAAGATTTGTTTTTCGGATTTGGCTCATATTTCGATCGATGGAGTCCCAGTTCCTTATAGTACTTCTGTTAAAAATCTCGGTATTTATATCGATCAAAGCTTGTCTTGGACTGAACACATTAAACAAGTAAGTCGTAAGGTTTTTGGAGTTACTTCCTCTTTACGTCGACTGCGCAACTTTTTACCTGTTCCTACGAAAATTGTGCTGGCGCAGTCTCTGTTGCTTTCTATCCTTGATTATGGTGATGCATGCTTTCCAGACCTTAATGAGGAGCTACTTAATAAATTAGAACGACTTCAAAATTTTGCAATCAGATTCATCTTTGGCTTGCGCAAATATGATCATATCTCCGAATATCGCTCGAAACTCAATTGGCTGCCCATCCGACTTCGCCGGAATGCTCACATCCTTTCCCTTCTTTACAATATCCTTTTTGATCCTAGATCCCCATCCTACCTTAAAAATAGATTCGTGTTCTTGGGTTCTTCCCATGAACTCGATCTGCGCTCCTTGGACAACCTTACGCTTCGCATGCCCGCTCACAAAACCCGTTTTTACGATGCTTCCTTTACCGTGCAAGCTGTAAGGTTGTGGAACTCGCTCCCATTAAACATCAGGAAAGCTCAATCTATAAGCTCTTTTAAATATCAAGTCAAACAGCATTATCTTCACAACTGACGTTTAAATGTTTCATTCTTTCTTATCTATCTTACTTAGTTACTCTTATCCTGTTCTATTTCTTTATTCGCTATGTATATTTTAATATTTGTATTTATGTATCTATATACTACTTTTATTTGCACCTTTTATTATGTTTCGCTATGCTCCTTCTACTTTCCAATTGTTTATTTTTATTCAAACTTTTCCTATATCCTAAGGTTGCCTGGAAGACATCGCTTCTTAGCGATAAGGCCGCCTATTTTGTACCGCTCTATATTACTTTGTTTGTATTTTTTGTTTGATTTTGTTTTGTTTGTGTGTGCAATAAAGTGTTTATTATTATTATTATTATTATTATTAACATTGCCTTACATCTGGCTATTTATTGTGGAATGGTGAATTTTACATGCAGGTTGATGGGGTGGCCATGGGCTCTCCAGTATCACCCGTTGTCGCTGATATTTTTATGGAAGACTTCGAGGAGAGAGCCTTGGCCACAGCACCAGTCAAACCGAGACTTTACAAACGCTATGTAGATGACACCTTCACAATACTCCCTACTGAACATATACCTGCATTTTTAGATCATCTTAACTCCATACATAAAAACATCCAATTTACTATGGAGTTAGAAACTAACAACCGTCTAGCCTTTCTTGACATTTTAATTATGAGGGGACGGGATGGCATGCTCAACCATACAGTGTATAGGAAAGCCACTCATACTGATAGGTACCTCAATGGTGAATCTCACCACCATCCTTGCCAACTAGCTTCTGTCGGTAAATCTTTGTTTCAGAGAGCCCGCCACCTCTGTGATGCTGCCCACCTCAGCGGGGAACTGCAGCATGTCAAGCGAGTACTACGTAACAACAAGCTGCAGGCGCCTCCACAGCATCACAGGAGTCGAACGAAGCCACATACAGTTGAAAGACAACCGGCCTACCTACCATATGTGAAGGGAGTTACTGACAGAATTGGAAGAATCCTAAGACGAGCTTCAATTAAAACTATATATAAGCCGCACAAGAAGATAAACCAATTCTTGAGACCAATTAAAAGTAATATTCCTCTACAAGAAGCAGGCGTGTACAAGTTAGACTGTGACTGTGGACTCTCATACATCGGCCAAACAAAAAGAAGCATTGCTAACCGACTGAAGGAGCACATTGCGGATATCAAGCATCGGCGTCACAAGAAGTCTGCGGTATGTGAACACACACTGGACAACAACCACTTCATAAGATTCGACCAACCACAAATCCTTGCCAGAGAAAATAAATTTTTTCCAAGACTTGTGCGCGAGGCTATTGAAATTAAAAAACACCCAAATTTCAATAGAGAAGATGGTTTGAAACTTTCTAACACCTGGGATCCTGTTATTAAGAATTTAAAACCCCATGTCAAACATACCAAAAGACTAGAAGACACGATCAGCCAATACTGCCAACATCCGGAAAAATACTCCACATACCAACTACGGAGGAATAGGTGGAGGTAGTTTACAAACAGCAATTTTTGAATGACTGTCAAGACGTATAACATCTCAGTCTCCCCGTGACCACGCTCGCTGTAAAGTGTTCGAAACGTCGGGAAAATAATAGAATGAATAAATCGCGTTTAAAATCCGTTAAAAAGTCTTTAATTTCTAAATGTATAATACTCGCGTAAAATCAAACATTAGAAAATACTATGTAGACCAGTACGGACTGGAAAATGCTAACAAAATTCGCCGTTTAGAAGAACTGAAGACAAAGCGCTCGAGGTTTTTGACATCCCTGAATTTCATGAAGCAATGTCGAGAACATAATATCATCCCAGTTTGTTGTCGAATAGCACCAAAAAAGGACATAGCTGGAAGCGCAAGTATTCTAAACAAGGCAAGTCAAAAATTGTTATCTAAAGTAATTGCTGGACACCGATCGGATATTGAAAGGCTCAACATTGAAATCCAAAATGTAGCAAGTAACTTAAAGAATTTTATGTTAGAAACAGATTGGCAACTGTGCTTGAACATCTTAGATAATCGTGCACATAGTAAATTCAAATACTGCACGGATAAACAAAAGCAAAAATTTGAAAGATTACTGGCCAAGAAGAATAACTCAATGTCATCTGAGTATCCAAACGTCACTGAATGTCAACCTCAAGTGACAGCAGTTGTCAATCTGTCAAAACAAATTCTTGATAACAAAACTATTGAGGTACTGAATAGAGGTTTAAACTTTGCTCCTGCGCCGCAAAAAATACCTTGCGAAGAAATAATAAGTCATGTGGAGGAAACTTTATTCAAAAACAACATTCTTAAAGAAGACGCGGAGGCGATTCGGCAAGACATATCTTGTGTACTACGCACTTGCAAACCGCCGAAACCTAACATCTCTCGCTCTGAGTCTATCGCTTTAAAACACCTGCGAAAGAATGAAGATATAATAGTACTCCGAGCTGACAAAGGAAACGCAACGGTTATAATGGATACGTCAGATTACAACAACAAAATGTCGGAAATACTGTCGGACGAAAACACCTACAAAAAAGTCGACAAGGACCCAACAAACAAGGTAATGAAACAAACAACTGACCTTATAAACAAACACAAAACGACATTAAATCTTGACACTAAGTATCTTATTCCATCTTGCGTGAAACCTCCTAAGATGTATGGCTTACCTAAAATACACAAAACTAATACTCCATTAAGACCTATTGTGAGTCAAATTGATACACCCACTCAAAAACTATCACAACACATGTCTAGGGTGCTCGCTCCCCTCAGAGGTAACACCAGTGCTTATGTTAAGGACTCATACCATTTTGTTGAGATATTAAAAGATCTAAATATCGCAAACAATGAAACCATGGTTAGCTTTGATGTGCAGTCTCTTTTTACTAATCTCCCGGTGACTGATTGCATCAATATTGTTAAGAAAAGGTTAGGGGAACACAATATGCCATTAGAATATGCAGAGATCTTAGAACATTGCCTTACATCTGGCTATTTATTGTGGAATGGTGAATTTTACATGCAGGTTGATGGGGTGGCCATGGGCTCTCCAGTATCACCCGTTGTCGCTGATATTTTTATGGAAGACTTCGAGGAGAGAGCCTTGGCCACAGCACCAGTCAAACCGAGACTTTACAAACGCTATGTAGATGACACCTTCACAATACTCCCTACTGAACATATACCTGCATTTTTAGATCATCTTAACTCCATACATAAAAACATCCAATTTACTATGGAGTTAGAAACTAACAACCGTCTAGCCTTTCTTGACATTTTAATTATGAGGGGACGGGATGGCATGCTCAACCATACAGTGTATAGGAAAGCCACTCATACTGATAGGTACCTCAATGGTGAATCTCACCACCATCCTTGCCAACTAGCTTCTGTCGGTAAATCTTTGTTTCAGAGAGCCCGCCACCTCTGTGATGCTGCCCACCTCAGCGGGGAACTGCAGCATGTCAAGCGAGTACTACGTAACAACAAGCTGCAGGCGCCTCCACAGCATCACAGGAGTCGAACGAAGCCACATACAGTTGAAAGACAACCGGCCTACCTACCATATGTGAAGGGAGTTACTGACAGAATTGGAAGAATCCTAAGACGAGCTTCAATTAAAACTATATATAAGCCGCACAAGAAGATAAACCAATTCTTGAGACCAATTAAAAGTAATATTCCTCTACAAGAAGCAGGCGTGTACAAGTTAGACTGTGACTGTGGACTCTCATACATCGGCCAAACAAAAAGAAGCATTGCTAACCGACTGAAGGAGCACATTGCGGATATCAAGCATCGGCGTCACAAGAAGTCTGCGGTATGTGAACACACACTGGACAACAACCACTTCATAAGATTCGACCAACCACAAATCCTTGCCAGAGAAAATAAATTTTTTCCAAGACTTGTGCGCGAGGCTATTGAAATTAAAAAACACCCAAATTTCAATAGAGAAGATGGTTTGAAACTTTCTAACACCTGGGATCCTGTTATTAAGAATTTAAAACCCCATGTCAAACATACCAAAAGACTAGAAGACACGATCAGCCAATACTGCCAACATCCGGAAAAATACTCCACATACCAACTACGGAGGAATAGGTGGAGGTAGTTTACAAACAGCAATTTTTGAATGACTGTCAAGACGTATAACATCTCAGTCTCCCCGTGACCACGCTCGCTGTAAAGTGTTCGAAACGTCGGGAAAATAATAGAATGAATAAATCGCGTTTAAAATCCGTTAAAAAGTCTTTAATTTCTAAACAAAAAGCCCCCAAAATTTTTGAAAAAAGCTGATATTTTGACGTCACAATTTTCGATTGAAAATTAGGTTGTTTTTTTGGTATTAAGTTGAAATAAGGCGAAAAAATAAATATTTTCAATAAAATAAATTACAGTGTATTTGAGACGTAATAAGGTAAGTTTTCACCAAATTTCGTAGAAAAATTTTTTTTGAAAAAGATAAATAAAAAACTAAAAACTTGGTTTTTTTAATTTTTCACCTCAATTTTGAGGTTATGTGAAAAAATTGCAAATACAAAAGTTCTACAACTTTTGTATTTGCAATTTTTTATTACCTACATCTTTGCGATTGAACTTTTTCCATAGGACTTGTAGTTTTGTCGGAAATCAAGAGAAATCATTTTTTAGCCTTAAAAGCTCCCCCCCTCCCACTTCCCGAACTCGGATTGACTGTAATTTATTTTTCCTTTAATTTTTATCATATTCCCCTCCTTTTCTAACGGGTTTCATCCTACTGTGATTTTTTTTAGGTTTTTATCATTTTGGAAGGGATTGGCCCTAGTCTAAAGAGCATCGGGCGCGGGAGGAGCGGGGGCAGCGGGTACGCACGTGGTGCGGCACGAGGTCGTCCAGGCCGCGCGTGGAGCCGGCGCCGCAGGCGGCCGCCGCCACCAGCGCGGCCGTGGGCAGCACGTCGAACAGCGAGCGGCGCGCCAGCGGGCTGGGGTTGTCGTGCGTGAGGTCCAGCAGCAGCGCGGGCGCCACGCGGGGGCGCGCGGGGCGGCGCGCGGCGCGGGGGGCGGCGCCGGCCGCGCGCGCGCCGAACCGGTGCAGCTGCCGGCCCTGCTCGTGCGCGTCCCACGCGCTCTGCGCCTCTGTGCACACCCCGACCGTTACGCGCCGCGTCATTCCGTGTGATCGCATCGTACTTAGACTCGGCCCGGCGAACCTTGATTCCTATGGCAGTTCGGTGATGGCTCGTATGATGGGTCGGGTCGATACGTTACTATTTTATAGGCGAAGGCGTGGCTCGCATTCAGCCACGTCCCACGTCGGTAAACATGTTATTACAAATTTAGCAAACTATATTTTTAAACGTCTATTATGTTGTTGTTATATTAATTTCAGTTTTTTAGCATAGATTAAGTAGGTAAGTGAAACGAAACTTTTCCAAAACCTATCTCGTAAATTTTAACCCGTATGCGGTAGTATATTATATTTTATCATGAAATTGGATGTCCACATTTAATTTGTCTAAAAAACTTATGTTATCATAGTTGAATGGACATTTTGCAGGTATAATCTCACTATTTGCTTTGATTTTTCAGTTTAAAAAATATGTATTCATTCCCATTATCGACATTTGTTAAATGTTTAAAGTCAAATTGAAATAATTTCTCGTAAATGTTAAGAGTCCTTATCGATTTTAGAGTGATTTTTACTTGTTTCTGTCTTTAGAAGTCTTTAGAAGCTCGTTTAACAAAACTAAATTAGTAACAATGTGTGATGATATCTTAAATTAAAGATTCATTCAATATCTAAAATACGTTCGAGACAATTTATTGATATTCATTGTCCAGTTTGTTTAATAGCCAATAACCTAAGGCATGTTTCAATTTTTTCCATGCGGGACGTTCGTGTCTTTGTATTTTACACGGAATTTAATAGAAGAAGTTTTCTTATAAAATATACTACAGTAAAGACACTGAGACATCCTAAAATATGTTCGAGGCAATTTATGTACTTTTATTGAAAAATTCAAAGAACATCTAAGTTAAAATAGCCTTACTTTGATGAAATTTTATGCGTATATGGCGTCGAATTTCTAGTTCTTACAACAGAGTTAAAAATAAATAAAAAATACACACTAAATGATAGGTTAATGCTTAAAAATTTGCAATAAAAAAAATACATATTATATGTTTTATGAAAGAAATGGAATAATTTAAAGTTCTCTAGAATTTTCGGTTATATACGGGAGCGCAAACGTTGTTACGGCAGATCTATATAATCGAATATTCTAGAGAATTTTAAATTATACCATTACCTTCATATAACATAGTAGTTAGTTTTTTTAAACGAGCTCCTAAAGAATTAAAGAAACAAGTCAAAGTCACTCTTAAAATCGATACGGCCTCTTAAGAATTGTTATAATTCCAACGGAAATTGAAATGGCATAAACGGAATTGTAATGGCATAAAGCTACGTAAAAATTAATAAATGCGATTTTCAGACGCCTCCAATACATTTATAATTTAATGGTGACGCCATTACAAGGTTATGTATTGAAAATAACTGTCAGTGTCATAGGAATCATCTTTCGCCGAGCTGATTATAATGAACGGGATCATTGTGAACTCTTTTAAACCGGGTCTATTTTGTTTTTTTATAATACATAGAATGTTCATTTTTGGCTTTTCAGGGAGACTTGTACCTTTTCAACGATGAATGTATTATTTTTATATTTCAAATTATTATTTTAATTTATTTTTTTACTATTCGAAAAAACTAAATAATCTATTGCTCTATATTTAAACTGGTAAAATATACGGAGCGAGAGGGGTACCTCGGATGAGCGAGGTGATGCCGAGGCGGTTGACGAAGATGTTGTCGACGTGGTCGGAGTTGGTGAACAGCTCGGCCACCACGTACAGGTCGGGCCGCACGGCGCGCGCGCAGTCCAGCAGGTACTCCGCCACCTGCCACTCGCAGGGACCGAACGTGAGAGATCGAAACAACTTACAGTATTCATTAGAACGTGACGTCAGTTTAAACTATAATCGTCGACGACTTTAAATATTTTCGGTTTAAACAAAATCATAACCTCAACCTTAATATAAACAGTTACTTCAAAATCATATAAAAAATAAGAAGGGCAGTATTCATCCATTGAAATAACCGACTACGTATGTACGGCAGTCGGTAAGGCACAAGGGGCGGCAGGGCGCGGACTCACGTGCAGCGGCGTGGAGTGGCAGTTGTCGAGGCGCAGGCCGTGGAACAGCGCCGCGCTGCGCTCCACGTAGCGCCGCATGTGCGCCCACAGGAACGCGCTGTCCTCGGGCCGCGCGCCGTACCTGCGGCGCGCACACGGGTCAGTGGGGGCCGGGCGGGGCGCGGGGCGCGGGGCGCGGGGCGCGGGGCGCGGGGCGCGGGGGACACCCACCTCAGCTTGACGCTGTCGCCCCAGGCGATGAGCTCGCGGCGCAGGTACACGCGGCCGTCGTGCTCGCGCGCCGCGAAGTCCTGCAGCGGGTCGGCGCCCATCACCCAGCCGTTGTGCGCCATCACGTAGCGCCCTGCCGACGCGCGACACCGATACGAATATTATTACGAATCGACTAGGAATAATGTAGATAAAAAGAAATGTTTTATTATTAAAATAGATTTTTATTTAATTTTTTTATAATATTATAATACCACCGGGCCGCCATGGATAAGAGCAAAATTGTCTATCGACAGCGGAGGGCGGGCGAGGACCCCACAGAGCGCACGTACCGTCGTCCCCGTAGATGGCGGCCTCCAGCTCGGCGAGCGGCGCGGCGGGGTCGGCGCGCGGCGCGGTGAAGTAGCGCGGGGCCAGCGGGTGCGCGGCGCTCACTGAGCGCAGGCGCGGCCCGTCGCTCTGCAGCCGCTCGTACCTGCCCCGTGCCACACGCACACACACGTACCGTCGTCCCCGTAGATGGCGGCCTCCAGCTCGGCGAGCGGCGCGGCGGGGTCGGCGCGCGGCGCGGTGAAGTAGCGCGGGGCCAGCGGGTGCGCGGCGCTCACTGAGCGCAGGCGCGGCCCGTCGCTCTGCAGCCGCTCGTACCTGCCCCGTGCCACACGCACACACACGTACCGTCGTCCCCGTAGATGGCGGCCTCCAGCTCGGCGAGCGGCGCGGCGGGGTCGGCGCGCGGCGCGGTGAAGTAGCGCGGGGCCAGCGGGTGCGCGGCGCTCACTGAGCGCAGGCGCGGCCCGTCGCTCTGCAGCCGCTCGTACCTGCCCCGTGCCACACGCACACACACGTACCGTCGTCCCCGTAGATGGCGGCCTCCAGCTCGGCGAGCGGCGCGGCGGGGTCGGCGCGCGGCGCGGTGAAGTAGCGCGGGGCCAGCGGGTGCGCGGCGCTCACTGAGCGCAGGCGCGGCCCGTCGCTCTGCAGCCGCTCGTACCTGCCCCGTGCCACACGCACACACACGTACCGTCGTCCCCGTAGATGGCGGCCTCCAGCTCGGCGAGCGGCGCGGCGGGGTCGGCGCGCGGCGCGGTGAAGTAGCGCGGGGCCAGCGGGTGCGCGGCGCTCACTGAGCGCAGGCGCGGCCCGTCGCTCTGCAGCCGCTCGTACCTGCCCCGTGCCACACGCACACACACGTACCGTCGTCCCCGTAGATGGCGGCCTCCAGCTCGGCGAGCGGCGCGGCGGGGTCGGCGCGCGGCGCGGTGAAGTAGCGCGGGGCCAGCGGGTGCGCGGCGCTCACTGAGCGCAGGCGCGGCCCGTCGCTCTGCAGCCGCTCGTACCTGCCCCGTGCCACACGCACACACACGTACCGTCGTCCCCGTAGATGGCGGCCTCCAGCTCGGCGAGCGGCGCGGCGGGGTCGGCGCGCGGCGCGGTGAAGTAGCGCGGGGCCAGCGGGTGCGCGGCGCTCACTGAGCGCAGGCGCGGCCCGTCGCTCTGCAGCCGCTCGTACCTGCCCCGTGCCACACGCACACACACGTACCGTCGTCCCCGTAGATGGCGGCCTCCAGCTCGGCGAGCGGCGCGGCGGGGTCGGCGCGCGGCGCGGTGAAGTAGCGCGGGGCCAGCGGGTGCGCGGCGCTCACTGAGCGCAGGCGCGGCCCGTCGCTCTGCAGCCGCTCGTACCTGCCCCGTGCCACACGCACACACACGTACCGTCGTCCCCGTAGATGGCGGCCTCCAGCTCGGCGAGCGGCGCGGCGGGGTCGGCGCGCGGCGCGGTGAAGTAGCGCGGGGCCAGCGGGTGCGCGGCGCTCACTGAGCGCAGGCGCGGCCCGTCGCTCTGCAGCCGCTCGTACCTGCCCCGTGCCACACGCACACACACGTACCGTCGTCCCCGTAGATGGCGGCCTCCAGCTCGGCGAGCGGCGCGGCGGGGTCGGCGCGCGGCGCGGTGAAGTAGCGCGGGGCCAGCGGGTGCGCGGCGCTCACTGAGCGCAGGCGCGGCCCGTCGCTCTGCAGCCGCTCGTACCTGCCCCGTGCCACACGCACACACACGTACCGTCGTCCCCGTAGATGGCGGCCTCCAGCTCGGCGAGCGGCGCGGCGGGGTCGGCGCGCGGCGCGGTGAAGTAGCGCGGGGCCAGCGGGTGCGCGGCGCTCACTGAGCGCAGGCGCGGCCCGTCGCTCTGCAGCCGCTCGTACCTGCCCCGTGCCACACGCACACACACGCAAGTATAAAAACATAGACGATAAGAAAATCGCTTAAGTACGAGTCGAACCCGCGACATATTGAGAAACATATTGAGTCACAGTTTATAAGAAGAATGCGTTTGCGGTCGTCGGGAAAGCGAGAAGGTGACAAATAAGACGGTAGTGGGTCTGTTACCGTATGCCGGCGACGACGTTGTCGAGCGCGTGGTGCAGCGCGTCGCGCATCTCGCTGGCGGCGAGCGCGTTGAGCCGCTGCAGCTCGGCGCGCAGCCGCGCCGCGCCGCGCGCCACGCGCTGCTCCGCGTCCGCCTCGCGCTCCGCCCTGCACGCGCACCCCCCAGTGTGCATATCCAGTGTTTCATTCGTTTGCATTTTAAACCAGTTGATTGGGTTTTTGAAACAAAATATTGATTTTTTTATGTATTTTAAAACTTTATCATTAATAATATTGATACAAAAAACTTCAAATAAATTGTTTTTCAATTAATTATAATAGTCCGGGATACATCGCCCATTTTTGCAAGTGATTACTATCAAGCTAATTTTTCGTGAGTAGCTTTATTTTGATGAGATGCCCAATAATTTCATGTACGAAACTCTCGATTGTGGTAGCTACCAGAGGAAACAAGGATAAAATATTTTGATTTGATGGTTCTCAAATATTAATTACTAACTGAATGTTTTTTTTTGTTCAATCTCAAGATAATTATCTAAATTATTCGAAAAAAATATTTGTCCTACAAAATCTATGGTTTGATCAAAGAGTCCCCCTTTCCAATGTGTATCGATAACGAAGTCATCATAAATGATTACTAACCAGCTGATTTTTTTATTTTCACTTATTTAATACTTATATAATCCAACAGACATATTGTCCTACAAATTGCGTAATAAATATTTGAGAACCGTCAAATCAAAAATTTTTATCCTTGTTACCTCTGTAAGCTACCACAATCGAGAGTTTTGTACATGAAAATAAAGCTACTCACGAAAAATTAGCTTGATAGTAATCACTTGCAAAAATGGGCGATGTATCCCGGACTATGAAAATTTATTGCTAAAATACGAGTTGTTAGTTGGTTCCTAGCTATGTATGATAAAGGATTTATTTAGGCAAAGTCTGATAATATTCCTGATGTTTATATATTTATGATCAAAGATTTTTATCAGAAGTTGCCTTTGTATCTAGTATTCGTACATAATGGTACAAAACAAGAATGATAACTTTTGATGTTCGACATTTTTAATATAAATTTAAATATTTAATAATGACAACAAAATTAATAAGATCAAAACATTGTATTTATTATTTTTCTATCAACTGCAATGAGATTATGACGTCATACGCGCTCGGTTGTCGCTTCGGGAATTCTCGGCGTGTCTTCTGTACTGGATTCAAAAATTAATTTTTATTTTGAAATAACTTTTGAATTATTGCAAAAAAATAGTTTTGTTATGAAACTAATAATCTTTTCATTTATCACAAAAAATAATCAAATACCCAATTATCGACCGACACGGATTCATAACGATTTTCGCTAAATGCAAAAATAAGCGAGTCCGCGGCCGCCCCGAAATCGATGATATTCGAAACGGCCGTGACAAAAAACGGTGTCAAAATGTGTAGTATATTTTAGAAACGGCAGATACCGACCCGTGCGTGTTGTAGAGCGCGAGCGCGAGGTCCATGTCCACTGTGGCGGCGCGGCGCCGGCGCTGCGGGTCGGCCGCCAGCCGCAGCTCGCCGGCCGGTGGGCCAGCTTCACTTGGCACCCTGGGAGAACAGAATATATAGTATATATATATATATGTGTGTAAATAAAAAATCGATTTTATATGCCCGATATTTAAAAGGATTAAGGGGAGGCTCCCTTAATTTTATGTGAATCTGCATTAATATTCTGAAACAGTCACACATACGATCGAAATGGAACTTTAGTATAATTATGATTTATTGGGTCTTTTTCTTTCCATTTACAAGACGGTTAAGTAATTGTTACATTTTCGCTCGATTCATTTTTTATTCAAAAAGTATTGCCTTTTGTAAGGATTATTACATTTTTTTAAAGATTTACTTGGACTTTATGTCTGAAATAATTGTTAACAGTGAGAACATATAATTTACTATCCAATCCCAAGATATTTTTTCTCTAGATCAATTATTACTTTAGTTATAAACGAAATAAGAATTAACACTTACGAGATTTAGTTTCGAGCTCGAACGCGATCAAAGAGCGCACGCGATATTCAACTTTATTACGGCTGCGTTAGCGTCTAGCACCGTGGCGGTCTAACCGGTCTCTCAGTGCCAGAAATTATGTTAAGGAGCCTCCTCTTAATCCTTTCGAGGTAGGGAACCCAAAAGGGAAAGGGAACTCGCCTGTTGCGCGCGAGCTCCTCGTAGCGCTGCACGAGGCGGTCGACGTCGCACGTGACCACGTCCTCCAGCCGCAGCTCGGGCAGCACGTGGTCCCGCAGCGCCTGCCGCAGCGCGTCCACGTCCTGCGGCCCGCCAACGGCGCGCGGCAGGCCGGGCAGCAGGCCCGCCGCCAACCGCGCGGAGAAGCGCGCCAGCGCCGCGTCCAGCAGCGCGGCGGGCCGCAGGTGCGGGCAGTCGCGCACGTTGTAGGCCGCCTCGGGGTGCTCCGCCAGCCACGCCGTCTCGTTGGCCGTGTGGTTCAGCACCACGTCGCCGATCGACAGCATCTGCCGACGCCGACCCACCGCGATGCGAATTACTGCTTCGTATCGATTTGCGACTCGATTTGAGAGTCGGATGTCTTTAACCGATCGAGCTAAAGTTTTGTATACGCGTACGGTTCGGATGACGCTTTATGATTATGCACTCCTATAATATGGATATTTAATAAATGGCGTCGCTAAGAATAACTCCAAAAATTATGTGACGTCGTTCTTTACCAATATATTGGCGTCGTTCTTAATCAATTTAATATGATATGTAGGGGGGAAGGCTGCAGACTTTTCCTCTCATGGCAACCATTTTGCAGATTCACGCTTTATCCCCTAGCATTGTAATAATGACAAACACACTACAACTTTGTTTCTATAACTTTTTAGCGTACAGTTAAAAATAAACATGTAAAATGTATATTATATATTCGAGATATACAGGGTGTTCCAAAAAGTAGTGATGAACGGAAGCTGGGAGGTAGAGGACCTAGAGGGCTATCCAAATCACCCCCATGTTACATGTTATGCGATTTTTCGTATTTTCGGAGTTATGACGTATTTTTCAATTTTTCACCTATCGCCGAGTACGATGATATTTTCACTCATGGTGACGTCAATTGTTGCGCTAGATGCTTGATTTTTTTTTGTTTGCTAAGCTGAAAGATAGGCCAATTCAGTATGGTAACATTTACTATCGTTAGATCTTCAAATGGAATAAAAAAAAGAATTAAATGCCAAGAAAGATAAAATTACCCAGTATGTTCACCACTTCAAGGGCCCGTAAAAAAATAAAATCACAAAAAAAAACGTTCAAACGTTGCAAACGTTCCTACAGCTACATGATATTTCATAGCGTTACATCTGTGCTTATGGCCTTTCACGATACTTCTGAATGAATTCATATACCTACTTGAGTTTGGACATTATAAATAAGCATATACAGTACTCCATAAGTAATAATGCGCATAGAAATCTTCGCTAATTGTCGTATTTCCGAAAACACTCGAATCATTAATCGTAAGAGCCCTAAAAAATGCACTTGCATTTTACACCTTGTTCAAAAGAAATAGAAGTCAATTCACGGTCATACACAATCAAAAACAAATCAGGCGGTAGGTGACGGTAACCTGTCAGTCAAAAAACTGAAAAATCCGTCAGTCGTCTTTAAATATTGGTGGTGACTGCACGTGTTCTCGCTGTGTGGAATTATATAGAGCTGCTATTACATACCCTTCTTGGTTTTGTTTTTAAAGGTGAATTGAATTAATCGATGAAAATATGATTTACACAGGTGATGGCAGTAGGGAAAGTGAAAATGAAGAAGAGCATAATGAAAGATACATCGGAAGATGTATCTAAAATGTCAGAAATAAAGATAATCTCTGATTTTAATTGCTTTTATTTTTATTTTTTGTAAATGTCATAATATTGAAGAATGAACACCACTTTAAAAACTTTTGAGCTGAGATTTTAATGATTAGATTTATATGGTTTAAATGTAAAACTGTGTTTGAAAACAATATTTTATACAGTATAAATGTTGTGTTATTTTAACCTTCTTTTCTTCCATCATTACACCAGCTTCAGTAAGACACTTTGACACTAAAAATACTATAAAAAAATGTTGTGTGGTTTTATGAAACCACGGTAAAAGTGAAACTGTTCGAACGGTCCGAACACTGCTTTTTTTTCACACAGAGATTTTCACACAGAGATTTTCACACCGAGAATTAAACACAGATTTTCACACAGAGATTTTCACACAGAGATTTAAAATAAAAAAAATAAAAAAAAAACATTTATTTGTTTCATAACACAGTGTAGTACAATAAGTTTGAATACAGTAAAAATTGCATATTAAAATAACGGGCACGTAATAGAGATACACTAGTCCCCACACTAGGATCCCCTGTGTTGTGGGAAACTAGTCTCTTCCGTTGTTACAGAAATATATTTTGATTTTTTTAAAAATTTAAGACTATTAATTATTATACATTGCAGTGTAAGAAGTACTTATAAAGAAACAAAAATAAAATACTTAACAAACTCCAGTGTATGAGTGAGTGAGTGTACGTGTGTGTGTGTGTGTGTGTGTGTGTGCGTGTGTGTGTGTGTGTGTTTTATTTTTCACTGACAAGCAAAGCTTCAGTTTCACTATAATTTAAGTTAAGTAAAAATTGTTCTAATTTCTTTTTAAAAATATATATTGATGCATTTACTATATTTACATTTAATCTTTTAATAAACTTATTGTAGAGGAAAGGGCCCCTATAACTATAAAAACGTTTTACAAAATAGGTATTACATTTCGGAAGCGTGAAATTGACTCGTCTAGGGGCTCTTGATATTGGTGCAAAGGTTTGCTTTGACATTTTGTGAAACTTTTGTGCGGTAGCCAGAATGTAAAGTTGACGGACTGACAGAACTTTTGCGTCGGCGTATAGTGCAGAAGTAGCGTACCGAAAAGGTTTCTTGTAAGCAACTTTGAGTATTGCCCGTTGAGCGCGCTCAATTTTAAGCATCAGGGTGAGACCACCGCCTCCCCAGACTGAAATGCAATAAGAAATAATGGATTCGCAGAGTGCTTTGTAAACTAGTTTTATTGTATGGGCATCGGCAACATAACGTAATTTTTTAAATATGTGTATAAGCTTTCTAATCCTGGAGGACAGTGTATTTATCTGAGGTTCCCAGGAAAGTTTGGAATCAATAATGACTCCTAAATATTTGATTTCGTTAACTTCTACAATTGATGGACATGCACAAGAAGAAGAGTTTGTGCACGAATGGATTCGAAGATCTAGCGTCGTAGGTGGGGCAGAGCAACTCGTTATACTGAAACTAATGAATTTAGTTTTGTCAATATTCAAGGTTAAAAGGTTGTCCTGTAACCAAGAAGCGTCAGTAAGAAGACCATTTTGAGCTACAGCTTTTACTTCATTCCAAGAGTCAGAATAAAATACGAGAGCTGTGTCATCCGCAAAAGAGAACAAATTGGTATATAGAAGGGAAAGGGAGCAGAGATCGTTCATGTACATTAAAAATAATGTAGGAGCGAGCACGCTGCCTTGAGGTAAGCCATATGGGATGTTCATTAGAGTGCTATGTTGATTATTTATGCATACTCTTTGACGACGGTCAGTAAGGTAAGAAGTGAACCATTGCAGAGCGATGCCTCGAACTCCGTACAATTCCGTCTTACGTAGAAGAATGGGCCGCGAGACAGTATCGAAAGCTTTCGCCAGATCCAGGAATACCGCGATGCACTTCTGTCCTGAGTCTAATTTGTTGCTAATGCAATCAACAAGGGAGGAAACAGCACCGTCAGTAGACCTGTTCCGGCGAAAGCCAAATTGGTTGCAAGCAAGTAGCGATTCTTTTTCCAGATAGGAAAGAAGCCTTTTATTGACGACTTTTTCCAAAATTTTGGATAGCGTCGGCAGAAGAGATATAGGTCGATAATTAGAGAACATTAATTTGCAACCAGATTTATAAATTGGGATGACATTTGCAATTTTCCAGTCATCTGGGAATGTACCCGAAGTAATACTGAGATTACATAAGTAAGTAATCGGGGCAGCAAGGGAGGTTTTTGACATTATAATCATTTTACTTGGAATGTTATCCCAACCACAGCTGGCAGAGGGTTTGAGGCTACTAATTAAATTGGCAATTTCGAGTTCGTCGGTCGGTGTTATGAAAAAAGATTTTGTAAAATTTGGTATAGATAACTTATCGGCAAGAAGATTCTCAGAGGTATTGAGTTTTTGTAGTGTTTTATTTGCAAGATTTTTACCTATGCTAGTAAAGTACTCATTAGTGTTATATAGTGACTCGTCGATAGAGTTAGAACATCTTAATAAATCATCAGAATTAGAGTTGGGCGAGTTTAAGCTACAGATATTTTTAACAGTCGACCATAAGCGCTTTGAATTGCCTTTATTTTATTTATTTATTTATTTCATTAAGGATCACCAACATGACATACACTGATACATAGATAAAAGCATTAAAGTAATAACAATTTTCACACAGAGATTTTCACACCGAGATTTAAACACAGATTTTCACACAGAGATTTTCCCACAGAGATTTTCACACAGAGATCTTCACACCGAGATTTAAACACAGAGATTTTCACACAGAGATTTTCGCAGGGAGATTTTCACACAGATATTTTCACACAGAGATTTTCACATAGATATTTTCACACCGAGATTTAAACACAGATTTTCACACAGAGATTTTCACAGATTTTCACACAGAGATTTTCACACGGAGATTTTGAGATTTACACACAGATTTTCACACAGAGATTTTCACAATGAGATTTTCACAGAGATTTTCACACAGAGATTTTCACAGAGATTTTCATACAGGGATTTGCATACAGATTTTCACACAGAGATTTTCACACGGAGATTTTCACACAGAGATTTGCACACAGAGATTTTCACACGGAGATTTTCACACAGATTTTTACACGGAGATTTTCACACAGAGATTGTCACAAGGAGATTTTCACACAGATATTTTCACACAGAGATTTTTACACAGAGATTTTCACACAGAGATTTTCACACAGAGATTTTCACACAGAGATTTTCACACACAGAGATTTTCACACAGAGATTTTCACACACAGAGATTTTCACACAGAGATTTTCAGTAGTGATGCAACGAATACGAATACGAATATTCGTATTCGCCGAATAGTAGACATTTACCGAATATTCGTATTCGGCGAATATACGAATATTTAAAAACGAATATTTTTGTACGAACGAAACGAAAAAAAAAGCGCCTAAAACCAGAAAATCTACGAATTTTATGTTTTTTAAATAAAAATTTGCCTATTGTACATTTTAATAATTAGAAGAGTAAACATTCATTAAATAAATAAGTCTTTTATACGAGATATTCGTATTCGTATTCGTATTCGCCGAATAGTAGGTTTGATATTCGTATTCGTATTCGTATTCGTTAAAGTGGTATTCGTTGCATCACTAATTTTCAGAGATTTTCACACAGAGATTTTCACACAGATTTTCACACAGATTTTTACACGGAGATTTTCACACAGAGATTTCCACACGGAGATTTTCACACGGAGATTTTCACACAGAGATTTTCACACAGAGATTTTCACACCGAGATTTAAACAGAGATTTTCACACAGAGATTTAAACAGAGATTTTCACCTAGAGATTGTCACACAGATTTTCACACGGAGATTTTCACACGGAGGTTGTCACACGGAGATTTTCACACGGAGATTTTCACAAAGGGATTTTCACACAGAGATTTTCACACAGAGATTTTCACACAGAGATTTTCACACAGAGATTTTCACACGGAGATTTTCACAGATTTTCACACAGAGATTTTCACACAGAGATATACACACAGATTTTCACACAGAGATTTTCACACAGAGATTTTCACAAAGAGATTTTCACACAGAGATTTCCACACAGAGATTTTCACACGGAGATTTTCACACGGAGATTTTCACACAGAGATTTTCACACAGAGATTTAAACAGAGAATTTCACACAGAGATTTTCACACAGATTTTCACACGGAGATTTTCACACAGAGGTTGTCACACGGAGATTTTCACACGGAGATTTTCACAAAGAGATTTTCACACAGAGATTTTCACACAGAGATTTTCACACAGAGATTTTCACAGAGATTTTCAAACAGAGATTTTCACACAGAGATTTTCACACGGAGATTGTCACACGGAGATTTTCACACGGAGATTTTCACATGGAGATTTTCACACGGAGATTTTCACACAGAGATTTTCACACGGAGATTTTCACACAGAGATTTAAACAGAGATTTTCACACAGAGATTGTCACACAGATTTTCACACGGAGATTTTCACACGGAGGTTGTCACACGGAGATTTTCACACAGAGATTTGCATACAGATTTTCACACAGAGATTTTCACAGAGATTTTCACACAGAGATTTTCACACAGAGATTTTCACACGGAGATTTTCACACAGATTTTCAGGGTAGCTACCTGATAGATAGAGCAAGTTTTTAAAAGCCAAACGGGAAACGGGCCCTTGAAGTTGTGAACATAAATCAGTCTACTTATTATATTATTTGAGCGGTCAGCGGTCATACCTTCCAATCGTTTTCCATTTTGGAGATTAATTTTTCAACATCTTCATACGTAGCTTCACGTCCCGTTTCGGGGTCGTTAAATCGCGGATTCAGTTTCAACTGATCCATGATGCTGTAGCTCGAATCCGACGCTCCCAGTTCCTGCAAGAATAGCAACCGAGGCGTCGAAAACATTGTCTTGCAACGGGAGAATTTTCTAATTACATATTCAAATATCGTAAAGCCGAATGGAGGTCACTAGCTGACCCCGCAATCTCCTATCGGGGTAACCAGGAATTTATAAACTTTCTGTATGGATAAAATGCACAGTGGGGAATTATTTGTAGTGAAATCCTCTATTGTGCATCTGAATGAATTAATATTACATTATTTTAAAAATATTTTTTTAAAGAGGATCGAACGGGCCGGGTATATGGCGGGCTCACCTGCACGGGCGTGAAGTGCAGCATGTTGTAGCCGGCCTCGTGCGCCACGCGCAGCACGCGCTCCCAGCGCGGCAGCGGGCCCAGGCACTTGGCCAGCACGGTCTGGCACGCCACGCCGTCCAGCGGCAGCGCGGCGCCGCCCGCGCGCAGCGACGGGCTCACGGCGAACCAGCCCGAGCCCTGCGGCCCCACGCGCGACTCCCTTGGAACAGAGCGAACGTTACGCATCGCACCCGTGGAACATATTACGTACATGCGGACGGCACGACGCGATACGCACGGGTTGTCGTACACGAAGTAGTAGTGGAAGGGGCCGGCGCGCGCCACGCGCAGCTCGCAGTACACGTCGGTGTCGGTGAGCAGCGCGCCGGCGCCGAGCGGCTCGCCCGCGCCGAGCTCGCCGTCGCGGCGCCACTCCAGCGGGTAGTACTGGTTGCGGACGAACTCCGCCCGCTCGCCCGCCTCCTCGGCTGCCGAACGTCAAATTTTGGTAATCGAGAATTCCCAACTCTTTCGTTACGAAACCTAATATAAAAAAATCATCTATTGGACTTACGATTTTCGGTCACCACGTAGTTTGTGTAGACGTATACTTTTCGGCCCACGAGGCTCGGCCCCGGCACGAAATGTACGTAATAACCTTTTTCGAATCTGAAATCGACGATGAAAATATTAATAAATAATTTGGAAAATCCAAAAGTGCACGCCTCATAATTTTTTTTTAATAAATATTTATTAATTATTATTTTTGTTTATTTAATAACAATTAAACCACATCGAATCAGACCCTGAAAAATGAAAGGGTTCTATTCCTGAGCATACTCAAGCGTAAGAGAAAAAAAAAGACTCGATTAGTAAAGTATTTCGGTCGCTATCGTGTTAACAAGAAAAAGGATCCGCACATACAGACACACGGACGTCCAAGACAGAACTTTTTTAAACTGTTATTTAACTAGTTTAAATAACAAAAATGACATCAAAAATATCATGAACGTTAAAAATAGTGTTTTTTCTTAATATGTGTGTGTATGTATTATCTTACAAGTGCAATGTATGATACATAAAGACATTTTAAGTTTGAAAAATCAGATGTTTTGCGCGAAGTGACAGTAGTACTCACCTCAACGCTTCGCTTATGAGGCGTGCAAAACAGAGTCAGACTCGCGACGCTAATGGTTTCTTATAAACGATCTAAAGAGCGATCGCTCTCGATAACAAATATTATGAACCTAAATAGTAGCAGAAAAATAATCCTGAATGAAGCCCAATATTGTTAATTTTGAATGAAGAGGTTATGGAAGGAAAGTTTTCTCACTGTTTTACAGGAATTATGAGATAAAGACGTAAGTAAGTACACAGGTAAGTCGGTACTTAATATATTTTTTGGTAATAGTTTTTTTTTTTTTTTTTATATATTAGTTTCATTTCATCACAATCAGTGCTCAGTAGATCGAGACAGTACTTCAAGCCGGCCCACCGACTTCAGCTGTACAAGGCTCAGGTGCGACCGCATATGGAGTACTTTTCTCATCTCTGGGCCGGAGCCCCACAGTATCAACTCCTTCCTCTTGACCGCATCCAACGTCGAGCAGCTCGAATTGTCGATGACCGTAGGCTTTCCGATAGGCTCGATCCTCTGTCAGTGCGAAGAGACGTTGCGTCTCTCTGTATACTGTACAGAATCTACTATGGGGAGTGCTCTGAGGAATTGTTCCACCTTTTACCAGCCGCACAGTTCCACCACCGGACCACACGCCGTAAAAACCAGTTCCATCCGCACCATCTGGATGGTTGGCGCTCCACCACTGTCCGCTTCACCCGCAACTTCCTTCCGCGTACGGTGAAACTGTGGAACGATTTGCCACCTGCGGTGTTCCCGAACAACTACGACATTGGGGCCTTCAAGAAAAGAGCTTATTTGTCCATAAAAGGCCGGCAAAGCACCTGTAACACTAGAAGTGTTACAAGTGTTTATGGGCAGTGGTGACCACTTAACATCAGGTGGCCCATCTGCTCCTTTGCTTGCTCTGACATAAAAAAAAAATAAAAAAACAATCTACCGAAAGGCATCTTATTTTGCTGGTAAACCTTCAAATGAAAAAAAAATGTACGTATGTCTTCACACTCAACTCCGTTGGATAAGTTTGAAAGAAAGAAAATCATTTTTATTAGGTTCACCACATAGAACATAAATATAACAAAATTAAAAAAAATAACACGTAAAAAAATAAAGACTAATGAACAAAAATAATTAAACTAAAACACGATAAGAAATTTGTGTGGCGACCTAAATGGTGAGGCCCTCAGCATATGTCATGTCGACATGGTCGGCATAACGCTGGTTTTCAGTGCCCCCCACAAGACAAACAGGGCAGAAGCCCAAAGTGTCCCCTAACCGTGACTGTTGCTAAAAATATACAGAAAAAATAATAACTTGTATTAAATAGAAACAAAATCCTCTACAGAATATTCATATTATATACTATAACTAATGGAACATATAAAAATAAAAACATTATAATAATAATAAATAAAAGTAAAGAGATATAATATATATACTTGAAAATATACTTATAAAATAACATAAAATAAATAAATGTATATTAGCCCGATATACAACGCAACTAGGCTTGTTTGACGAATTCGTTTATCAAGTGTGCTTTATATTTATATTTGAAAGAATTTTTTATATAATCTTTCTCTGTGAATAAATATATAATCTTACGAGTTACGCATAGAACATCATTACTACCGATAGAGGGTAGCATCCTTGTGCTCGCCGTGTTCCAGCGTCAGCTCTCGAATCTGCCTCACCTCCTCTTCCTTCTCTGGCCGAATCTCCATCCCTTGCTTTTGCTTCTGTAACATACATTCAACACTGTTTTTATCACTTCTAATACCACAATTATTTCACATCATAACTTTAAATGTATCACCAAAAGACGATGATTGTCCTCTGCTGTTACTAAAACATTACGTAACGAATCGGAGTATGATGGCAGTGTACGCGCGTAGTTTCTGGAGAGTGAGCCTCGTGATTCCCTTGGACGCAGGGTGGCTGTGAGGCGCGGCGCGTGTGTGGCTGCGCTATATAACCGCGGCGTGACCGCGCCCGTGCCCCGTATCCTGATCCGATCCAGTTACACTGCCTTTGTCTACCAGCTTTCGCTGTTACAATGGAGTAGCTCGAGCGTGATACTTTTGTGCCTGGCTGTCGCCTTCACAAAAATAGGAAACTTGGCGCCGCAGAAATGGACCAGGCGGTATAACAAAGCAGAGGAAAGAATAAATAAAACCGCAATTCTATCTAGGGGATATTATAAGCTTTATAATACATTATATTTCAGTGGCATTCCTCTATTCTGTCTATTATAAAGTTAAATAAAGTGTATATATCCACATTTCATACAAGTAATGTTTTTATTACGTTCCTAGCTAACATAAGTTATGCTGTCGGAGAATTTAAATAACTCTCCATAATTAATTAGAATTAAGTAGATATGTGAAATTATATTAAATAATGACTCAGTGCGCACACCTTGCGCGGTCGATGGTAGTACCGTGACTATAATATCATCGAGAACAACGACTCAAGGAATATAAACCATAGCATGGCCCGTAACCCCATGCATTTCATATCAATTCAATATCGACATTATGTTGTACACCATAGAGTATATTGTAATATGAAGGTATAGCCACATAACAACTACTCTGTTACAATTCTCTCACATGTATGTAAGTACTAAATAAAAACCAAATCAAGAGCAATTACTAACAACTCTAATGTAGGATGAACAAATTAAAAAGGCTCAATGATTAAAGTTTAATTGGAAAGTGAAAAATTATTTCATTAATTTAGTAATTAGAGTCCTACATTACATCTTCTTCTTCTTCTTCTTCTCTTCTTAACTAGCTCTGCGACCCAAACAGAGTCTTGGCTTCCGACACGAGTTCACGCCACTTTCCTCGATCGCGCGCAGTTTCTTGCCAATTGACGGCCCCCAGATTGCGTAGATCGGCTTCTGTTGCGTCGCTCCATCGATATCTGGGACGGCCCACGGGGCGTCGGCCAGTTGGAATGCCCAGATATGCCTTTTTCACGGCCCGATCATCCCCCATTCTTAAAACGTGACCGAGCCATCGGAGGCGTTGCGCCTTTGTCTGGCCAATGATGTTGGGCTCGGACACAAGGTGTTGAATTTCCGCGTTTTTACGGATCCTGAAGCTACCATCTGGCTCTTTAACGGGACCCAGGATTTTGCGCAGAATCTTTAGTCCTACATTACAGTTTTTAGTAATCACTCTTGATTTGGTTTTTATTTAGTACTTACATATTTACTTATGTTAGCTTAGTACTTACATATTCACTTATGTTAGTTTATCATAATTATTTCAGAACACAGCTTCTTCACAGCCAAGTTTCTAGTGTCTCTGTACTTGTGAAGTATGGGGAAAATGTATAATCATGTCACAAGGTTCTATGCACATGCACCCCTCGACCATGAAGAACTTCAGACCATATCTTGGCTGTGGTAGAAGTCATCATAATGGAGTGGTGGCCATTTTTGGTAAAAAATAGTGTTTACAGAATATATATTCTGCTTTTCTCTTTACACAGAAATTGTGAAATTTCTAAAATTTATACAAATACAATGTCATATGGCATATGGACTAAATTTGACTTCATATCAAAAATCTTCAGTAAAAATAAAAAAATAAAATAGTAAAAATCTATTCAAAATGCAAATGTAAAATGAATGATATATTTTTGGATGTAATAGATTGTATTAGATAGAATTGAATTGATTCAATTTAAGGGAATTTGAAGTGTAATAAAGAAATTTTTTAGTCTGACTGTGCAACTATGTATCCCTAACTTGCTCCCAAAGAACAAGGTATAATGCGTAAACACTTTTTAAACTAAAGAAAAAATATGAGTTCAAATATTGCCACATGATGATTTTGTCTTTCATTTCTTCCATTGACAACAGCAACAATAACAAAAATATGTACTTTATTGTGCACCAAAATAAAACATGTGGCACACGGTTTTAAACGGTGGTTTGAAACAGGAACAGCACGAGTTGCGCTTTGTCGGCTACACGGTTTCAAACCGTCAGTGTCGGTTTGAAACCATCAGTGTGTAAAAGATCGTCGTGCGACAGCTATCACGTCTCTACGCACACAACGACGTCATGGCGCCACCTATCTAAACAAGAAAGAGTTGGAGTGTGTCTTGCTCTTTTGTGTGCAATTGAAGAAAAAAAAAAGAAACAATAAAAAGAATATGGATGAAGCGATGGTTAAAGGAGAGATTAACCCTTAGTCATATGAACTTTATTATAACATATTATTTATTTTAATATCTGTGGAAGCTTATCATTGGCCTACAAGTGTTATCTATGTTCTCATATTGTATATATGCCAGTAATATAAATAGCTGATAACTTCCCAAATAAAATAAAATAAAATATTTTTATTTCACTCTATTAAGTGCATCATGCAGGCAATGCACCAGTTACTAAAGAAAACGCCCAAATGACAAATCCCTATAGGTGTGCCTATAATATTTGAAGAGTTCCCTCGACGTCTCCAGGACCCCATCATCAGATCCTGGCCTGGTGACAATGGAACCAACTAAGAAGTACACAATAATTTTTGAAGTTGGTCAATTAGTCGTCTTCGAGTAATCGAGTAACATACTTGCGATGCGTGCGTCCGCGCTCGCCGCTGCAGCGTGACTGTCGTTCGCGTGGTTTTAAACAAACGGCTAAGTACACGGTTTCAAACAAGTTTCAAACCAACGCTTCTGCCAGTGGTTTGCAACGCAAGCCTCGCTACGAAGGGCGTTTGAAGGACAAACTAAATTTGGTAAAAAACTACTATAGCTACACTGTTTCAAACCAACGTTTAAAACCGTGTGGCACATGCTTAATACTAACAAAAGTAAATATAAAAAAGACACGGTACACAACAGGCAGTCTTATCAAATACATAAATTAATATATGTATATTATATAGTTTAAAATACATTATGTATGAATAAAATAGATATAGGTTGACTTTCCCATCGGGAAATATAAATTGGTAAATCTTACACACAAAGTAATGTATTTTTTCTAATCCCAATCCAAGAATCATTCATTCTGTATTGGAAATAAAATATAGTGTATATTATGTTTAGCGCACATTTAAGATTTGCATAGATTACCTTAAAATTGTTTATTTTTCTTGCTAAACAACATATAATCATGTTTGATTCTATTAATATGACTAGTTGCTTTACACCAGAGTGGTATAATACTCCGGGTACTTTATACTTATGCTTGTTAGCTCTAAACAAACATTAATGAAGTTATTTACTTTCAGAATTAATGTTTCCTTTATCGAAACAATGGAAAAGCAATTGTAATTTTGATGTGAAATGATATAAAAGATTTAATTAAATCTGCTACACTACAATAACTGTAACAAGATAAATAGGAAAAAAGAAAACTGCGAAAGTATTACCTATGTACATACAATTTTTTTTAGTTACTTATTATTATTTATTAATATTCATGTATATATATATTAAATAAATATTAGAGTACCAATTTATTTCATGCCACCTATAATGTTATCGATGACACGATACCTAGGTACTTTATAATATAATTAATGTAAACTTACGAGAATGATAATAATAACTAAGTATTTTTAAACTTACATCAATCGTCATAATTTTTGATGTTCATTGATAACTTGATATGAAGTTGATTGATTGTACGATTCAATAAGTATTAATTTACACGAATAAAATGAATGTCCTAAATTTTATTGGATTGTACGATTGGTAAGAAACTTGTAAACACTAAAGACTGAATAAATTGTAATTCCCTCCTCTCAACTATTCCAAATTATTGACAGCAACTGTCTCCTTCAAATGACCTTAAAACATTTGACATTCAAAAAAATTTATTTCGTTCGTTCTAAAATACACGGAGCAAAAATTTATATTAATCCAACTTTGATCCAAATGAATCATTCCGTCATAGCAACAAGTTCTTGTCACGGTAGGAAACCAATGTAGTGTAGAAGTGAAGACCGATATTTTCCTAGAATAATATTCATTATAGGATACAATCTTTTATAAATTTTTATGAGCACAAATACCTAAATGAATTAGCTGTGCAATCACAGAAAAAAGTGAAGAGTAAAATAAATAAAGAATAATCAAAAATATTTTTGAGTAAAAGTATAATAATAATATATATTTTGCCTTTTAAGAGCTGCCAAGTGACCTCTATTACTTGCTCTGCTCTGTGACCTCTGCAGAAGTTGCCTCATCTATATTATGTCGTGGTCATATCGTAGATTTGCTCATTTCATGAAATGATTGATCATTTCGTGAAATGGTCGCATTTCATGAAATGGTTGAATGTCTATAATTGGCCACATCATGATGTGTTTGCGAGTTTGTGGTTTGAGCAGATCAATGATAAGAAATCGTTTCTCGATATAGCCAACTAAACGCGCGGTTTTTTTTCATGAAATGATCAAAATTATTTGATCATTTCATGAAAAATAGTTGTAAAATAGTTACATTAATTATTGGTAGAGGCGCTGCAAGCGCTGTATTTATGTGATAAGATGGCGGCCGCTGGCGAAAATTTAATTATTCGCAGTTTAAAAACTTCATAATTCGTTTAATTACAATATGAAGGAAGTCATAGCAAAGAATTTACGATGAAGGGTTTCGAGTACTATGGAAAATGCGGATATCTTAGATTAAAGAAAAAATGCGTCTAAAATCCTATACATAACTATATTTATATATCCTTATTAACTAAAACTGTTTCTTTTTTAAAAAGCGATTCGCTTCTGGCAGTCGCCGGCCGCTGCCGCGGCACGCTTGCTTTGCTCGCTCGGCTCGTGCGTTGTTTATTGAAGTCTAACCTAACCTATTGGCTATTACCTAACTGTTTTCTATTGCAAAAACCATTCGCTTCTGGCATTCGCCGGCCGCTGCCGCGGCACTAACTTAAATGACAATAAACAAGTTCTTAAAATATTCTGAATTTTTTAATATTTTATGGACTCTCTATATTTTATACGATCTGGCCAAATGTGGATGACCAAATCGTGAAACATTGACGATTTAACGATCTGATTAAACTATGTTGGCCATTTCATGAAATGCGATCATTTCGTGAAATGATCAATCATTTCATGAAATGAGCAAATCTACGATATGGCCACGACATATATATGTATTATATAATATAATAGTTTCGCGCTGTCACGGCATCACGTGTGAACGGCTGAACCGATTTCGATAATTCTTTTTTTTATTATATTCCTTGAAGTACGAGGATGGTTCTTATGTAGAGAAAACGTAAATATGTACCATGGGCGAAGCCGGGGCGGACCGCTAGTTATTCATAGAAAAACTGGCAAGTCAAAACATTCAATAAATGCCGTTAGTTCCGTATTGGTCCATCATTTTGATTGTTCAATTCTTGTTCAATTAATGATTTTATTCACAATGATAAAACCTTGTTATAACAATTAAAGCCTGCGCATGCGCATGTTATGCATGAACAGCGCCAAGTTTAAATTGCCAACGCTATCTGAGTAGGAACCTTATCATTGTATTGGGCGGCCGCGGGCCGCGGCGCTACAAATTACAATACGTCCTATTCCTTTTATATAAATTATTTACTATACCTACGTAAATAAATATTTCGTTTTGCCTTAAAAAATACTAGGCTTACCGCTTCTAAAATGTATTAATACTTTATAACTACCTAATGTATAATATCTAAGTCTAGATAAGTAGGTACCCATACCTACATACTTATTAGATTTTTCATTAAACTTACTACATATAATATAATATTTCTTATAGCGTTAATGCTCTAAGATTTATTTAATTTGATAGTTTGTACGTATCCCCCCTTAAGGACGCTGTCACATATCTGCGTTACTCAAATTTAGGTATTTAACTTATCTTAAAATGTACCAAATTATCGACGGTAAAATAGGGGATTTGTTAATAGCTGTCTCAAAAACCTTGAAAATGACACCCATGCCAAAAAGATATCAAATTTTCGTCGGCACCATCTTGGATTTTAGTTTTGACCTCATATTGGTTAATAGCTACACCAAAAACCATGAAAATGACACCCGTGACATACTATTAAGTGCTATGGGGATAGTGCCTGTATAATATGTATTTGATGAGTACCTACACTAAAAACGGAATAAATAAAACATTCATGAGAACCAAATTCGAAACGAATAATTTTTACTTTTTAAAGATACATAATTAAGAATTAAGCAAAAATAGTTTACAGCATTCCTTAAAATAAAAAATGTGTGCGTGTACTAGTGTAGGTACACACGTAAGAAGTGAAACTTCTTTATGACCTTATTTTTCAAAAAATAATTTACTATATGCAACTTTACAGAAATACGTCGAATCACGCGTGGTAGAGATAAGAAAAAGATGGCGCGTAACGGAAAAATGTCACGCTTAACGAAAAAATGTTACACTCAATTTTTTTCCAACCCCGATAAAGAAGTTTCACTTCAACAATAAAAAAATATTCGGATTTGAAAACCCCATCATGAGAGTAGTAAAAAAGCATTTTTTTACTTATGCAAAATTGAAAAAAATAATAAAGATTACTAATGAAAACAAAACAACAGGTAGGTATGTTAGATATAAGTACATATATGAAGGAAAAAACATAGATATACAGGGTGTACCAAAAAGTAGTGATGAACGGAAGCTGAGAGGTAGAGGACCTAAAGGGCTATCCGAATCACCCCCATGTATGTTATGCGATTTTTCGTATTTTCGGAGTTATGACGTTTTTTTCAATTTTTCACCTATCGCCGAGTACGATGATATTTTCACTCATGCTGACGTCAATGATTGCGGAAGATGCTTGATTTTTTTTGTGTGCTAAGCTGAAAGATAGGCCAATTCAGTATGGTAACATTTACTATCGTTAGATCTTCAAATGGAATAAAAAAAAGAATTAAATGCCAAGAAAGATAAAATTACCCAGTATGTTCACCACTTCAAGGGCCCGTAAAAAAATAAAATCACATAAAAAAAGTTTTCCGTTTGACTTTTAAAAACTTGCTCTATCTATCAGATAGCTACCCTGAAAATTTCATTTAATTATTCAGAAAGCTTCAATCGAAAAATTTAAATCAAAATGTGGTAAGTGCAAAAATTGAATTAACTTGATGATCATTAAAACCAATAAATAGGTGTTTAATTACCAGAAATTTTTAAATTAACCCCGCTGTTGCTCAATGCAAGTGCGACATCACCGTTTAAAGTTGTCTTTTAAATGTCTGAATGCCCTTTTATCATTTTTAATGGTTTCTTCTGCTACTATGAATTTCCGGGTTATTTCGTCCAAATTGTGGCAGTCTCTCGTCTTTGTAGTATCCCCAAGGAAAAAAATCAATAGGGTTTATGTCCGGGGACCGTGCAGGCCAGGCTAAAGGGCAAAGATACCCTGAAAGATGGATTGGTCGTTGCAGCCTGCGCATGCGCCGGTGATGCCTGCCTTAAAGCCTGGCCTCCACGGTCCCTCGACCTAAACCCCATTGATTTGTTTCAATGGGAATACTAAAAAGACCTCGGCTACTTGAGAAAATGCCACAATTTGGACGAAATAACCCGGAAATTCATAGTAGCAGAAGAAACCATTAAAAATGATAAAAGGGCATTCAGACATTTAAAAGACAACTTTTTACGGTGATGTCGCACTTGCATTGAGCAACAGCGGGGTTATTTTAAAAAATTCTGGTAATTAAACACCTATTTATTGGTTTTAATGATCATCAAGTTAATTCAATTTTTGCACTTACCACATTTAGATTTAAATTTTTCGATTGAAGCCTTCTGAATAATTAAATGAAATTTTCAGGGTAGCTATCTGATAGATAGAGCAAGTTTTTAAAAGTCAAACGGAAAACTTTTTTTATGTGATTTTATTTTTTTACGGGCCCTTAAAGTGGTGAACATATTGGGTAATTTTATCTTTCTTGCCATTTAATTCTTTTTTTTATTCCATTCAAAGATCTAACGATAGTAAATGTTACCATACTGAATTGGCCTATCTTTCAGCTTAGCACACAAAAAAAATCAAGCATCTTCCGCAATCATTGACGTCAGCATGAGTGAAAATATCATCGTACTCGGCGATAGGTGAAAAATTGAAAAAAAACGTCATAACTCCGAAAATACGAAAAATCGCATAACATACATGGGGGTGATTCGGATAGCCCTCTAGGTCCTCTACCTCTCAGCTTCCGTTCATCACTACTTTTTGGTACACCCTGTATATCTGCATCATCATAATATTTAAAATAACATCTTTTTATTTTTAGTCTTATACAGGGTGTAATCGTTAAGTGTGCACAAGCGATTATTCCGTAACTATTGCAGATATCAAAAAACTTCTGTTATCGAAAGTACATAAAGTACTTAAAATCGCTCACGAGCGATAAAGCCGCTCTTTGTACATATATATATTTTAAGTTTGTTTATATATAATAAGCTAATTTAGTCATAAGTTATCTCAACCATGTAACAAACTGTATTTCTGTGTATGTACAATAAAGAGTATTCATTCATTCATTCATTCATTCATACTTAACCTAATGAGTAAAATGACCATAATAAATTTTAAAAAATAAAACGAACAAATGAATCTTAACCACAAGGTTTATTAATTTTATAACTATTAAAAATTAAACAGAGTCTCCTCTATAGCTTGTTCAGACTCCCAAGTCTCTGCAGAGGCTTCAGGGTTGTGTTTAAGCCGTTTCTTCTTAGGAGGTGGACTTTCATCCACTTCACTATGTTTACGCTTGCTTGCCTTTTTCTTTTTACGTATAGCTACAGCTTCAACCGTTTCAACTTCTGGAGGCTCCATATCCACCTCCAGTCTTTTCTCTTTCTTATGTTTTTTCTTCTTCTTTCTCACTTCATCAACATCATCATGGGTTTCTGGGTTCTCCTTTAGACGTTCCGCAGTTTTAGCAGGTATTTTAATAGATTTTTTATAATGAACACCAAAAAATGGATGGCGACATTTCGTTTCTGGTAAAGGAATAAAACTCATCTGATCATTCTCCATAATTTCATTTTCTAGTGGGTGTGTTTTGGGTAACCTTTTCTTTAAATTTATACAACCATTTAATTTAACATTTCTTATTATCGCTCTATGCTCAGCTGTATAAGATAATATAGGTAACCTACAAATATTATCATCTACAGTTGTATCATAATTTTTCCCATTAATTTTAACTTTGCTTTTACTGCTGACATCTAGTTTTATCCCAGACAAATGTGCTAATTCTACGTCGCGCGGACACTTAAAAAGCCAAACTTCATCCATTTCTGTTACAAAAAATTTCTTATTACCAATCTTAATATTAAGCTTTTGCAAATTGGGATTTTCTATGATGTAACGCTTCATTTGTTTGCTGGGAGCAGCCATGTTTTCTTCAATGATTGTACTATCATTATGATTATTAAATTCAATTTCAGTGGTATCATCTTCAAATTTTATTCTATCAGATATTTTAGGATTTTCCTTTGACTTTCCAAAATCGTGTGAGTTTTGAATGGATTCATCAGCACTTCCAATCTCGACAATACTATGATCAGGTTGTACACCGTTATACTCCACCTCCTCATTAAAATTCGTGCCATTGTTTAAACTTGTTTGTATTTCAGATATGTCATTATCATCACATATTTGCTTACGTTTCTTCTTTTTCTTCTTTGGTTTAATATAACTTTCGTCATCAACACTATGATAATTTTCTGGTTTTGTTACAACTGTTTCTTCTACTGTTATTTTGTCTTCTAATATAAGACTCTGCCTAGAATCTTCTTCAAATTCATGTTCTTTATCAACTTTAACTTTACTCTCATCTGTATCACTATTAACTGATGATTTCTTTTTCTTATTTTTCTTTGCTTTTTTTTGCTTAATATGATCAGAGGCATGTTCTTCCTTTACACGCAAATTTAAATAAGTGTCATTGAAACTAGTATCTGAATCACCAGCTCTCCCTAAATCCAACTCTTGTTTTATTTTTGTTTCACTGCTTTTTGCATCAACATCACTCACTGGCTCGGTTTTAATGCGTTTTTTCTTTGGAGATTCAGCATTGTTTTCAATGGAGTTTTTTCTTTTCTTTGCTTTTTTACTATGCTTTTGTTCTACATGCTTTTCCTCATTTGAATAACTTGAATTAAACTCCTCCTCAGATTTGTTATGCTTTATCTTGTCAATCCCTTTCAATCTGCAAACAAAATAATGATGTAGGACTTATATGCTTTAATTGGTGAAATTACCTAGTTTCTAGTAGCAAACAAGTACAAGAAACAAGACCAACATGTGTACTCATTTACATAAAACTGTTTAATATCAAATTACAGTGTAAACTCTATATAACAACACTGAAGGGACTGTGCATTTTATGGTTTTATAGAGAGTTGATAACTACAGTTCAAAATTTCTTTGTTTATTTGAATTAAAAAATATATTTTTAAGCAATAATTTGCTTTATCAATGACTCTTAGAATACACGTAAAATGTATAGGTAATTAGTTTTATATTTGAGATAAATTAATGTAAAAGAAAATGAATTATTTAGTACTCATAACTGCACTATGGTTAATGGCTATTTTTTCTGAATTAAGAGGTAACAAGCAGTTTCGCTTCTTTTGCATGGTACAAGGTGCTGAACGAAATGTTTTGGCAAACTTTAATTTTACAAATTTTCAGCTATCCAGCCTCTTGGTTTGGCGATATTAGGCCAAACTGCTATCCATTTCATCTCTAATATATTACATGATAAATAAAAATAACAAAGTATATGTTCGAAGTTTTATGAAAAAGCTAATGCCTAGCTAGCCTAGTGATGTAAGTATCTAATCTTGATTCTTGATCCATCTACATAGAGCTGTGGTTTCACAGAGGTTATGTGGTACCACTTAAAATAACATATGTCTAATTAATATTTGAGGATTAATGATTGTAGCTTACATGTCATTATTGTCACTGCTATCGTTATTATGATTTGATGCATCTGTCCAAGCAAAACTTTCATCAGATGACTCCATAAAAGTACAACAGTATGTACTACTTCCAACAAAACACTAGATTTTGACAACTTCGACTTTTTAATTTTGTTTTTGATTGTATGCTATAGATTTGAAATAGCTTTCTCTTATATTAAAAATAGTAATATCTATCGTAAATTATTATTAATAAAAATTCAAAACATGTTCTCCAACTTTTATAACCTCTCAAAAGTCACATCCCGTTAGTCACAACCGTACACATCTCTGCATTTCATTATTTGACTGTCAATTAATGTCAATCTGTCAAAATAGGTCAAAATATAGTCAAACCACAGAGTCAAACTAAATTGTAGTCTCTACTCTCTATGCTTTTATATAGATAATGTTAAGCGCCTTATTCACGGTCCATTTGGCTGTACGTCCCGCTAAGGTCATACACGATGCACGACGCAAAACGACAGTGAATAGTATTGACGTACGTCAATAATTATTATTATTATGTTGCTGGATGTGCACGACCAATTTTTTGTCCAGCGAGCACCCCCACCACCGCGAACATAGTGCAGATCAAGAAGCTTATATCTTATACACTGGAGATTTCGGTATGAACATTTGACGTGTAACAAGAAAATTGTTGTGTTCTATCACTTTCACACCTAACTTGGTATTGCCACTGTTAATACGAAGTTTTCCCAAGGCTACTATGTATGCTGTAATATTCTGTGCAAAAGGTTAGTTTTTGTACATGACTTTGTTGATAAATTGCCAACAACGTCATTCAGAAGCATTGTTGGATGAGACAATTATTATTTATGCTAAATAAAATAAGTATCTGAACCAATTATTAAAAAGCGATACTCCCTGATTATGGGTAGTTACCATAATAAAATTGTAGCAACTCTCACTTTGACAATATGGCATAAGTGTCAAAAAAATTGCGTCGCTTCGAATATTTAAGTTAATATTGTTGCGTATTTAATAAATATTTTCCGAATATAAATAATGTATTGCATTGTGAAAAATTGCAGAAGTTTTTGGACACCAAATTCTGGCCTATAATTTCACAGGCAAGTGTTTATTTACGTTATTTACAATATTCCTCAATACTCATGCATTTACCTGTTTAGAATCATTTTAATGGCAAAAATCGTCAAATTTATCATCATTTTACTAAGCAATAATGTTAAATAAGTTCTTTTCCTTATACTTTCATCATTTTTCAACAAGTTTTCAACAAACAAATTTAACAAGTAAGGTAACCATGATGATGGGTTTTTACGGATAGCGACGATATTGCTAAACAATATTATGATGAACATTTAGAACACCATTTTAAATTTTTTTATACTAGTAATGAAACAACACACGACATCGGTATTGCACTCACATATTGTGGTTTGTTCTTTTTTACATTGAAATTTATACTTTTTAACCTAATATTTTTTTGTTTTACGTATTTCAGCTTTCCAAAAAATGAAGTAAAAAGAAATATATGTGCCTATCAAGGGTAAAATTACTGAGGATTACGACCCAGAAAAAAAATACTGCTATAAACAGTTTTTATTTGATGTTTTTGACATGAAGTTGACCCGTCGAAGCAACGCGTTTAAAAAGAAGATCTGAGTAACTTACAATTTGGTAAACAGCATCTGATGCAAAACACAACTTTCCTCTATTTACAAAGGATGTTAATGATGTATATCGGTTAATATCCAAGCTTTGTAGCCAAAAGTTATCAAGCGTTATTTAAAACTATCATTCTCTACCAATTAAAATTGTATGTCGTATAAAGGTGATAATTCTTGTAAGTTGACCAGTAATTATAAGTATTAACTATTAACACAGTATTTTTATACTGTTAAAAATATATGTCGTTATTATTTATAGACCATGATTTTTAGTTTTTTCTATTTCGAAAAATCCTGAATATACAAACGAGTGTGGTCACCCACAGAAAGAGACAAAAAACAACACTGACGTCATTCAAGGTTATATTTTCTTGTGACAAGTTAATGGTCATAGTGCAATCTCCAGTGTATAAGATATAAGCTTCTTGGTGCAGATGGACAGTGAATAGCGCGGACGTACGTCAGATCCTGCATCGTGCGTGCTCGATCGTGAATAAGCTTGCTGTACAGCAGAAAAAAAGGTTTTGATAATGCAGGTGACATTTTCACACACGTCCTCTCATAAACTTCGTTCGATTTAAGGGTCACACTATACGAGCGATTTTCCCGCCGCGGGAATCCGCTTCTGAACCGCACTAGTCACAATTTAATATGAAAGTTGTATGCTGCATACTACACTGCGCGGTTTCCCGTCGCGGTTCACAGGCAGGACAAATACGATCGCCGCATGCAGCGTCAAACCGCCGCTGATAAACGGAGCTTTAAACTACATGGGCGGTTTCCCGCTACGTTACGTCATTCGGCGCGGGACCTTGGCGCTCGCTCGTGATGTTCAAATGAACAGAAGACAGCGATAAACCACGTCCCGTGTAGATTGATGGTCTGCGGCAGCTATGGCGAGCGGATTCCCGCGGCGGGAAAACCGCTCGTATAGTATGACCCTAAATGCCATGCACGATAGCGCATCAATCAACAAACTGATACATGGTCTTGTGGATTGCCCTGAACTCCTTTCGCGCATTAAAATAGAAGTTCCACGTCCTGCTAGCCGTTTGGAAAATAGGAAGTGCTTTAAATTACCCTATTGTCGTACTAACGTAGGTCAAAATTCTCCTTTATACAGGTGCTGTTCGTACTATAATGGAATTAGGTATGATTTCGATATTTTCTCGAGTTCTCTAGCCTCAGCCAGAAGTAAAATATACTCTGCGTTGAGTACCTAAAAAATAGTAGTAGTAGTGTTATTTTATGTAGTTTTACTGGGCACGATGTGCTCACTGGTTTTAGGAGTTGCACCGCAAATGTTTTGTTCTGGTGAATTGTTTTTAGGGCTATTTGAGTGACAACTTCGATTTGTGAGCCAAATAAATAAATAAAAAAAAAAAAAAAAAAAATCAAGCGCGCACGAAAGTGAGTATGATACATCCAGCACCGCAGCCTTGAGCTGACGTACAGCGGGGATGGACCGTGAATAAGGCGCTTTAATTTAGGCCACAGCACAGTTTAATGCACATTGCAAAGTTGCAAGCACATTGTATACATTGTCTGTCTTCTCTGCAGTCTGCACTTTCTCAGTTCCCTTACTATAAAAAAACTCTACGATTTAGGTGGTATCCAGAAAATTATAATACTTACAGTGAATCATACAATAAATATTTTGATGCTGATGAAACTAATTAATTTGAGTAGGTAATATTTATTTCGTTATCTTGCTAACTTGAGTATAGTAAAAGTTGTAATTAACCAGTAATTAACAACCACCTATACCGGGTGTAATCGTTAAGTGTGCACAGGCGATTATTCCGGAACTATAACAGTTGACAAAAAACTTTAAACCGATATTGAAAGTAGTTACTATAACTAATGAGTAAAATGACAATAATAACTTTTTAAAAATAAAACGAGTAATATCCAAAAATCTTACATGAAACGCTCCCATACATTTAGTATGAAATATGACTATTCAAAAAATTTAATATGAAAGGTTTTGATTTTTAAGCTATTGCATAGCTTCTATCGCGGGCCTTAAGCGCGGGGACCGAATCCATAAATTTAGTAACGAAAAACCTCACCAACCTCACGTGTGCTTCCGCCATAAACAAGGCTAGACATTTAAAATGAGGGCGTGTGTGTCAGAAGTGAAACTTCTTTGACAGGAATCAAATATATCAAAATCCTGTCTTTACTCCATGACGTGACGTGGTTTTCAATATCTAAGTATACAGATACACAGACGGTGGACATCGAATTTGTTTTTAGGGTTCCATAGTCCAACAAGGAACCCTTATAACTTCATAAGATCCTATCTTGAGATGAATACCTTTGAAATTGTAAATAGAATAAAAACATACACTTTTTGTTTGTCTCCAGGCCGTATCTCATAGACCGTGATAGCTAGAAAGCTGAAATTTTCACAAAATATTATGATGTATTTCCGTTTTCGCCATAACAACAATAATAATTAATACCAAAAATAAAAAAAAAAACATACAAATTAAGGGGTCCCTATAGTACGGAACCCTTCGTGCGTCTAGCTCAGTCTACTCAGTGTCCCCTTAAGAGAGTTTCAACTTTACTCTATGAATAATTAATAATTAATTGTACAAATATAATATTATGTTTTGTGAGTGAGAACAAATTTAAACTTTTTCTAAGAACTTATTTCGTAACAGTAATCAAGTGGAAATATGTACCTGTGGGAAATACGATTGGAAAAAATTTCTAAAATCAGGTTTTAATCATGGACGTATAAAAATTTTTATACGTCCGTTTTTTATACGTCCATGGTTTTAATAATATATTATTAAAACTTGTTTTTTAAATTTCTTAATATAAGATAAATATAATTTAACTAGCGGTCCGCCCCGGCTTCGCCCGTGGTACCTACATGTTTAAACTATCCATTCTCTCAAGTTGAATCGAACTGCACATGGTGTACGAATTTTATTATAATCGGTTAAGTTGTTTAGGAGTCCATTGAGGACAAACATTGTGACACGAGATTTATATATATTAAGATTCACAACCTCCGTGATAGTAAGGTGATAATAATTATTTGCAAGAAGATTATTTGGCTTTATTCTGTTCTGCTCTGTGTCTGTATAAGCTTTTTGACAAATATTTGTCAACTGTCAAATGGATTTGACGTATCAAGTTGACGTTTTCATTCTTTCTTGTTGAAATTTGTGTCCAACATGGTGAGTTAGATTCAAAACTTACGAATTTAATCCATTTAAATCAAGAATTTGACTATAAATTTGGTTTTTAAAATAAAACCCACATCATGGTGTGTTGACTATTGTTTATGTGAATATATTATTTTCAGAATTGTTTCAATATTTTTCATTTTTAGATCATGTAAATTTGTGTTTTGAAAGTGTCAAGTAAACTCTGTACATCAATAATGCTCTGATCTTTTGTTACAATATCTAAATGTGCATTCGTCGCGTTGTTTTAAACAAATTTATAGGGTCGGATCGTGAAGTAAATGCATTTTCGGTTGATCTTGGAGGTTAATGTTTATGTTATGTTTAGGCACGCGGACCGAAGAAACACTTGAAGCGTTTAAATGCGCCTAAAGCATGGATGTTGGACAAACTGGGGGGTGTGTACGCACCTCGGCCCTCCACCGGTCCGCACAAACTGCGTGAATGTTTACCGCTAGTGATCTTTCTGCGGAACCGGCTAAAATACGCGCTCACCGGAAATGAAGTTCTCAAAATCGTGAAGCAACGTCTCATCAAAGTTGATGGAAAAGTTCGCACAGATCCCACATATCCAGCTGGTTTTATGGGTAAGTTTATGTCTACCTTATGAGGAATCTGATATGAACCGAGTAACTGAGAGCACTCAGGAGAATTTTGCTTTTCTAACGTGGCATTCATTATGACTATTATAATATTATAGCAACAAACATTATATTATAGCAAATTCTGGAATTTTTCTAAAAAGGAAAGATTTGATGAACTTGTTATTTATAAATATGTACATTTTTTCTATGTGTAACCCATACAAAAGATAAAAACCCTACTAACAAAGTCACAGTCTATTCCAACCATCATTAAGAATCAAGATTATACACAAGCTAAAATGATTCCATATTATGTTTCAGATGTTGTATCTATTGAGAAGACAAACGAGTTATTCCGTCTCATCTATGATGTTAAGGGTCGTTTCACGATTCACAGGATTACCCCAGAAGAAGCCAAGGTATGGTTTTCTTATTATTTAAATATAAAAATATGCTCAAGTAGGAAAAGGTTGCTCTAAAGTACATTACCAATATTTGATAGCTATGCACTTTTTTCTTGATACAATTGACTGGAAACATAAATTATGTTGATAGTTTGCAATAGTCAACAAGATATTCATAGTATTATAATGTCCATTAGTATGTCTGTCCATGGTTTAGGTAAAACAAACCAATGGTACATGACATTCGAACCTGTAGTGGGATTTAATGGTTACACAAATTCAGTTCAATACCTATGGATCATTTTCCTACCATCAACCCACCTGGGTGCATAGGCAGAAAGTGCCCTGCAATTCACAACCATGTAATGTTATTTTGATGAATAGTTAAACCTTATAATATGATAATTTTGATGAGCATTGCAAATGAAGTTCCAAGCATTTGTTATAGGGGTAAAATGACTAAACGTCGTTGTGATGGGCCCTCTTCACAACGGGTAAAGTTAGGCGAGTAAAGGGAATCACAGTTTAGTATGGGGCCTAAATATTTGATCGGCCGTCATTGTAGATTCACAATCGCCGTAATGGCGGCCAACATCGACAATCATTTATTGGGCTAATGCTGGCCAGTGTGTGGAGGTCCCATGGCACGTGTAGTGTACAATAGAGTTGTGTGTTGCAGTACAAGCTGTGCAAGGTGCGGCAGGTGGGCACGGGCCCCAAGGGCGTGCCGTTCCTGGTGACGCACGACGGGCGCACCATCCGCTACCCCGACCCACTCATCAAGGTCAACGACTCCATCCAACTGGACATCGCCACCACCAAGATCATGGACTACATCAAGTTTGAGTCCGGTACAACATCTTTTGTGTTTATCCTCCAAATTGATTCTTTTTTATTTGTACACAATATTATAATTTACATAATTATTTTATATTAGTACATATTAGATTGATTACCACATTTATAAGTATCCATAATTATACTCAATTCATTTCTATAAGATAATAAGAATTTGGTATTGAGTTTATAATTCCGAAATAAAAAAATTGTTTTGTTTGTACTGTTACGAGTAAATGTGATTGATAAATTATGGATCTAACACATTTAATATTAATATAAAGAATTCATTTCCGATTACTCGATTATTATTGATAACTCGATTTTGATTATAAATTTAAAAAGAATAGAAAAAATTCAATCACGAGGCGGGACACGAACCCGCATGCTTTCGCGCCAAACCGGGGCGGATGCCTGACTAACTCGGCCACTCGTGACTCGCTGAATCGCGAATTTTTTCTATTCTTTATAAATTTATATTTATAAAGCATTTGAATGCCATAAAACCAAAAATATCAAATTAGATTTTGATTATATGTAATACTAGTAAATCAGTGACAATACAATAATTTCATGATTAGGCGTGTTTTTAGTTTCGTAAACTGTATCAATTATTAAAAGATTTATTTTCTAAAATAGAATAGATAAAAAGAGATCTGCAACTATTTATAATAAAATTAATAATAAAAAATAAAATTATTCCTTAATAATATAATATTAATTTTATAATAGAAAATAATATTAATTTTATAATAGAAAGTATAAACTGTGGCATAAGTGCTTAGTATTAGTGTTGGTGGTAAAAGTGAAACGATAATGATCCTATTTACTAAGCGACAAGTGATACCTGACAGCGTAGTTGTGGCTCGCTGACCTTGTAAATAGTTTGAAGTTAGTGACAAGCTACACCAACAACTAATCACTTAGTTACTATGCTCGTGTAAATTGGGCAAAGTAACTAAGTGATTAGTTGCAATTGCTCAGCAATGAACATTTTCATATAAAATCAATTTTAAAGATTAAAATAATAGGTATTTGTTTTTAAAAATGTGAAGGAAAGAAGTTTGGCGTTCACAAAGTAATAGTAATGGTATGGCATCAGGTAACCTGTGCATGATCACGGGAGGCCGCAACTTGGGGCGCGTGGGCACCATCGTGTCCCGCGAGCGGCACCCCGGCTCCTTCGACATCGTGCACATCAAGGACTCCACCGGACACACCTTCGCCACAAGGTGAGCACTGACCATGCCTTGCATCTCACTTTATACTCGCTATATTATTTTATTGCAAATATTGTCCATTATTTGTCAGTCACAACATTATTATTTGAAAGTCAATAGTTTGAACTCGTCCAATCGTTAGCTCCAAACGATTGATACATAAAGCGACATTGCTTGTCTGGATTGATACTTATATTCAATAGATGTTAAAAATACAAACATTTCATATAAGCTACAATTTAATAATCAGAAAACTTAATAAATAGAGAACCCCTTTACGCGTTTAACCGTTCATATTCACAACTAATAAAGGACCTGTCTTTACTATTTAAAACAACAGCGTACATTATGCGCGCATGGCCGAATGCATGTTACCCATTTGTACTCCTTATAGCAATCTTACCGAGTCGAATCATCAGCAGTAAGCGTTCTTATAGATGAACGGCAAGTTGTGAACGGCAGAGGCTACTTCAGCCGTCGCCACATGTCGACGGCAGGCAAAAACGGATGCCGTCAAACGACATATTGTGGCGACGGCTGAAGTAGCCTCTGCCGTTCGTGTGTAAGAACTGTAGTGAACGCGTCGCGTTGCAGGCTGAACAACGTGTTCATCATCGGCAAGGGCACGAAGGCGTACATCTCGCTGCCGCGCGGGAAGGGCATCCGCCTCACCATCGCGGAGGAGCGCGACAAGCGCATCGCCGCCAAGGTCGCCGCGCACTAGCCCCCCTAGCCCTAGCAATAAACGTTAACCACACGCCCGCCTTTCATTGATACACCCCCTCAGCCGCCTTTATACCGCAGATTGCTGAATAGTTCCTACGTAGTACGTAGTCTATACTATCAAAATGTATTTTAGAGAAAATGTTCCGAAGATACAGGACCGATTTTTATTGTTTTCTGTTATAAAAAAAAATCTAAATATTTATTCTACAAAGCTTTCAAGAAGCTTTTTTTTTCTATCTTTCACAAAGAAAATTTGTTATGCATAAAATTATTTACGTATTAGTACTTTTTTTTTTAAGTGGGGAAATCTTGTATAGACAAAGCAAGCTTGCAAAGTATTATAATACAAGATGACAACATCCTACTGGTCGATTCAACGGCCTGTAGGTGTTTTTATGATGAAATTAATTTCAAAATGCCAGGAAAAGCCAGCCAGCCACCAATTTCTAGAGCAAATAAAATAAATATTTGTCCCGGTACGTAGTACAAATGAGTCCGGGCGCCCGCCGAACAGTAATTAACTTCAAATGTAAGAGGTTTTTGTGAAACCAACATAAAAGCAGCGTTAGCTACTATTATGTAAGTATTCTGTGATAAAAGTTAAAATACCTATTTACACGTATGACGAAGTTCCGTACCTAATTGTAACCTTACCTAACCTACAATAATATGTATATGATCTACTATCGCCCGGTTAAACTAATTTTTAAAAATTGTCTGCCTGTAACAACTAGGCTATTTTGACATTTTTATACACAGAAGATTCTCTTTACTTGTACATTCGTATAGATTAATATGCCATGCTTCACGCATAAATTACATACTCCGCAATATTTTTTTTATTTTTATCTTTAACGTAGGTATTGGTTCTTAAAATATTTTTGTCGAATCCGTACAAATTTACTATACAAAATCAAATGACCAAATTTACCCCGGCAATTGTCGGAAAATAAAAATAAATTCCGACTTTGTGACCACCATTTTTGTACGGTGTCATACTGTTTCAATACTGCTTTAATCATTATTCCGCAACGCCGTACAAAAATCATGGAGACAAGGGGAAAACCTGTCTTCTACGTGTAACTCTACCTGTACTTTCGAATTCTCATCTGCACTCAGGTGGACAGCTTACAAGTGACAGCATAGTGCTGTATCTTATTATTTTATGCTCTTATATCGTTCTAGATAGGTCATCTGGTGGTTGTCACCAAATGACCCATAAATTTTTCAACATGGGCCTGCCGCCTGTAGTCTATAGTCTCTCCCGACTGATTTTCTTTACTACAGAACTTATCAAATCACTTAAAGTTATCTAGTGATTTAAATCTATACTTAATCCATATTATAAAGCTGAAAAGTTTGTTCGTTTGTTTGCTAATCTCGGGAACTACTGGTCCGGTTTGAAAAATTCTTTCGATGTTAGATAGCCCATTCATTGAGGAAGGAAGGCTATATACGTAATATTATCTCGCTAAGACCAATAGGAGCGGACAGGCGCGGTCCCAGTCTGAAATTTTGGGGGGGGTCACAAGGCTGGAAAGGTATCCATGGATTCATAATTCGCAAGGGATACCCCTCAGCTGTCGCGGCGCGCCGCGTCAAAAAGGTGCTGTCTGTCGGAGAAATTCAAGCGGTCGGCGCTGATTTGCCGATTTTTTTCGATATTAAAATTTGTGATATAAACTTTAACCTGTGACACTCTTGTAAATTTTGATGCTAACTAGATAACCAAACTTTATATTAGTTACCTTACTTACTCCCTGGCGTGTTTATTTTACTTATTAGAAGCATTTTTTCCCACACATTTTGAAAAAATATGACATTGTAAAGAAAAATACTCATAAAAAAATAATATCAAGGTATTTTAGATTTTTATTTTTGTATTTTCACACTAGAATAGACAATCTTTTGAGTGAATATAACAAAAACATAGGTTTATTTTATAAAAATTCGAGAAAGTTGAGTATGAATATCATCGTTTACGCATGAAAATAAGTGGACGCGATCTCCACATATGTTCATACAAATACAGACTTTACAGTCTGCTCCAAAATTAGAACATTTCAAAAATTTTTGCTACTTTTTTTTATTTTTATTTTAATCAAAACTAGATAAAAACTAACAGTAATTTTTACTTTTTTTAAATATTTAGGTTTTTATTAATGTTTAAAAATCGTCTTATTCCTAAATGACTTCATTCTTATGGTGGACTTTGTTCTAACGTCTGTATGTATAACGTCTCCACATCAATTTTAATTTTAATTTATTTTTTCTTAAAATTAGCGATTAAGAAAATATTTTTTGTGGTAACAATAGCATTATGAAGAAATGCTTTTTTTTCTTTCATGCTCTTAATTATTATAATATAGTACCTATAAAATGAAATGTTGTCCAACTACAAATCGAAAGGCACTGTATCCATACAGAAAAATGTCTAAGCTGTACAAAAGTGAAATCTACATTTAACCATAACTTAATTATAAACCGTTACATTTAACTTATAGGTCAAAAATTTCGGAAATTCGAGTTTTAAATCTATATATATAAAAGAAAGTCTGTATGTTCCAACACTTATAACTCGAGTTCTACTGAACCAATTTTCATGGTTTTAGATTCGTTGGATTTGTCTCCGTCCAGAATAGAAGAATAAATCATAAAAACAACAAAAACTAGACGAATAAATATTTTCCCAAAATTTTGATTTTCGTACATGTCAATCATTAGTTGTCAATCCTGTCAAATACGGAAAATAATGTTTGACATTCATGCGTTCAAAAATGTATTATGTGTAAAATAATAAAAAATTAAAAAGGGTGAATAAATATTGTTTCTATTTATTTTAAAATCAATTATTAAAAAGTGCAATAAAAGCAGATACATAAAAATTCCTCAAATGTTTGTGTTTACGCGTGTTTTCAGAAATTAATAAGGTATTTTTGGTGGGGAAACTAACCAAGAAGTTTAGTTCGAATTAAAAAAATTCTATAAAAATGTAAAAATTCTGACAATTATTTGTTGCGATTTCGTCGACTGCGTCAACAATATTGCTATCAAATTGCTATAAACAAGCTAAATTGCGTTTTGAAGATGGATGTACTATTTATGCGATGCAATTAGCACAGAAGAAGGTGCAGAAAATGTTGGTCTATTGATTATTTTACCGGCGACATACACAGGTAGCCCAAGTGAATATGCGCAAGATGCAATGACATAATAATATGTTCGTCATTATGGTCGGCCAGATTTATTCATTACATTTATATGTATGTAATCCGAAATGGATGGAAATTATTCAACTGCTGCTTCCCGGACAAATATCAAGTGATCGGCACGACATCACCACAAGTGTTTTCAAGCAAAAAATACGATCACTGATGAGTTACATTAATGGAACACATCTTTGGGATTATTCAATGATGGATGTATTCAATCGAATGACAACAATCTGGCTTGCAGCATGCACACATTTTAATTTGGTTAGTCGAAAGGATTCGGGCAGATAAAATATATGCGTGTGCGGGGATTGCTAATCCTGAAACCGATCTAGACCGACATAACGTTGTTATCACGAATATGATTCATGGACCGTGTGACACCATCAACCACCAATCACCATGCATGGTTGACAGTGAGTGTACCAAAAGGTATCCACGAAAATTGATGGCAGAGACCATCACAGGCAACGATGGTTACCCACTGTATCAGCGTCGATCGCCCAATGATAATGGTAAAATTATTATCACAACTAAAGTGAAACGAAACGATGGCGTGGTCGATAACAGTTAAAGAATGAAAAGAGTTAATCCATGCTGCACAAATTATTAAAATTCAGTCATTTTTCTCTGAGACGTGTTTGAAGTAATAAAATAAAATACTATTACATATCAATCCATATAAATATTTATTTTGTATCATTGTATTACGTTCATCAAAGCCTAAATTAGTTCAGCTAAAAGGTAACACAACATTCATTGACAGGGCGGTGCAAAGTTCGCCGGGACAGCTAGTATTTTTTATAAAATACAGCTTATGTTAAGGATAAAAATCAATAAACTTAAAGATTCAAAATAAATAAACAATTATACTTCTACATGTTTTATTTACTTAAATAAATTTTACTTAACTGACAGAAAAAAAAATTCTTATGAAGCTTTTTGTGTCTGTACTATTTATATACTCATGTGGTTGTAATGTGTGGTGTTGACGCCAACATTGGCCAATAAATAGGAATATTTGCAACTTAGTATAAATAACGTTAACTTCTGTTCATTTTTTCTTATAATACATCGGACACAACGACCGGACCGCCTCAAGACGACGATTTATTACCACGAGGTTCCACTTGAATGTGATCAGGAAAGTGATGAACGCTCTCCAATCTAGTTGAAATGAAATGAAATGAAATAAATGAAATGAAATAAATTTATTTGTCCATTATATGATTTACAATTAATGTAAGACAGTGGGTCCCAAACTAAGTGAAATACTTGTGTCTTGGGACCCTGAGTTGCGCTTCTTGGTTATATACATATGTTATGGACAGTAGGAAGTTAACAAGTAGGTAAATAATCTAATGTAATGGAAGTTAATACAATTAATAAAAAAAAAGAAAAACAAAGTACATTATTTTGCGGTTTGCAGCACGCGTGTTCGTGATAGTGTGTGTGTGTTTACGTGTGTGTGTGTGTGTTTACGTGTGTGTGTGTGTGTTTACGTGTGAGTGTGTGTTCTCGTGTGTGTGTGTGAGTGAGTGTGTGTGGTTGGGTGTGTGGGTCATTGTTTGTGAGTGAAGGCATATTGTTATAGTGTGTGTCAGCTCAGTGGTCCTTTAAGTAATTGTTCGGTTTCTTCAAAAGACAGCGTATGTAACCATTTCTTTATGACCTTCTTGCATGTGTAGTTCGATAGTAGTGTTATTTGTTGACATTATTGTATATCCGAGGAAACAAAAATTTTGGACATCGTTTAGCTAAAAGGGTTGTACTTCAATACATGCAGTATTTCCAAGCATATTGTAATTAAGATATAAACTAATCGGTAAAATTGTATTAAAATCGGTTCAGTAGTTTAGGGAGTCCATAGTACACAAACAGCATGAAACTTAAAAATATTTTGATTGGAATAAAGTAAGACGTGTTATGTGTAGAATTTCATGAAGAATCCTGGTATCAGGAATTAAAAGCTGTAAATTCCCAAACACTAATCGTGTTAGTATTATTATCTGTTCATTTGACAAAAGATACAGAGTTATATTTCTTGATTTCAAATACTGTTACGTCCTATTGTTAAAGTGAGCCTTGGAGTGTCTTGTCTTCCATTGCCATAAGAATCGTTGTTTGGATCCATTTGAATTCTCTTTTATTGATACTCAAATGCTTACGAATCAGAAAAGGTTATTCTATCAAATACAAATTTTTATTTTCGAAAGAAAATTAAAATATCAAGACGGAAGTTTATTTTAGGGTTACCTAACAAATAAGTTATTATTGATTATGTAGTTTAAACAGCAATGTGATATCTTCAAATAGAAAAATTGCATTCTTCTTCTGGGTAATAGAAGCAGTTTTGACACCAAAAGGCAAAAATACAATAATTGTTATCGCTAGTCATTTACAAAATGAGAGGGTAGATTTATATTTGCAGGCGTACTGCAAATGATGCATTTAATTCGTTTTATTAAATAAATAATGTTCCAAGGCTATTTAAAGTCATGAATGCAAATAAAAATAATCTTCAGACAGCGATCTACATCAGCTTTAACATTCGGCCTTCGAATGTACTACATATAGTACATAAGAATAAAAAACCGGCCAAGTGAGAGTCGGACTCGCACACCGTGGGCTCCGAACAAACCAATTTTTAAAGTGAAACTTTTATTACATCGTCTCAAACTTTTTGTCTGTGTAGTGTGTCACACAACATTTTTATTATGTTGTAACTCCGAAATTTTATGTTTTTCGAAATTATTCTTCAATCTGCGCTATAAGACCTTATTTTACCCCAATTTCAAAACTCTACGTACACGGAAAGTACCCTGTAGGTGTCGATTCCCTTGCGAATGTCGAAATTTGCAGCATAACCCATTGAGCCCCGAACGGCCCGATCGGTCCACGATACAATAGATTTTCTATTGTGTCTGTGATTCCGATTCCGATGATCCTGTTATAAGTTTGATTTTTTCACAGCTTCAATCGACTCAAGTAATCAATATAAATTTCAGTTTTATGTCACATCACGCGTTCCTGTGAAAATGGGTCTTGACAGACAGATGGGCAGATGGGATGGACAGACGTGATCCTATTAGGGTTCTGGACCCTTAAAAACCAAACCCTTTGGGATGCAGCCATTAATGCTGCAATTTTTAGCAAATTTTGACTTTTGCAATGGAATCAAAACCGACAGGGTACTTCCCAAGTACATAAAATCTTTAAATTTGGTAAAAAGCAATGTTTTATAAAACAGATGTAAGAATAATCGCAAATAACATGATTTTTTTAATTACACTTTATATAAAAAAAAAATAATAATTTCAACTTACAACTAATGAACGGCTACATGTATTAACTTGATATTCACATTAAAAACTCAGATTTATAATACACTAGCGGTCCGCCCCGGCTTCGCCCGTGGTACATGTTTACGTTTTCTCTACATAAGAACCATCCTCGTACTTCAAGGAATATAATAAAAAAAGAATTATCAAAATCGGTTCAGCCGTTCTCGAGTTATGCGCTTACCAACACATTTTGCGATTCATTTTTATATACATACTAGAGGTCCGCCCCGGCTTCGCCCGTGGTACATATTTCGCAACAAAAGGTAGCCTATGTCCTTTCTCGGGTATCAAAATATCTCCGTACCAAATTTCATGCAAATTGCTATGGAGATATAAGATTTAAGACGCAATCAGAAGAAATAATATTCATATGCGGCATATTCTGAAAACCGCAACTACTAGCAAGGGAATCAAAACCTACGGGTCAAAAGTTAAGTGGACTTGGTTAAAAGCAAGGTTTTACAGCACAGATAAAGAAAAATTTACTAAAAACACTAGAAGTTAAAACATAATAAAAAGTAGGTTTGTTCGGAGTCCTTGAAGCGCGAATCGTATTGAGGTTCAAAACTCTAAAAAAACATTCTTCCAGTTTTAAAGAAATAACCCCAAAATATGTGTAAAAACATCTTTGGACTATCTGGGTTTCAAAAATGACAACTCCCGTGTTGTCGTTCATTTTGAAATTGTGAGACGACAGAAAAACAAAATAAAAACAGAATCAAACATAATATATGCCAACGCAATCAAAAGATACAACCGTTTATGCTGCAAATTTTCGTAATTTTCGACATTTGCAAGGTTATAAAAACTTACAATAGCAACGTCTTATAGCACAGATAAAGAATTCTAAAATATGAATTAAAAGATACCTACAGCATAATAAAAAAAATAAGTTTGTACGAAGCCCTCGGTGCGCGAGTCAGACTCGCACTTGGCCGGTTTTTTATTTTTTCAGAAACATATGGTTCCCCAATAAAAAATAATATGTTGCATTTGTATTAAGGTAAGAATATGTTGTACAATAAATGTGTTAAATTTCTTTTCCAGTTTGTCCTACACAAATTACATAGTAACATAGTCACTTTGTCCTATATATAGGTCATAGTGAAAACCATTGTTCCCGATGTAGGTTTTTTTTACTATTTTTCCAGCATATAATATACACTTTTAACCATAATATACTAAAATTAAAGGAATTCCATAGAGGTTACGGACTATAATTTGTATAGTTAATTATATCGTATTAAACCTGAGGACAATAAATACCACAAAAACGATACCCATCAATATAAACAAAACATATGTACATTTTATATTGTATGAAATTGAAAAATTTAATTGAAGACGAACAATTAAATTTTTCAATTTCATACAATATGCGAACATCCTGTACGCGGATTTTACGGGGAAATTATTGTCGGTTCTGATTTGAAAACGAAATATCTCTAAAATGGAACACAGTATCAAATTTTGAATTATATAATAAAAATCTTTATAAAACTTCTTGTAAAATGATGTAAAAAATAAATACAATATTTAAAAAAAAATACGATTAACCAGGGGTCAAAAACTAAGCAACGTACAGTTAAATGGTAGATACATATTTGGAGCCATTATTTGTGGTATAATTGTTGGTAATTTTCATTATTTCGGCACATAAACATTAGGATATATAGTGAATAATAATAAAAAGAACAATAAATACTTACCGTTTATCAACTTTCCGCAAAATTTTACATTTTTTAAAACTTTAAAATTTAAAAGTTACTCGACTAAAGTATGACATAATTACTGTTATATTTCGAATATTTATCGGTCAAATTATTAATTGATGGACTTTAAATATTCAGTAATTCATAAGCTATCAACTAAATAGTCGTTTATGCAGATTTGAACTATATTTGCGTTACAATGAGCTAATTTCCAACCGGCGATGATTTGGCACAGATCTGTGCCACGACAGACAACGGGTACAAAATTTTTGGCTCAGATCTGTGTTCCGACAGACGAGGGTTTAATAACAGTTTTAAACGGAACTTTAGGTGTGCAAGTGACTCCGATACGCATTTGGCCAGTTTTTTTTTTAATATTTTGTACAGTATAAGATTTTTTTCTAATTTATCGAGTACGATTTTGGTGGGGGTCATGTCCCCCGTGACCACCCCCCTGGGACCGCGCCTGGGAGCGGAGCGCTGCGGGTAAAACCGCGGAGCACAGCTATATTTAAACATAAAAAAGACGGAGACGAGAAAATAGTTACGAAGTAGGTAAGCACGTATATAAACTACATTTTTGGGTTCAGGAAACCTTAGTTTTCGTCTATTTATTCAAAATAAAACAACACAATTACTTATTAAGTATTTACTTTTACGCAACAAAAATATAACATTCAAATATCATATACCTACATCACAATTTTTATCTAAATTGTCATCTAAAGTATTTTGCACGGGGTCACAGCGCGGGGCTATGTGCGTGAGGAGGGCGAGGGGGGGTCGGGGAGCGCGTGGTGCGCGCGCAGGTGGCGCTGCAGGTCGCGGCGGCGCGCGAGCGCCTTGCCGCACAGCGCGCAGGCGTGCGGCGCGCGGGCCGGCGCGGCGGCGTGCAGCCGCACGTGCTTGTTGAGGTTGCTGGGGTCGCCGAACGCGCGCAGGCAGTGCCGGCAGCGCAGCGGCTTGTAGCCCGTGTGCGTGCGGATGTGGATCTTGAGCCCGTACTTGCGCGAGTACAGCTTGCCGCAGTACAGGCACACGTGGCCGTCGCGCGAGCGGCCCCACGCCGCCGCCAGCGCCTCCAGCTCGGCGGGTGACGTCACCGGCGCGGCCGACACGCGCGCCCAGCCCAGCGCCGCCCGCGCTTCGTGTGCTTGCAGAATTCCGATACACTTCGACCAAAACGTCCTCTGGTCGAATTGCTGACATTTGAGGAATAAATGCACTTTCAGCGGGTTGGGCTGTTCAAATTCTGCTCCACATTCGTGACAAACGTAATTTTTCTTATCTGAAATGTTCGGTCCATATTAATAAAACATTCTAAAATTTGAATGAACAATAATAATCTACTAACGATTTCTGGGCGATGATACACAAAAAAACAGCGTCTACTTTGGATAGAGTGCGGGGCAGTCGCAACAGTCTCATGAATCATGATGGTAATTTCGGAGAGTTAAATGTCATCCTTCATGGGACACTGTGCGTAAACTGGTCCATTCAAAGCGACAGGTTTACGCATAAGGACAACTGATAATAATTAGTATTTTTAATATTTACTAGCATTAGAGCCATTTTAATAGGCAACATTTGACAGTTCAACAAAATTCAACAACATAACCTAGTAACGACGACATATAGAATAACATGATATTTCGTCAATTACGATTACATATTTATAATAATAATGACCGATACAAGTAATTTTAAGATTTGATTTTATCTACTTACTGATAAACCATTCTAAACTTATTAAACAATTTCTGATTTAAAGAACTGACGTCGCTACAATTTTGTGTCAATAAACCTTTTTTCTTTTTAAATACCAAAGACGTTACTCTAAAAATTGAAATCTGACATCTAGAATCGAATGCATTGATTACTTGTGAATAAAAAAATTAAATTAATTAATTAAAATTAAAATTTATTTATTTTTCTCATCACAAATGCACAATATATATACATTGTTAATCTATATAATATCTTAACACTAACATTTGTGAGAGACTGGTGCCCGCGAGAAGTATAAAATACTTGTGTTACGGGTCACCAGACCCCCAAAGCATTAACAATCACATCTATAAGATAAACAATGAGCGTGAGCATGAAATGAGAAAGAATTAATCGTAACTAAAGTTAAATGAAAAATTAAAATAGAAAAAATTATCAATGGACATATTATAAATTATTAAAGATGAGGTGAAAGGTTAAAGTGAATTGATATACTATGTGTATAATGTGTGTGTTTGTGTATGCGTGTGTGAGTGTGTGAGTGAGTGTGCGTATGTGCTCGCGTGTATGTGTGTGTGTGTGTGAGTGAGTGATTGACGGTAAGGTGTGGATGGGTTTTTGCGATGGAGTATGTACGTTTCGGTTTCTCTATTTACCGAATTGAATGAATAAAATTTTCTGTTGATTGATAGTCTAACTTTTTGAGCCATTTACATACCGACGTCTTGCACCTTGATGTACTAAGAGAGTATATTGAGATAGACTTATTGATTCTATTGTATAAAAATGCCCCGAGAAAATAATAAAATCTATGTGATAGACATGAATTAAAAGAGTTCTTTTTACAAATAATATCTTTTCTACGCTTGTCCCTATTGAAATTCGGATCATAGTTTATTTGTGCATGTTGCCTTATTACAATAGATAAGATAAAAGTCTGTCTGACAGTTAGTACATCCCAGCGTTTGTATAGTTCGCAAGTAGGATAGCGAAATGGTAAACCAGCTCCTACTCTGAGTAAGGCTCTTTGTGCTCTTTCAACTTCTATGAGGTGTACCTTGCAAGCGCCTCCCCAGGAGCTAATACAATAATTAATGATTGAATGACATAGAGCTGAGTATACCATTTTTATTGTCCGGAAATCAGCAATATGTCTCAAAATTTTAAATATATATATCAGTTTGCGAATCCGTGTAACTAAAATTTCAATGTGAGGGTTAAATGTGAGAGTTTGATCCAAGTAAACTCCAAGATATTTGATAGTGTCAGTTCTTTGAATAGGAGGACAAGAGCAGGTAAGGTTAGTCATAAGTGTGCATGTATGTGAGGTAATTTTGTAACTTACAGGTGGAAGAAGATTTTTTTTTGATGCAAAGGCAATATATTTAGTCTTATCCACATTTAACGTTAAAACATTACATTTTAGCCACTCACAAATCTGATCAAAGCCCTTTTGTGTACTTTGAAACACTTCTGTCCATGAGTCACCCGTGAACAAAAGTGCTGTGTCGTCTGCAAAAGACAGTATTTTACCATGGTCCAGTTGAAGTTGGCATAAATCGTTTAGATACACAAGAAATAAGCTAGGTCCAAGAACACTACCCTGAGGGACACCGTACTGCACAAGTAGTTCATCGCTAACCCAATTGTCTATTTTTACACGCTGCTTTCTATGTTTTAAGTAATCTCCCAGTAATCGTAATGGAAGGCCTCTGACACCGATCCTTTCTAACTTAAGTAACAAGAGTGGTATTGATACGGTGTCAAAGGCCTTGGCTAGGTCAAGGAAAACCACAATACATTTCTTTTTCTTATCCAAATTGCAAACAATGTTATTGGTTAGTTCGTGAACAGCATCGTCAGTCGACCTACCTGACCGAAAGCCATATTGTCCTGGTGAAAGTAATTCATTAGACTCTAAAAAGTTCATCAGGCGTTTATTGATCAAGCGTTCCAAGATCTTAGACAGAGTGGGGAGAATAGAAATTGGCCGGTAATTTGTAATAGAGTCTATATCTCCACCTTTGTGGATTGGTTTAACTAGTGCAGTCTTAAAAGCCTGTGGAAAAATACCGGTGGTAAACGATAAGTTACAGATGTATGAAAGTGGGAGCGATATTACTTTGATGTAACGTTTTATGATTTTGCCTGATATCTCATCAATTCCCACCGCAGCATCTTCTCTTAGATCCATAATGATATGTTCAATCTCTGTAACATCAGTTGGAAGCAGGACAAACGATTTGGATATTTGAGAGTGTACATTCTCATAAATGTCAGGTTTATTATGGTTACTGATAATCTTCTCCGCCAAAGTTTTACCAACACCTATAAAGTAACTGCACCTATAAATTAATAAATGCGTTGTGTTTTTAATTATGTATTATACTTGTCTTATTTTGCTCCTTAAATTTACAAAAGAAAGTATATTACTGGGAATGCGAATCCCTGGATTCGTCTGATGAATTTTAAAATTGACATGTGTTTCGAGTTCGATTGACAAATGTTTCAAGTCCGTACTCCGTATCGATTATACCCGGCGCGGCCTAAGATGATCCCTATGACAGTTCGTCTTAGTGATTGCTCGTATGATGGATCGTGTCGATACTTTACTATTTTATAGGCAAAGGCGTGGTTTGCATTCAGCCACGTCGGTAAACATGTTTTTACAAATATTATAAAATGAATTTTTAACGTCTATTATGTAAACGAAACGGTAAGTAAAACGAAAGTTTTCCAAAACATAAAACCTGCACCTTATCATTTTCTCGTAATTTTTAACCCGTTTAACAGTGTATATTATTTTATCATGAAAATGGAATCCCCCATTTAATTTTTCTAAAAAACTTATATTAACATAGGTTAGTAAATTAACGCGAACGGTAATTAATTAATTAACTATGCTGCGATCTTCTGTTCCATTCAATAGTGAATGAACTATAGCTTAAGCATGGAAAAAATGTGAACTCGTTTCCATTATCGAAATTTGTTTATCGATACTTCCGCACTAGTCGATAAATGCCAACGATGTAAGTTTTGAAGGACGTAAACGTAAAGTCTGATTGATATAATTTCTCGTAAATGTTAAGAATTGTTATAATTCCAACGGAATATCATTGTAATGGCATAAAGCTACGTAAAAATTAATAAATGCCATTTTTAGACGCCTCCAATACGTTTCTAATTTAATGGTGACGCCATTACAAGTTTGTCTCTTGAGAATAACTGTCAGTGTCATAGGGATCATCTTAGGCCGCGCCGGGTATAATTCACTTTAATCGATGTTTTTAAGCAGGTTACCTCTCTTTGAGGATAAAATTGATAGACGTCAATTAATGTTGCCTATTAAATTGGCTCTGTCATCTAATTGTTTAAAACAAATAAATAATATAGGTACCTACCTAAAATAATAAGGATTAGTTTGTCGACGGATTATCAATCTAAAATTTTATTTTATTTTTTATTTTATTTGTATAAGAACATAACAGTCATACTTACATGCTTTCATATAAATAAGTTCTAAAATTCATAAAGACCACACAACATGTTCTATTATTAAGAAAAAAAAGAAAAACCACATATAAAAAAAACAAGCCTCACGCAAATGAACAGCTACCTAATCTATCTACCTATATAATAACAAAAATAATAAATAAAGCCCACATTTCATTACAAACTTAGAAAACTAAATACATAATGTTAATTACTCATAGGTTACACATTAGTTACATAAAATGATCCTGGGGATGCTGCTGCTGTTTAATTAAAACTAAGCTGCTAAGATAATATGATTTATTGCTATGCTGTAATGAGAGTTACACACGTACGCGGCTCGCGATGTTTTAATGTAAACTAATGCTACATAGGTATAACTATGTATATGAAAATGCTGTGATATACAAAAAATGATGATGCGCTTTGTACGGTTGCACCGTACAATTTCTATAATTATTTCAAGAACATTGAAAAATATCGATGTTTAATAATTTATGATTATAAAATTTAGCTGCTCTTTTTAAAAAAAAATTCTTGGCGTAATTTGTATTACAGGGAGTGACTTCAAACGTGTATCTGCAACGTGAGGAAATTCTGGGAACTCTTAATTTTATTTTTTCCAATAACAAGCCTGAATCAGTTATATGCAATGTATGATCTAATAAAGATGCTAGAACATATTATTTGATATTAGATATAGGTTTTTTTTCGTTACAACAAGCAAACTTTATAATAAATATTGTAGGTAAGAGGTGTCACTCACCAGTAATGTTCCGCAGCGTGAGGAAGGGCATGTCGAGCAGCGCTAGCGTGGTCTCGTGGAACCAAAGCGTGAGGTCGGCGTGCGGCGGCGCGTCTGCCAGCAGGCGCAGGCGCAGGCGCGCGGGCGCGGCGGGCGCGGGCTCCAGCAGCAGGCCCGCCGCCGGGCCCGCCGCCGGGCCCGCCGCCGGGCCCGCCGCCGCCAGCGCCGCGCCGCGCGCCGCCCGCGCTGCGCCGCCGCGGCACGTCAGCTGCCCCACGGCGTCCAGCTCCACGTACACCTGCGCGACGTAGTAACTCTATACACACACTGTCTAACGAGATAATTATCTGCTGCGAAATGTACGTGTCTCCATAAAATTTGCACTAAACTACTATAATATCGGGTGAAACAAATAGCTACAAGAGTTGCTACTTACGTTATCGTGAGTGGAGTCAAGGACGGCTTCCGCGAGGTCTTCGAGAGAGAAGGTGTCGGAGACGCAGCCGCGCCTCAGACCGCGCCGCGTGAGCACCCGTGAGCGCCGATCCATCGCGCGAGGTGGCCGGGCCGGCGCAGGCGCGGGGACAGTGCGCCGGCCGGGACGAGACACGTGTTATATAACTGAGAGGGCGGAGGGTGCGAGGGCTGTCGCCAAATTCGGCGGAACACCCTCCGCAAATCCGTCCGCTATTAAACAATTGTTATTGAATACCGTCCGACCTCACCCTGCACCGGCGCCCCTCCCACATTTTGCCACTTGTCTGCTGAACCGCTAATGCCGCAATTTTTCACGCCTTAGCGAAGGCAGAAACCCAGAAATAAATCTTTGCATCTATTATATCTTCTAGATTCCTTACAGGTTAAAAATTGGTTGTCTGTAAAGTCAGTTTACTGACGATAGTTGAACGTGACAACGTCCGATTGTGCTTCTTTGCCGCTCGTTCCGCGCTCTCGCTTGCACTTCAAGCCTTACATAGAACGCCTCAGAGCGAGGTAACGCCGCATGAGTCATGTTTTTTCGTGCGTGCAACCGGCTCTATCGAATTATAAGACGTTGTCACGTCAAAAAATATCACTACTGGGGTACTAAAATATCGCAGTGGATTAATTCTAGGTAATTAGGTATTTTAGGGTGCTTTTCCACAAATAATGTGCGAGGATATAGAATCGCTTCAAACGCTAAACGCTTCATACCTACTTCAAACTAAATGATGGGATATGAGTGGTTCTTTGCAAACACATTCGCTACACATCCTCGCACATTATTGGTGGAAAAGTTCACTTCAGCAACATTTTTTAGCTTTGTAAAACACAGAAAAAAGAGCTTACTGCTTAATGAGAACATCTTCCAAAAAAAAAAAACCGTTCAAACTTAACTCAATATCTCTCTATAAACTCTTATAGAGAGAGTCTTGTAGCTATAGATATGTAATATTTTTATAATGAATTAGTTAGTTATGATTATTTTTAAAGTTATTATATTATATTATTTACCTGTGTAACAAAGGTGTAACATGAACCAATCACCGAAGTCAACGAAACATAAAAAGGGAAGATCAATTAAAACACCAAACGATAAACTTCTTAAAATGTATTTGTAGAAAAACAACATAAAAATCTAAATATTCTACATATCTAAACTCAGAGCGTGATATATTCCAAGGTCGTATATAAGCTCATTTTATATAATTAAATAACAACTGAAAGTGGCAACACTAACAGATAATATTTTAAGGTGACGTCCATAATTCATACATAGATTATATATAAACATTGGAATAAATCACACACACCTGAACTATTTGTATTTATAAAAAAAACTTATCTTTAATTTGATTTAAGGATTCAAAATCAAATTAATGTATGATATGTAAACAGCTGTAGACAGGAATATTATTTACTCTATCACGTTATAGTAATAGCGATGATTTTGACACTAACCTGAGCAGTAAGTATTAGGACCTAGTTAAAAATTAAATACAATCGATATCAGCACCTAAAACAATAATATTACAACAAAATAATAATTAAACAAAATTTTGTCGTATAAAATTACCAGTTACCTGTTACAGTACCTAGTTATATATACGTAATATTGTAATACTGTGGTTAGATCCTAAAATAAAGAAATTACAAATACAATATTTAGAAAATGCTTGTAGCATTTATAGTGATAAGATGTTAAAATACCTTTACAATGCTTAACTAGTTAATTTTAGGTCCAATGGGTACGTTTTTGTGTAGAATAAGTAATATAAATATTAGGTATATGTTCAATTTTATTTCATAAGAAAAACAATAACTTTTTGATTGTAAAAACTAAACAAAGAAACAGAAATATTTTTTCTTGTAGCCTACTAAATCTAAATATTAGATAACACAAAATTATCAAGACTTTATTAGATGTTTTATTTACAAGACTTCACCAGCTGTAGGCCTGTAGGCCTGTAGCACGTCGCATTAGAGCTGCTTTCAGTCTTGACTCTTGAAGCATTATTGTGGTTGGTCTGCATTACCTGGAATTGTGAAATGTTTTAATCGGAGAATGGGTGTATTTAATTATTTCAGGCAAAATGTTTTAGAGGTGGTTAAATAAATATTTAAAAAAAAAAATAGTTTTTACTTATAACCAAGTTTACTTTAAGCATGGACCAATATATATTGGTCCATGCTTTAAGCTAAAATGCGGCTACGCTAAAACCGTAGCGCTGCTACGTGAAACTCGTAAAGTGAAATGCACTTGCTGGATCCTGGAGGGATCCGGGTGAATGCAAATTTGAATAAATAGAATCGAGTGATGTTTGCTCAAACGATAAAGGTACAGATTTGTTACACAACAGGCAACTCATTTTAATTTCAATAAAATTGCTCACTAAACTGATTTTGCGCTACGGATTGAACAGTATTGATACTTTTATTTTTTAATCTCAGGCCTCAGCTCAAAATAAATATAATTATACTTATTAATTGCTTCACAAGTAGACTGTAGAGGATGGTGTAGGTTATTTTATTGTATCCCTACATTCTTACATATGGATGGTATGATTCCGACATAACATTGCTCCTCCTCGGGAGCCGTGGTTATGAAAGATTAGTTTATTATTGATTATTATTTTTTATCACTACATAGTACATAGTATAAAACAAAGTCGCTTTCTCTGTCCCTATGTCCCTTTGTATGCTTAAATCTTTAAAACTACGCAACGGATTTTGATGCGGTTTTTTTAAATGATAGAGTGATTCAAGAGGAAATTTTAGTATATAATTTATTTTGTTTTAGACAAAGCGGGTGAAGCCGCGGGCGGAAAGCTAGTTATTTTATAAAAAGTAATTTTTCTACACATTTTCCAGTTTTATCAGAACAACTAACTAAACAGCAACGATTAAAACGTGCCAAATTTATTACAACACGGAACCGACCGCTTATATTTTAATTCACTTCTAAATTGTAACATTAAGCTCTTTACATTATTATTGTTTTGTGCGGAGGCGACGGTGGAGAGCGGCAGCTGCACAAATACGCTGCAGTTGGGCGAAATGTTACTTTGAGTTGAGGTATTAAGGGCGCTTTTCGTGTGTTATTGAGGTTTGGTTGTACATTTCAATTTGATGGAAGTGTTCCTAGTGTGGCGAGCGAGCGCGCGAGGTGTCGCGACTGGCGACTGGCGGTTGAGGGGTCGGTAATGGAGTTTAGCGAGTGGCACGAATGCCGGCCGAGTGCTGAAACAATATTTGTTCGACGGAGTGTCCTCGCATGTCCTGGTTTATTAATTTATCATCATTCTGCTATTAGACCTCGAGCCTAATTGATAAGTTCAAAAATCTTCATTATTGGACATCATCCGTACGTAATTTTTTTATAACTAATTAATCAGAAAAAATCGACCACACGAACCAATGAAGGTTTATTTGATTTATTATAATATCTAATATATAAAAATAAGTCGGGTTTTCCTTAATGACGCTATAACTCCAGAATGCACGAACCGATTTCCACGGTTTTGCATTCGTTGGAAAGGTCTCGGGCTCCGTGAGGTTTATAGCAAAGAAAAGGTGTCTCTGGTGGCGAAACGGAGTTCGCCCGGTTTGCTAGTTACCTATAGATTTCTAGTACAAATTGTTTTGTCAAACACAATATGTCCTGCATCTCAACTTCTACAATTGGTAACCGCCCGCCCAATCAACATCCGATCTACGCACGTGCGCTACGAGTGAAATAAATAAGCAAATAATATTGTTTGCATCAATAGAGTGATTAAAGTTAAATGCGCAAACCATAAATCAGCTGCGAGTGCGTCAAGTGTAAAAGTGCATTAGTTGCGAGCCGCGGCACAAAGCCAGCGAGAGCGGAGCGATCGTATCGCGCGCTGATGTCGAGATAGGAGCCCCCTGCGGCTGATCCATCTAATACCATCCTATGCCGCGGCCGCAGTGTACAATTATAATTTTATTAACACTTGTATTATACACTTTTAATAAAAATTTATAGTTACTTCAATAAAAAATAGGCTAGAACGAATAGATTACTCTCAGCCCTCACGAAAGCATGTCACTATCTATATAAGGGCATAGATCAGTTTCTATTTTACATAAAGTAAACCTATGCCTAAGTCAAATGCCTATAAAAGAAAAAATATGTCTTTACATTGATGCTTGTAAATTGTTACATTTTTTTTATAATGAACACTATCGCCTATTACACGTTTTTGTATCAAACTATCAAGTAGGTATCACTTCAGTTCAATATAATCAAAATGTGAGTCGTAATGAGGCCCTTGTCCGCGATTACCGCGCACGTGCCGCTGATCCGTCGCATATGCCGAGCGCACTTGTGGCCGCGACCTTGCATGCCGCTAGGGCTGCCCTTACCAGCTTTGATACCATTACAAAATGGTACATTTAGAAGAGGCAGTTTTAAATTGTTTTGCTATTAGACGTGATCATTTATACATTTGCAAACTTACCTTTCTAATATAAGTAAAATTTAGAGGTCTTGTCATTCAAATATAACATTTTTAAATAATTTGGAAAATCCAAAAGTGCACGCCTCATAATTTTTTTTAATAAATATTTATTAATTATTATTTTTGTTTATTTAATAACAATTAAACCACATCGAATCAGACCCTGAAAAATGAAAGGGTTCTATTCCTGAGCATACTCAAGCGTAAGAGAAAAAAAAAGACTCGATTAGTAAAGTATTTCGGTCGCTATCGTGTTAACAAGAAAAAGGATCCGCACATACAGACACACGGACGTCCAAGACAGAACTTTTTTAAACTGTTTTTTAACTAGTTTAAATAACAAAAATGACATCAAAAATATCATGAACGTTAAAAATAGTGTTTTTTCTTAATATGTGTGTGTATGTATTATCTTACAAGTGCAATGTATGATACATAAAGACATTTTAAGTTTGAAAAATCAGATGTTTTGCGCGAAGTGACAGTAGTACCCACCTCAACGCTTCGCTTATGAGGCGTGCAATAAATATTTACCAATGTAGTTAGTATAATGATAATATTATGTAATATATATTTAAGTAACCCTAACTACGAGACCGTGCAGTAAGCATAGGTACAGTATATAGAGAACACGTGTGGGCTGCTGCGTTATCGCGAGATCTCTACTCTTATCAGTTTGATCATGTGGCTACTGTTAAACGTATACAACAGTAAACATGTGACGACTAATTAGATTACATTAATCACTTTATAACATTATAGTGAACCGTTTGATATCATCATCATCATCATTGATCGTAATTTATATTACAATTGTAATAAAATTACGTAAGTTTTCTTCTATACTATTTATCTTGAATGATACTTATATGTATATTTGTCTGATCTTGATAACGTTATAAATATTATTATTATACGTTGTCAAGATCAGAAAAATATACATAGAAATACATATATTAGGTGATTTTAATTATATTATTCTGCTTCAAATAAAAATATTAGATGTCTATCATAAGCTACTTATTTAAAAAATATTTATAAGCCACACACAATGAAAAGAATAACACCTTTACAAATCGCGAGTGTCGCTAATAGCGATATTAATAGGCTATTGTCGGGTAAACGTCGGGTAAAATTAAGTGCAAGCGCACGTGCGCAGTGCGAGGTGAGGGGGCGGTGCGGGGCGAGGGGGGCGCACAGTGCCCACAGCCGCGACCCACATCATAACAATATTATAATGTCATCACACCGTATCAATCGCGGTCCACTACCCTCCAAACTCGCTAAGGGTTGCCGCACATTCTAAATAAACGAGAAAAAATAAAAGATTGATATTTTCATATTACATTCTAAGAATATGAAAAGCTCAAACATTTAATGCCGATTTCGTATTAAGATATTTTTTTTCTTATTATTTTTACAATTTGTTAAATAATATATTTGTGTACGATATTATGATCTCGATTCTCCATCTAGATTCTAGAATACATAATAATTAATAATACCATTAATTTCGCATAATAAACTAAAGAATAAACAATCAGTTTCTATAAAGTGTGCACACTGCACAGTGCTATTGCTATTTGAAATTTATTTACGTGACTTAACGCGAAATAATAAAGAAGTACGGATTTATATTGTAACAATCTATTATAACAAGTTTCACAATATTCTTTATTTTAATGTCTTTTCTTATTAATATACAAGTGTGAGCCAACCCCAACGGTAAAGCAACTCGTGCGGCGGTATCGCGAACAATGGTAAGCAGAGCGATTTGCAACACGTTGCACCGCGGAACGAATCGCAGCCGGCGCGCGCACGTGCCGCGACAAGTGCGCCGCCGCAGGTCCACCGCACCGCACCGCACCGCGCATCATCATCGCATTTGTACAGCGGTCAATATGCTATATTACATATTATTCAATAGCTATTAGGTACAGCGGAGATCTGATGAAATAGATTGACGAAATTAAACTGTATTAATTTCTTTAAAATTTTATATAATAATATAGTATTAGTACTTATAGTATAAAATTATCTGTGGTATCATATTATTAACCGACTTCAAGAAAAAGGAGGAGGTTAGGATGTGCTTACAAAACAAGTTGTTTATATTTTTAATTTTTATGGATATGTTTTTACACAAATAATTTTCTTGCTGAACGCATAATTTGGGTGAGTGTTTGGTGAATGAAAGACATCTAAATAGTTGAGTGCGTGCAGCGTGACTGACCGTTTTCCTCCTCCTCCGGCTCGGAGGGCGGGGTGAGCGAGTCGGGCGGCGAGCGGCGCTGCGCGGTGCGCTCGCCGGCCGCGCGGTACAGCTCCGCGCGCGCCTCCACCACCTCGCGGACGATCTCTGCACAACCACACGCAATAACTTACCATTTCTTACTATTACTGTATGGTTAAGTAGTAGCAGTAATATGGCAAGGTATACAGATATAGTATAGTTTCAAAGAAGCTTTGTAGAGAAAGGCCTTATTACTGAATTCCAATGTTCTCTGCCCCCCTAGTCAAGTGGCTTTCTGTTAGCGTAGCGTTCAATAGAATAGACTACGAATGTACCTATGAGAATGACGTAACCTGTAGATACGTTTATCTACAGCCTACGTCAATCTCATACATTCGTAGTCTATTCTATTGAACGCTACGCTAACAGAAAGCCACTTGACTAGGGGGGCAGGTTACGTCAATCTCATACATTCGTAGTCTATTCTATTGAACGCTACGCTAACAGAAAGCCACTTGACTAGGGGGGCTGATCTGTACTACCTATAATAAGTCATTAGACTGTTCAATATGTAGTTTAGTAATAAAAGCATGTCCGACGCATTATGCTAAACTAATAAATGATCAAGATACTTCAATTACAAAACGTGTAAAGATCGAATAGCATTTCAGCCGCGACACAAACTTCGCTTTGTGGTCTATTTCGCGGTCTATACCTACCTTTTACCATGGGCGTAGCTAGCCATGGGCTCAGGGTGGGGCAATCATATAAAATAATATGTAACTAGAAACAGTACCTACCCGAGCTGAGGTCTTATCCCGGTTAAATTTTAGGGTTCCAAACCTCAAAAGGAAAAAAGGAATCCTTATAGGATCACTTTGTTGTCCGTCTGTCTGCCTGTTTATCTTTAAACTTTTTTCTCAGGAACGCGTAAAGATATGAAGCTGAAATTAATATTAAATACTAATGTCTACCGTCCCTTGAAGCTGTGAAAAAATCAAACTTATAAACCAACGCAATCAAAAGATACAGCCGTTTATGCTGTAAATTTTCGCAAATTGCGACTTTCGCAAGGGAATCATAACCTACAGGGTACTTTCCGTGAACACAGAATCTTGAAATTTGGTAAGAAGCAACATCTTATATGATAGATACAAGAATAATTATTGTGAAAAGTATAAATTTTCTGTAACAACATATAAACAGGCTCATACGCAACCATCGGTGCGCAAGTTATACTCGCGGTTTTTATTTCATACTAAATGGTCAGAAGGGTCTGGCCGGGTGTTGTAGGGACAACACCCGGCCTTGTATCAAGAAATAAGATAACAGTTGTGTCTTCTAGATACTACATGGATGTAGTTAATAGTACCTACCTAGACACAACCAAAAAACCGGCCAAGTGCGAATCGAACTCACGCACCGAGGGTTCTATACAAACATGTTTTTTTTGTTGTTACTGTTCATGACAGATCATTAGATTGTATAAAGTTACATTAGTTCGTTAAGTTAATCATAGGTGGCGGTAATTTATTTTAAGCGTTTTTAAATCTCGCTATAGTTATTTTTTTGTAAGAACATAATATTAATTTCAGTCCAACATTTTTTAGTGGCAATAAAGATCAATCAGAGTACAAGGCTGGTTTCATTTAGACGAACCCCTACAGTACCATTTTAAGACCGCGAATCGGGAGTGCAGTGAAGGTGTCCCACAGGGATTACCTTCTCGAACATTGGTCCAATCGAACCGGATCATACGGTCAATCGTACTAGAAAGGGGCAGTGGATCGCTGTCGAAAGTACGCGCGAGTGCAAAAGAAGACAGCAAGAACACCAGGCGGAGAAGACCAATCAAGGGCAGCCGGGGCAGCGTGGAGCAGCCAGGGCGGCGTGGAGCAGCCAAGCGGCGTGAAGCAGCAAGAACAACTTGGAGCAGCCAGGGCGGCGTGGAGCAGCCAGGCGGCGTGAAGCAGCAAGAACAACTTGGAGCAGCCAGGGCGGCGTGGAGCAGCCAGGCGGCGTGGAGCAGCAAGGATAACTTGGAGCAGCCAGGGCGGCGTGGAGCAGCAAGGACAACTTGAAGCAGCCAGGCGGCGTGGAGCAGCAAGGACAAATTGAAGCATCAGTGGTAAGCATAAGGTGGCGTAAAGCAGCCATGGAAGGTTCCATAAATACCTTAAAAAGTTTGCAAAATGTAATAGGGAAAAGCTTAGTCAATTTTAAAAAAGGTCCCAAGGAGAGAGTAACTCGAGAATACGTCGAAGCGAGATTGGAGCTCTTGGAAAAGGATTGGGGGAAGTTTTCCGACATTAACACGAAATTATTCGAAAATTTTGATTTTGACACCATCGAACAAAAAATAAGAGATATTTACGATAACACCGAAGACGTTTATATTACATATAAAACTTTATTGAGGGCAGCATTGGGTGGCTTTAGGGAAAACTATCAGGATAATCATAGACCGAACTCCTCCGATCCACCAGTCAAGTTGCCCAAAATTAGTATACCAGTCTTCTCGGGTAAGTATTCGGAGTGGACAACCTTTTCAGACTTATTCCAATCGTTAGTTCACAAAAATAAATCATTGGACAATGTCCAAAAACTCCACTACTTAAAGGGTCACTTGACTGGTGAAGCGGAGCAATTGATTAGGCAAACGCCCATCACCGATGCAAATTATGAGCCATGTTGGCAGCTGTTGCTGCAAAGATATAGTAACAGGAAGTATCTGTGCAATTGCATCCTGCAGAGACTGTTTAGTCAAAAACGTATGAATGTGGAATCGGCTGCATTATTAAAAGAATTACTAGACACTACTTGTGATTGTTTAAATGCTCTCAAAAATTTAGACATAGATGTAAGCACCTGGGATGTTATTATTATACATATTGTTACATTTAAATTAGATACAGAAACGCGAAAGCAATGGGAATTAAATATATCTAGTAATAATTCTAAAAATGAATTGCCATCTTTTGAACAATTTAAGTCGTTTATTGAGAACCGTTTTCGTGCGTTAGAGTGTGTAGAACCAAAAAGGTCACCTGGGTATCAGTCGAATAGTACAGCGGCGCATAAACCACGAGCGTTGATCGCGTCGACTCCAAATTTAAGTTGTGAGTTTTGCACAGAATCGCATAAGCTCTGTTTTTGTAAAAAGTTTGCTAAACAAACTTTGGAAAACAGACGCGATTTTGTAGCTAAAAATAAAATCTGTTTTAATTGTCTGGGTAGTAATCACATAGTCTATGAATGTAAGAAGCCTACTTCATGTAGACTCTGTCAAAAGCGGCATCATTCTTTGCTTCATCCTTCAGGAGAGGCTGAGCATAAAGGTCAACCCACCTTGAAGAAGCATGATCATGGAAGTACTAATGCGCCTATTAGTACTGATCCAATAGTTTCATGTTTTTCTTCAGGCGAGGTTTCTAAACCAAGACAGGTTTTATTAGCCACAGCGCTAATAAAAGCCGAGTCCAAAATGGGTCACTACCTAACGGTACGTGCGTTACTTGACCAAGGGTCACAGGCTTGTTTCATTACAGAGGCCACAGTTCAACTTTTGAGACTGAAGAAGATCCCAATTAAGGGCTCTGTTTCAGGTCTAGGTCATAGTTCAACCATGATAAAATACATGGTACATTTAACGATTCAATCCCGGTTAAATTCTGAATTTAGCCTAAGATTGAATGCATATGTATTAAAAAATATTACTGCCTACTTACCAGAGAAGGATCTTAGTACAAGTTCCTTCGACTGGTTAAGTTTAAGCGATAGTAAACTGGCAGATCCTGAGTTCAACACTCCCAATAAAATAGATGTTCTATTGGGTGCTGACGTATACGGTAGTATCATCCTGGAAGGTATACTGAAAGATTCTTCGGGGGCTCTAGTGGCCCAGAACACTACCTTCGGCTGGGTACTATCGGGAGCTATCGAATCTGAAAATAATAGATCAAACAATATTAGAGCAATGCATTTACATATTCAAAATGAAGATGATGAAATTTTGAAAAAGTTTTGGGAAATAGAAGAAAAAAATAGTACAAAAAAGTTATACTCACCGGAAGAAACAAAGTGTGAAGAGTTCTATACAAAAACCACTACAAGAGATGCTAGTGGTAGATATATAGTTAAGTTACCGTTTCGTGACGAGGATCCTCCTTGTACAGCTGGTAACTCACGTGCAATAGCTGAAAAAAGATTTAAAGCATTAGAAAGAAGATTAGAAAAGGACAAGGATTTGAAAGAAAAATACACAGAAGTTATTAATGAATACTTACGGTTAGGACACATGAGGCAGGTTAAGGACAACGATAATAAAAAGAATGAAGCAGTATACTTACCTCACCACGCGGTCGTAAGAAACGACAAAAGTACAACCAAGGTACGTGTGGTTTTCAACGCATCTGAAAAAAATAGCAATGGAATATCTTTGAATGATACGTTAATGATCGGACCCACGTTACAAGCAGACCTCAGACACACAATTTTAAGATGGAGATTACATCCTATTGGATTAGTCGCGGACATTATTAAGATGTACCGTCAAGTCCTTATATCAGAAGATGATGCGATGTTTCAGCGGATCCTTTGGCGCGAGAGTCCTGATAAGAATATTGAAGATTATGAACTTATAACGGTTACCTTTGGAACAGCATCTGCACCATATCAAGCAGTTAGAACGCTACATCAAGTTGCTTATGACGAGGGAGCAAACTACCCCGTCGCCTCAGATAAAATTCTAAATTGTTTTTATATGGATGATTTAATGACAGGGTCAGAAAGTGTTGAAGAAGGAATTAGAATTTACAAGGAAATGAAAGAATTATTAGGAAAGGGTGGATTCGTGTTACAAAAATGGAATAGTAATAATAAGGAAATATTGGAAAGGATCAGGTCAATTGAAGGGAATGAAAATATAGAACAAACACTACATACGGGAATCATAAATAATGAAGAAAAGGAAAATTTTAATATAAAGCTTGATAGTACAATAAAAATCTTAGGACTTACCTGGAACCGCAGCGAAGATAACTTCCAGTACTCGGTGAATATCTCGATGTCGACAACTGCACCTGAAACTAAAAGGTCAATTATTTCGGAAATAGCTCGTTTGTTTGATCCACTAGGCTGGTTAGCTCCTAGTGTGGTCATTGCCAAGGTTTTTATACAAAAGTTGTGGGTAGCAGGAGTAGGATGGGACGATAAGGTGAATGCAGAAATGATGGAGGAATGGAATGCTTACCGTAGTCAGTTGTCCCAACTTACCAGAATTCGGATTCCTCGATGGCTGGGAACAAGGTTGAACGATCAACTGGAGCTTCATGGTTTCAGCGATGCATCTAAAAGTGCTTATGCGGCGGTAATCTACCTTCGCATAATCGATGCCGAAGGTGGAGTAACGGTTTCGTTGCTGGTTGCCAGAACGCGAGTAGCACCCGTCAAACAGATTAGCATTCCTCGTTTGGAGCTGTGCGGTGCGCTTCTGGTATCTAGGTTGCTTGCAGAAGCAGCAGATGTACTTAACATTTCTAAGAACAATATAACGGCTTGGACTGATTCCACAGTTGTATTGGCATGGTTGAATAGCCATCCAAGCAGATGGAAACCGTTCATAGCAAATAGGACATCAGAGATTTTAACCATAATGAAACCCACTCAATGGTATCATGTTTTATCTAAGGACAATCCAGCAGATTGTGCCTCAAGAGGCGTATTACCAAATTTGCTTATGGATAATCAGATATGGTTTTCAGGACCGTCGTTTCTCAAGCAGAAATGTATTGAGTACAATAGGCCAAAGGAAATGAGCACAGATTTAGAACAAAGTGTCAAGACATTTACTGTTGCTGTAAAAGAAGAAAGAGAGATTACAATGTTAGAACGATTTTCATCTTTACAAAGATTAATACGGGTTATTGCCTATTGTCGAAGATTTTTAAGGGGATATCGCAGAAGAACAAATAAAGAGAAATATTTACAAAGTTTTGAATTGGAGGAGGCATTAGAATGTTGCATAAAGATTACTCAAAGGGATATATTTAAAGAAGAATATTTACAGTTAAGGAACAAAGGCGATATACTAAATAAGAATACATTAAAAGCACTATGTCCTTACCTTGACGATAAGGGTATAATCAGAATACGTGGCAGAATTGAAATGTCACAGCTAAGTAATGAAACCAAACATCCAATTATTTTGCCTAAAAGTAGCCATTTAACTCACCTAATTATAGCAAACGCTCACATAAAGACGTTGCACGGAGGGCCCCAATTGATGATTAATTATTTGAGAACAGCCTATTGGATTATAGGGGTTAGAACTTTAGCTAAACAACACGTTAGGAGTTGCGTTAAGTGTATTCGATTAAGAGCTAGCACTGAGTCTCCATTAATGGGTTCACTTCCAACAGTTCGTTGTACACCAGCTAGACCATTTTTGCATAGCGGTGTGGATTATGCTGGTCCGATAAACATAAGGACAACCAAAGGCCGAGGACACCACTCATACAAGGGCTACATATGTTTATTCGTATGTATGGCAACTCGTGCCATTCACTTAGAGGTCGTAAGTGACATGAGCACACCAGCATTTCTAGCTGCTTTTCGACGTTTCGTTTCCAGACGAGGTCACTGTGCCAAGATTTGGAGCGACAACGGTACTACCTTTGTAGGAGCATCCCGTGAGCTCCAGTCAGCTCTTTCATCGGTGGGTGAACAGTTGGAAGCGAATGGTACCGAGTGGCATTTCATTCCTCCGCACAGCCCTAACTTCGGCGGACTTTGGGAAGCGGGAGTGAAATCCACGAAGTTTCACCTCAAGCGAGTCATAGGAGAAACCACCCTCACTTACGAGGAGATGAGTACTCTTCTTGCTCAGGTAGAAGCTTGCTTAAATTCTAGGCCAATCACAGTCGATACATCAGACCCTAATGAGCCTGCACCTCTAACGCCGGGTCATTTTTTAATCGGTGGACCTTTGTTGGGTATACCCGATGTATATAATTACTTAGATTCTAACGTGAGTTCGTTGAGTAGATGGCAACTTATTCAAAGAATGTTTCAGTCATTTTGGGATCGCTGGTCAAAGGAATATCTGTCGAATGTAATGATAAGGTATAAATGGAAGTCCAAAACCAGCGAGCCTAATATAGGAGATATTGTCCTCATAAAGGAAGATGATCTTCCGCCGATGCGGTGGATCATGGGTAAGATCATAGACAAACATCCAGGTCACGATAAAGTTACTAGAGTTGTCAGTATCTTAGTTAAAAAAAGTATTATTAAAAGACCTGTCAACAAATTGTGTATTTTATTAAGGAAAGAATAATTGTTATATTATATTGTATTTTTGAAGATGTTTAAAGTGTACTTGTTTAAGTTAAGTTATGCTATAGAAAGTGATATTGTTGCGTAGATAAAATGTTTGCGAGTAAAATGTAAGAAGATTAATTTAAGTTCATATCTAATGTAAGTTTCAGTTTGTATAATTATATTTAAAGATGTCCCCTCAAGGTGGGCGGATTTTGTTTGTAAGGACATTTCCTCAATAAATGTCCTTGGTGGGCGGTATGTTCATGACAGATCATTAGATTGTATAAAGTTACATTAGTTCGTTAAGTTAATCATAGGTGGCGGTAATTTATTTTAAGCGTTTTTAAATCTCGCTATAGTTATTTTTTTGTAAGAACATAATATTAATTTCAGTCCAACATTTTTTAGTGGCAATAAAGATCAATCAGAGTACAAGGCTGGTTTCATTTAGACGAACCCCTACAGTACCATTTTAAGACCGCGAATCGGGAGTGCAGTGAAGGTGTCCCACAGGGATTACCTTCTCGAACAGTTACCTACTTTAAATTTATGCTTTTCGCAAAATTTTTCTATATCTGCGCTATAAGAAGTTACTTAATACCATCTTAATACAGATTCTGGTTTCACGGGAAGTACCCTGTAGGTTTTCTTCCTTGGGACCCTTTCGATTCTTGAAATTTTTTAGCAAAAGCGGCTATATCTTTTTGATTGCTTTGCCTAGTAGTTGGATTTTTCATTTTTTTTTCTTCAAGGGACCTTAGATTTGAGTATTCGATAGCAATACATCCACGCGTTCCTGATAAAAAAGGTGTTGACAGACAGACGGACAACAAAGTGATCCTAAAAGGGTTCCGCTTTTTTCCTTTTGGTGGTTCAGAACCCTAAACATATGTTTGGGGCTACTTTATTATACAGTTTAGTTTTCTATAAATACAATAATTTGATTTATTAATTTCTTTTTTACCATGAAATATAGTTTAAAAAGTTTTTGGCCAATATCTCAAAAACTATCCACTTTTGGGCAAAAGTTATTAATGTGACCTTTTTTGTAGAGAATAAAATTTCGCATCTTTTCTACCTTTTAAACTTTTTCGTAAAACTGAATATTTTCCATTGCCCATATTTTTTGAGCATAGAACGTTTAATGTAGAAATGCCGCGGGCGGCCGAAATAAACTACTTACCTATAAATTTTTAAGCACTATTTTTTTTAGTTTGTTGAATTTGTACCATTATATACTGTGCATAACTTGAAATTTTCGATTAAACGCCCAGTAGTCCAACATTAAACGTTCTATAACTCAAAAAGTACGGGCATTAGAAAAAAAAAATCAAACAAATGCTGTAGAGTGTAGAAAATAAAGTGCTCTTAAAAAATGAATAGATGCATTTTATTGATTAATCAAATATTTTAAGAGTTATTAGCCAAAAACAATAAACCGGTTCATTAAATAAGCCATAAATTGTAAACGGTAAGTTTTACAAAAAAGTTTACAAGGTGAAAAAGATGCGAAATTTAATTCTCTACAAAAAAGTCATGATAATTTTTGCCCTAAAGTAGATAGTTTCCGAGAAATCGGAGAAAAAGATTGCGTTTGTGTACGTATAAGATAAATCGTACCAGCTTTTTGTTTTGATCGCATTTTTTATGTCGACTGACGACTTTTGAGTGTGAATTTCTTATAAATATTAAGTACCTAATTAGTATATAGTTAGTTCCTAGATAATTCAGTTTTTTTTAAATTTGGTTAGGTACCTTCCAGGTCAGAGCCAGGGTGGGGCAAGCGCCCCACCCTGCCCCACCGTGGCTACGCCCATGCCTTTTGCAATGGTCACAACGAATTTTGTGCAATTTTTTCACTCAATGTTGAGTCTATTAGACAAGCCATGCCTTACCACTAATAACGTCTCGACTCGTGATGATGGATTCAATTTCTTTGGACACTTCCTCTACCAGCCACGGCATGAACTCTTCTTCTACACCTGCAATACAAATATAAACATTTGTTACAGTTTATATAGAGATTATATAGAGACGTGTTATTTTAAAATTATTATAAAATCTCTACAATTTTTCGTTTGTTAACAGTAAATTACTGTACGTATGTAACGTCAGACTAGAATAATTATACAATCGCTTGAACCTAAAAACAAGTCAGTATCAGCTCTATCGTAAGTACAAAATGATATGTATTCAAAAGCTTTCATAGTAGTCCTTACAATTTCCTCTTCTGTCCCTGACCGAGATAAGTTTTGTCACTGCAATAACTATGTAATTTATCACTTGTAGTGAGAAAGTAACAAAGTGAGTACCTCTGTGCAGGCGGCGCACGAGGTAGCCGGCGTCGCGCAGGCCGGCCAGCACGGCGGGCAGCAGCTCGGCCACGTAGCCCTGCACCAGCGCCGCCGCCGCCACGCGCTGCCGCGCCTCCGCCGCCGCCGCGCGCGCCGCGCGACCCTCCGCCACGCGGCGCTCCTGCACCACGCGTCACATGTTAACTATGCCCATTTCGTTTAAAAACTACTATTGTTACCGAATAAGCAAACCTACGCTGCCTAGTAGATATCATTAATATTATTAGTGATAGATAGATAGAGCCGCCTTTATAATATATCTCTTGATTCTTTCATTTTGTATTTTTAAGTTTTTATTTTAGCATTTAACTAATAACTATAATTATACAGGGTGTCCCACTATTGGTATACTAAGCGCGAAGGGACTTGTAGTTTTGCATACACTGATCACGTAAAAAATAATTTAACAACAAAATTACATCAAAAAATGTTTGCTAAATTTTTCCTGAAAATCCATGTTTTCTTCTCTAGCTTGGCGCAGCTGGCATATACCGCTTCGCTAATGTGAGCATTTTGTCTATGAAAACATAATCTTAAACGATAGGTCACGTGCTGGTAGCAAAGCTGGGCGGGTTGCTTGTTATGGATGTATACATAGAGTTTTAAGAATTCATCTATTTGAAAAAAAACTGCATCTGTAATTTTATAAGTATTTTTTACGTACTCAGCGTATGCAAAACTATAACTTCCTTTGAGCTTAGTATACCAACAGTATAATACCTGTATAATACCTATTACCATGCATGGCCACATTAGATTGAAAACTTTAATAGAAACGTAGCCGAAATATAAATTTAAAACGTTAAAAGTAATCGTACCTTCTCGTGCTCGAGGCGGAGGTCCTGCGCGGCGAGGCGCTGCCGCTCGGCCAGCTCGGCGTCGCGCAGCTCGCGGTAGCGGCGCTGCTGCTCGCGCAGCGTGGCCAGCTCCTCCTCCTGCGCCACCTCCGCCAGCGCCTGCTCCACCGTCTTGCCGACCAGCACCTCCAGGATCGGCTGCACTTCCACATCGAAATCGAACAGCTGCAAGTGATCATTTATGAATTTGTAATTGACCATATTATAAGGTTATTAAATATAAAAAGAAAGTGAACTTACATCACCAGGATATATCTGTGTGGCTGCGTCTGCGCCGGTCTTGGCGGGCACGTACACGGGCGTGGCGGGCCGGTCTACGAACAGGTCCGTTTGGACACCCACCTCCATCTCCACGCCTTTGTCGAATAGCTGCCAAAAAATCAAATTATAACGTAATTTGAACGAGTAGGTATAGTAGTTGTTTCAGCCAAGGACGAACATTGCCAATCTATCGTTAATTTTTAGTTATTCTTGAGCGGATAGTTATATAAATTGATAGCAAGCTCTCGATGGCAATAATGCCGACTATCTTGGTTGCAGTAGAAGCTTGCAGATCTGAGAATAAACGTAAAAAATGTTTGGAAATAATTTTGCGAATGGTTACCCACCTCCTCAAGATAGTACTCAGTCTGTATGGGATGGTGTCGGCGGCCGGGCGCGGGCGGCGGCGTGCCGGGCCGCAGGCGGGCCAGCGCCGCGCGGCGGGCCAGCGCGCGCCTCCGCGTGCGAGCCGCGCGAGCTGCCGCGCTCTCTGCCCCGTCGCCCTGGTACAACACATCGCTTCTGTAGCCAACGCGAACGTCATGCGTAATATATAATAAAAATAAATTCCTATTTCCCTTGGTCACGGCATCACATGTGAACGGCGTTCGTTATTGTCAGGAGAAGGATTGTGTAAAAGAAAAATTCAAGAAAGTTACGCCAAAAAAAAAAGTAATAAATGGGAAAACAGAGTAGCCATGTAAACTTCACGGGTTTGGCAATTTGCGTGAAGACAGGACAACTAATTTTCGTTTCTATGATTTTTATTGATTACAGCGAAAAAATTCACGACACGTTTTTTCTTCAAATATAACAATAACGATAGGTGATTTTGTTACAAACAGTCACAATATGAGCCATAACTCCTTTCAAGAAATTAATACTTTGCGTGCAGCTAATTACGCCGTTAGGTACGTGCTGCAAGGAAATATAGTGTTAAAGATAGGGGAGTTAGGGAATAAAATTGAGTCGAATTAAACGTTCGTCTTCGTAATCTATTAATAATTGCTCGAGATGCATTTTCGTTGTAACTATTTCATTCAACATTTTCATTAATAATACACATAGGACAAAGACGTAACGTAATTGCTTTCAAGTTACGATTTTAAAAGTCCGTCGGTGTGGCAATATAACCAAAACACATTATCCATAATGTGTTTTTATAAACAATGGAAAAAACTGGATAACATAATATGTAATTTCAAGATTTATAGTGTACAATATCGATCGCTGCCCGCATATGCGTCGCGGGCCGCTCCGCTCGGCGGCTAACGGCGCGGGCAGGCGTGCCGGCGCACATTAACCTTGTTGTGACTAATTGCTTATCTAATTGTATTCATTTCAATTTCATATGGCAGTGACAACCCGGCTTTATTATTCAATACGTAGATTGCTGGACGACTTTCAATTTTCGTATATTACCTACCTATTATCAACCGCGAGCTATAAAAAATAACTATGGTTGTATTTAATTATTTCGACAAATTAGATAGCTATTAATGCAATGTGATTTAATGTAATGGAATAAAAGGATATTTCAAAGTTTGCTTAATTCAAGTCAATACAACATGCAGTTAAAACTTTTATACAAACACGTCGACAATTGACGGTTTGATATTTTTACACGGACGTATTTACATCGTGAATTTTCATATGCGGAAATATTTCCCTTTTCCGCTGACCGCGCTCTCCGCTGAGTCTAACTGGGTCAGCGCGGACAAAGTAGGCCTCTGAATTATTGAAACATTGGATACAGACTATTAGCAACATATATACGCCAATAAAAGTAATTGAACGCTTCTAATTATTATTAACAGGATTAATTCAGTGACCGGCTATCAGACACGTGGGCGACACGATGCAATCGTATAATCATGATTATCCCCTCCCTCGTTTACTTGATTACGAGTAAACGCATAATATAATACAAAATGATCAAAAGTAAGTAATGATGAACTGGCGCCTTACATTCATAAAACTTAAGTAAAATTAATTTATACAATTAGACTCATAGTAACTTAGTCAATGTTAGAGGCTTTCATGGATTTGTCGATATATGCGAAGCTACAAAAACCTTTGTGTTTGTGAAATGATTAGTACACGTAATAACGATATGAATGGTAAGCACTAACTGCAGCGTGCGGGTGCGCCGCGAACGTGCTCCCGCGCACCACGCGCTTGTCGTGCATCACGTTGGAGTACTGCGTAGCGCCCGTAGCGCCCGTAGCGCCCGTAGCGCCCGTGACGCCCGTAGCCATGCTTCCGCTGCAATCATTACAATACAATTTATTTACAGTTTACTGAAAAGATCCATAAATAAATTTGTAATCAAGCAATAGAATATAGCCGGTTGCTTCTCATGTGTTTCCGTTTGTATGCTGCACGTGACATTAATCTCTGGCAAGCTATAATTATTGTTCACGTTTTTTATTTCCAGTATGTTTTAGTTTCTATCCAATTAATTGTTGATTGATTTTGTGTGTCGTTCCAATGAAAACGTGCAAAAAGTTATTGTTTAATTCTTTATTTTCTGAGAAATTAATGTATGACAATGTAAAAATAATAAAAACATAATATTATCTAGATCGATGGTATATGCGGGCACCGAGATAAGGGTAATAAGGTGGTCGACCCCGGCGGGAGGGGGCACTGACCACCTCCTTCGTTTATACAACCTTTACCCCACACTTAGACATTCTCACATAATTGACCCCATATTCGATATTTCTTGAATTACTTGTTCGCTCCACTTTTAGCATTTCTTATCTTTATTACGCGTTCAGTTAGACGCACTAAATACCAGGTTGCCATGTGGGTTTGAAGTGGTTTGAATATTAATGAATACGTACTACATACTTGCCAATTCACACAACATATTTCGCTGTTATTTAAAGTAATGGAAAATTAGCTAGAAAAGATATTATCAATTACAAAACATAATTTCAAATATTCTAAAAATAATTGTCAAACAACTTAAATAGTGTAGTGTCGCATTTTATACTGCGAAATGCGCGATACGAATACCGAATAGACTTGGCATGTAAATATCATGTGTTTCAGTAAATATAGAATGTGACGTCGAGTTGATTTGTGTACATCGCGACTTGTAATCGATAGTACGCGATAACGCTCGCTCAATGAGTGTCGATGAGCCGGGTGTTGTTTTCAATAAGTATTATTTCTGTACATGATAGCATTTCTAACGGAATAGGAATTAAAAACATATGATAATGAACTCAACTGACAGCTGATCTCGCTCGTCCAGAAGGTGATGCACTCCGACCACTCCGGCCACGAGCGCTCGGACTCCTTTAAAAGCATCCCCAGCCTTCATGCGCTTGCTTCCATCGATATTTGGACAAGTATTTGATGTTTCTTGTTTCTTATCTGGCAGAGAGCGCTTCGTGCGATTTGCTACAGCTTTGGGTTTGCTCGCATACGAGTACACAATTTTGTCACGTTCCTTGGGCGGGTACAGCGTCTCCAGCCCCAACAGACACGCGAGCTCCGGAGGAGGCAACAGGAACTGTCCAGTCTTCACAGTGGTCACGAAGCGCGGCTTCTCTCCGTCGTTGGATACTGACATTCTGCCTTTGCTCTTCGCCGGCGACGGAGACTTGTCTAATTTCGTGGTTAATTTGTGGGGCTCATCTCTCCCGGTCACATCGTCGATGCGGGGGTGCGATTGGCTCATCGCTTTGACGTGGATTTTGGGATAATCTTTGTATATGTTCGGATTGGAGGCGGCGAGGCCGTTGCGAGGCCGGAAGCGCGTCGGGCGGCGTAGGTTGGCCTCCAGGATCTCCTTCTCCTTGAGCCGGCGCAGTTTGAAGTCGAGCGCCCGCGAGAACTTGGGGTCGAGCAGCGTGTTGGGCGCGGGGCGAGGGCGCGGCGCGCTCGGCAGCGGCCCGCGCGGCTCATCGCGCTCCAGCGGTCTGACGACGTTCACGTTGCGCGCCAGCGGTGCCTTCGCCGCGTCGTGGTTGATAACGGTGAACGCGTCGGGCTCGTCGTCCGTGCCGGTCCCCGGCGGCATGGTGGCGCGGCAAGGTCAGGCCATGGCGCGGGCGAGGCGGCCGGTGGTCAGCGGCGGCCGGCCGGCTCTGAGGCCGCGGCGTGCGCTGGGAACGACGTTTTGTTACTCGCCCCGTGCCGCATGCAATATCGCGCAAGCGCTCACGTCAATTAAAGACAATCAAATCTGTTTATGTGGCCAGTGCATAAGATCTCGATATAAGTAGGTATGTTTGTTGAAAACAATAAATAATTGCGACTTTTGTGTAGTTTTAAAAAACAAATTTACTTGATCTCTATATTGAGTTTAATTTAATACAATAAATACTTATTTAAGGAAATTTAATTAATTAATTAATTTATTTATTTAAACACGAAGGTTATTCAGGTTTTGTTTAAATTATCAATATTTATTCCTAAATCTTTTGCTCTTCTCTCTATTTAATAAGAAATAATTTAAAGTTTTTATTTTTATTACAAATAAAATAACACAAATAATGTAAGACTTTGGTACTTAATTGTGGCGTTTCATCAAAGTCTTTGCAAGTCTCAACCAAAAATAAAACGATTATGTAAATCGCTTTATCTTGATAAAGACATCGCGTGAATTGGTATAATTAAAAAAAGCACGGTAGGGACTGGGGTCAGCAGTCGGTTGCCGCGGCGACGGCGCCACGCCACATCTCTGGTCCCGCAAGGTGAAGGTGAACCTCTTCATAACAACTGCTAATGGCCTTCCCAAAAGCCCTTATCATTCACGCAATATCTCAACTCGCTGTTAGCCCGCCGTTAGCCGTTAATTAAACATTTGACATTAACGTCATCGTAAAAGCCTCCGTACGGTTGGAGCTTGCTTTAACACTTTCGTATGTAAATAATACAGTTTTAGATTAGTTTCAGTACTTTTAGTACCTAAGTACAATAATTAAATGTATAACGATTAGACGACTTGGCAAATGAAAGAGTTTTACATACAATTATTACCCAATGTTATAATTTTTTTTAATGTTAAAAATAAATAGTTTTCCTGTAGACTTTGAATTATGTCTTCGTAGGTGAAGTACAGATTAGCTGTTAATAGTGACGTATAGGTAGTAATGGGTAACTTACTAAATAAGAACTTGAAAAATTTATAGGTAACTATGCCCAGCTTATTTCAGTTATATTAACCTACCGTAAACTTGTAATACCTGTATTAATTGTATATCCATTGGGTGTCATACAAAACCCAAATCGTTACTATCCCATGCAGTTTTTACAATCAAGAAGTGCATATCGTGTGGAGTACAATCAGTGTCTGTCATGAGCTGAGTGTTGACCGAGGGTTCGATAGGGCAGTGTATGGCGTTGACGGGACCTCCCCGTCCCCGTCCCCCCTCGTCGCACCTCATCCCCTCTTGCCCACGCTGCGTCGCACAACTCGCGACGTTACGTGCAGCGGGAACTGCACTCGGATGGTTCAAGGATTTGCTTCAGAAAACGAAAGTGATTTAAAAGTTTATTAGCCATTTGTGGCATGTCAGGTTACGTGCTTTACATAATTTATGAAATGGCGACTCATGAAAGTACTTCTTTTGAGAACACACGAAAATATTTTTTTGGTCTTAGAGCATTAAATTAAATGTTAGTGAACTAGCAGATCATTTTTAGCAGATCAAAAAAAAATATGTGAGTTCTTATCGCGTGCAGTTGAGTTCTACAGTTCCTGATACTTTTTAGAAATAGTTCTGGCGTTTTTACCTTAAAAAACGACATTTGAAAAAATAATCTGCCAACTTCCCGTAGCAGATCAAAAAAAAATTTGAGTTCTTATCGCGTGCAGTTGAGATAAATAAATAAATAAATAAATAAATAAATATTATAGGACATTATTACACAAATCGACCTAGTCCCACAGTAAGCTCAATTAAGGCTTGTGTTGTGGGTACTAGGCGACGATAAATATAATATTTAATAAATACATATATATATAGATAATAACACCCAGACCCAAGAACAAATAATTGAGTTCATCACACAAATATTTGCCCTGACCGGGGATCGAACCCGGGACCGTCGGCTCAGTAGGCAGTTACTTTACCACTGCGCCAACCGCGTCGTCAAATCTACAGTTCAAGATCTACAGTTCCTGATACTTTTTAGAAATACTCGCGTAAAATGAAACACTAGAAAATTTATTTATGTCATATTTCATCACGCCGTAGCACCATGCCGTAGCATCACGCCGTAGCATCACGCCGTAGTATCATGCCGTAGCATGATGCCGTAGCATGATGCCGTAGCATGATGCCGTAGCATCATGCCGTAGCATCATGCCGTAGCATCATGCCGTAGCATCGCGCCGTAGCATCGCGCCGTAGCATTACGCCGTAGCATCACGCCGTAGCATTACGCCGTAGCATCACGCCGTAGCATCATGCCGTAGCATCATGCCGCAGCATCACGCCGTAGCATCATGCCGTAGCATCACACCGTAGCATCACACCGTAGCATCACGCCGTAGCATCACGCCGTAACACATGCCGTAGCATCACGCCGTAGCATCACGCCGTAGCATCACAGCGTAGCATCACGCCGTAGCATCACGTCGTAGCATCACGTCGTAGCATCACGTCGTAGCATCACGTCGTAGCATTACGTCTTAGCATCACGTTAAGCCGGGTCCAGGTCGGGTTTTTTCAAATGTCGTTTTTTAAGGTAAAAACGCCAGAACTATGTCTAAAAAGTATCAGGAACTGTAGAACTCAACTGCACGCGATAAGAACTCACATTTTTTTTGATCTGCTAAAAATGATCTGCTAAGTTCACTAACATTTAAATTAAGCACTAAGATAAACACATACATAGTTAGTGAGAAAAAACATTATTTTCAAACACTTAAGATATTTTAAAACCATTTGTTATTTAAAATATTTAAAAGCGTAACACTTTCTACAGTCTAATTCGATGCACCTAACTACATACTCAGTTAGTTTTTTAATTGCACTTTTATTTTTATAAACTTTATTATACAGGGTGTCCCACTGTTGGTATCCTAAGCTCAAAGGAGCATATAGTTTTGCATATTATGCTGAGTACGTAAAAAATACTTATAAAATTCCAGACACAGTTTTTTTTTCAAATAGATGAATTCTAATAATACTCATACATGTGTACACTGTACACCCATAACAAGCAACCCGCCCAGCTTTGCTACCAGCACGTGTGACGTGACCTATACCTATCGTTTAAGATTATGTTTTCATAGACAAAATGCTCACATTAGCGAAGCGGTATTTGCCAGCTGCGCGAAGCTAGAGGAGAAAAAAAAATTTAGCAAAAAATTTTTGATGTAATTTTGTTGTTTAAGTATTTTTTAACGTGATCAGTGTATGCAAAACTACTATTTAGGACTAGATAAGACTAGACGTAATCAATATTGCTGAGTAGGTACCTAATCATTTTTTTTTCTTAATTAGATTATTTTAATCTTAGGCCGGCCGGGCCGTGTACGGCCACCCCAAGATTAAATCTTAAGCATGTACAGTTTAGATTAAATGGACAAAAATCTGTATGTAGGTAGTAGGTATATTTGTTTTGTTTTTTCATTATAGGCCGCGAGGTATTTAATCACGAACTACGAAGGTCATGCTTTTGTACTTATATCATATTTATTTGTAGCGCCTAGACTAAATTGAAAAGGTTAGATGTTAATCTAGTTAGTTATAATTAATAACAATAAGTAAGCTCTCATGGACAAGACACTGAAGATAACGGGAACGAAGATTGATTACAATTATTACTCAAAATATTTAAACAAATACCTAGTTAATATTGTCAAAGCTTGTATTATTTTTTATAATACGATTTTTTTAATGCCTTATCCATCTTCATATTTCATCTACTCTGTATTATACATTTAAAAATAAGTGCATATTAAAAATCCACATACCCACAGAGTTAAACAAACAGTAGTACCTACAATATATCCATGACACAATAATATGTATAGTATTACAGTACCATATGCAAATAAATATAAAAAATTTAATTTCGAGTGACTACGATCAGACACAGCATAATATTACATACCTATTTCTGATCTATTATATAATTATCATGTTGGAAAATAATTAATGTAAGCCAGCATTTATTATAGCATCTTATGAAATACGTATGAGCATGATATTTTTGGTTTTATTGCATTCAAATGCTTTATAAATTTATATCTTATGAGAATTTCAAAACGTGCCATTGTTTAATAATGATAGATGATGAGTAGATGAGCGGTACGATATGCTGATGTTAAAACATTGGCATATTGCATACCATGAGGGATTCCGCTTGAGTTTCGTGTTGTGGTAGAGCGCCCTGGGCTGGCTAGCATACGTGTACGGGCCTTTCGGCTTTGCCTGCGGGCCCTCCACCAGCACCGAGCGCACCGACACGCTCATCGCACCGCAGCCGCAGCAGCAGCAGGTAGCACTCCTCGAGCGCCGCGAACACCAGGCAGCACATGCACAGCTCGGCCAGCGCTACAGGCCTGCCTCTCCCACCGCGTCCACGCCGATCCCCGCATCACACTGACACATGCCACACGCACCTTTGAAAAACGAACAGTCACCAACGAGGTCCGATACTAAAAAGTCTCCACTGAAGTTTCACGTTTTGGTATGGGTAAATAATTTAAGCACGAGCAAACTGCTGCAGATACGTGACTGTATCATCATTTTGATAGTAAACGTATGAAGGTAAATCAAGGGTGACAGTAAAAACTATTTGTTTCCATGGTAGCCGATAACACGCGCTTCCGGTCATCAACTCCACAAAAGCGTTGTCCTTTCGACACTCAGCCACGATTAACGGTCAGGCGGTTCGAGAATGTAACTTGTATACGTAGTATATTATTATTAGTCTGTGATGTAACTTATAATAAAGCAAACCAATGAATATTGGTTGATAGTTAATTCTTGAGGTATACCTTCTGTATGTTATGTGGTATGTTATATAGTAGAACCACAATATACAGATACATACAGTAAGGAAACTTCATACAAAATGTTCGAAATCATAGAAATCTAAATAACAAGACACATAGAAGTGCTATAATGTCATAATTCGTATGAAAACCGCTGTCGCCAAAATCAACACATTCAAACCGAAAGCTAAACAGTACACACAAGTAAACTATGCCTTTTATTGGACAGCTTGATTTTAGTGAAAACTAACTTAACTATTAAATTAAGCTTTTGAATAGGTATGTATCCTAACGCACGAATTTACGGTTTATTTTAGAATAACATCCCTAAGTATATGAGACTTTTTGCTCCAATACGAACAAACGTGATAATAAGAATGGTCGACTGTGTCATTCATTGTTATTTCGATTACTATGGTGACACTCGTAATACTTGTAAATATTCTATAATTTTAAGGAAAAACGGCATTATTTCTAAAAAAAAATATTTTCCGATGAAATATTATTCCTTTATAAGTATAATTACAACTTGTGGAAGAATTTCCGCAATGGGAATTGCTGAAACACACCATGTATACACTCATACGTCTCCAGAGCAACTGAACAGTGACGAATGCACTGGTGATGTGAAAATCACCTGAGTGGCGACAAGGTCACGCACGCTTACGACTTCTAGTGTCTTGTTATTTAGATTTCTATGTTCGAAATGGCTCCCCCCCCCATCAAGCGTGTTTACGACGGTATTCAGGGGGATCGATAGTAGCGGGTGACACATCCACAGATTTTGAATATAGTATGGAAAAAAGTTTAAAGTGATGTCAATTCACATTAAATAAATATCGATTGCTTCAGTTTGTAGCCCTTTCAATAAATATATTTGTAAATACCGTATCTGACTACAAGTTAAAAAGAGACTATTTTTTAATTTCTATAGATATGGCAGCATGAGTTTTAAATTAAGTTGACATATTTTCTACCAAAATGATAGCTACAAATAGTCACTATTAGGAGTCCAGTCTGTTTAAAGATCGCATCTATTTTTTACGCAATCTAAAATGGAAACATTAAAAAATCTTGTTTAAATTTATGTGCATAATTACGTAAATATTAGGGAATTTCTTGATTAAATATTATTTTTATGATGATGTTAGTGGCATCCACTTATTATGATTTGATATAAGTAAGGTTAAATTCTGTGGTTAAATTATACTTTTTTATTGAGACTCGTGACGCCATTACTTTGTCAAGCACTTGCCTGACAAGCGATTTTATATTTTTAACCGACTTCTAAAAACAAAAAGGTGGTGGTTAATCTATGTTCGACTGTATCTTTTTTTTAATTAGACATGTGAACCGATTTTAAAAGAATCGGAATCTCAAGGAAATGGAAATAAAACTGACTTCCTGAAAATGTTAATATATTTATTTATTTTATTTATACCTACTATATTGTTGCTATGTTTCCGCTAGCGGGTACGTCTGCGTAGTCAAAGAAAAACCCGCATAGTTCTCGTTCCCGTGAGATTTCCGGGATAAAACCTATCCTATCTCTCAAGTTGGATTGAACTGCACATGGTGTGCGAATTTTATTATAATCGGTTAAGTGGTTTAGTAGTCCATTGAGGACAAACATTGTGACACGAGATTTATATATGTATATTAAGATAAGATATACTTACATATATTATATTTTATGCATAATACTTTTCCATTCTTACCTTTCATTGTTAACTGGAAGTTTAAAAAATGACAACTCTGGATTTGATGAACTTGAATTCAAGCAGCCGCAATGCCTGCGCAATTAGTACGTGGCATTTTTAAAATGATCGCCGAAATCAACTTATCTACAAGCACGTGTTCAAATTAAACTGAAATAATATATTTCAACAAAATGTTAAAACATAAATACATAAAAGATAGATTATTATAATTATTGTATTTTTATCGATACGTGGCGTCTCCACTTTGTCCAAGGGCGGATCCAGCTTTAGTGCCAGGGGGGGGTCACATAGACGTGGTCAATTTTCAAAAGCTATATTTTGGTAATTTAATTTATACGTAGATTTAAAAAAAAATGGTCAAGTGCGAGTCGGATTGGCGAACCAAGAGTTCCGTACAAACATTTTTATATGTTTTAATATTAAATTTATGCTTTTTGCGATTTTTCCTTCATCTGTGCTATAAGACGTAAGTTTCTATTAAATAAAGATTAAATATCAAGATTCTGTGTTCACGGGAAGTACCCTGTAGGTTTTGATTCCTGGCAACACTTGCGAATGTTGATAAGCATGAAATGTATGTTTTAGCAATTTTTCCTCCATCTGTGCTGACATTGCTTTTAACCAAATTTCAGAACTCTGTGTTCACAGGAAGTAGTACAATACCTATAGATTTTGATTCCCTTGCCATAATGTCGAAATTTGCGATAATTTACGGCATAAATGGCTGTATCTTTTGATTGCGTTGGCTTATAAGTTTGATTTTTTCACAGCTATAAGGAACCGTAGATTTGAGTATTCGGTATGAATTTCAGATTGATACCTCCACGCGTTCCTGAGAAAAAGGGTCTTCACAGGCAGACAAACTTGAAAAATATATATTTTTTGCAATTATTCCTGTATCTGTACTATAAGATGTTGCTTTGTACCGAATTTCAAGATTCTGAGTATACGGAAAGTACCCTGTAGGTTTTGAGTTTTGATTCCCTTGCGAATGTCGAAATTTGCGAAATTTTTCGGCATTTACGGCTGTATCTTCTGATTCGTTGACATAGAAGTTTGATTTTATTATAGCGTAAAGGTATTTTAGACTTGAGTTTTTGGTATGAATATCAAGTTAATACATGTCAGCGTTCATGAGTAACAGGGTTGTAAGTTAATTTTTTTTTTAATATTTTTTTATATTATAATCTAAGGAAAAATTCATGCTTTTCGCAATTAGTAAACAAAGTCGTTGTCTCTGTGCCTATGTCCCTATGTATGATTAAATCTTTAAAACTACGCAACGAATTTCGATGCAGTTTTTTTAAAGATAGAGTGATTCAAGAGGAATAGTATATAATTTATAAGGTTTTAGAGAAAGCGGGCGAAGCCGCGGGCGGTAAGCTAGTCTGCGTTATAAGACGTTTGATTGTACTAAATTTCATGACTCTGTAATGTGTACTCGGGAACTACCCTGTAGGTTTTGATTTCTTAGGGAGTGTCGAAAAATTTCAGCAATTACAGCTGCATCTTTTGATTGCGTTGGCTAAAACGTTTGAATTTTTCACAGCATCAAGGGACCGTAGACCGTAGGATTTCGACATTAGCAAGGGAATCAATACCTGCAGGGAGCACCCTGTCCCATAAACACAGTCTTGAAATTGAGTAAAAAGTATCGTGTTATAGCACAGATGTAGTAATAACTGCGAAAACCCTAATTATTTAATTAAATTAAATAAAAATATATTTTTAAATAATTTTAAATTTACAATCCCTTTACTCATGAACGTCTACATGTATTTAATTGATATTCACATCAGAACTCAGGTCTATAATAACTTAAATCTGTTATTTAAAACAAATTCTATGTCAACGCAATCTGAATAAAAAGCAATTAGAGCCGCATATTCTGTAATTCGCAACTACTTGCAAGGAAATCATCAATCAAAACCTACAAGGTACTTCCCAGTGCCGGATTAGCCATGTAGCAAGAGTAGCAAATGCTACGGGCCCCGCGACTCGGGGGGCCCCGCGGTCTAATACCTGTCTGACCGTAAAAAAATATCAATTTATAATACACGTACCTACCGTTAAAAAAATACACGTACCTACCACGACAAACGTTGATATCAAAATCTACAATAATTTAAAATTTTACCACGTTTCTACAATTGAGCGCTGGCTACACCAAAAGTTGTGTCGTACTGCTTGCACTGCGCTACACGCAAGTTGGTAGCACGGCAAAACTAACAGGGGAATCCCCTGCTGATATTGTCATCGAACGAGCTAGTCGTAACAACATTTTTATTAGTCCATGTAACAACCCGATCAAATAAAATAGGATTCTATCGATTATCAAACCTTAGATTACAAATTAAAAGGCAGATGGAGCATGACAATCATCCATCGCCCTTATCAAAGAAAATACGAAATCAAAAACGAATACGAACCTCCGCCAGTGCTATAGCGATTATAGTGTCATGCAATACGTCAAAAGAGGTTTGCTATTTTAGTAAAAAAATGCTGTCTTGTGATATTAAAACGCTGTAAAATTTGTTCCCGAAAACAAACAGAAAGATAAAACATCGTTTTATAGGTTCTCTGTAGATTATTTGGCTTATTTAATTTTGTATACAAATAATATTTTTACATATACGAAGGAATACAAAACTTCAACGTATGACGTATGCTGCCAGTATTTTGAAAATGAATTTGCCATTTTTATGGGTAAAACGGTGAAATGGTTAAAAGATCTTCGAGGTAGTGCTGTTGGATTTATATAGGTTATCATTGTAATTTTGAAACATTTTTTTATGTAATTTATTTAATTAAAAATTTATCGTTTATGTAACAAAAGAATTTTTACAATATTATAAAAAATTATTATATACAAATATTTATATTAAAATTAAAATTAAACCCTGATAGCTAATTTATGTAGAACGTCACTAACACCACTACCATAATAATTCAGATGATTGCAATGTCACCTCATAAATCAAAATCGGTTCAGCGGTTTATACTGCAGGGCGTGCCAAAGAAATATTATACATAGATACACTCGAAAAACATAACCCTCTTTCTTCCGTAGTCAGGGAAAAATTTGGAAAAATTTTCAATATCTGGTAACATAACACCCACACAGAAGCACCGTGTACGTACAGTGCAGCGGCGAAATGACAGCACACATAGCTTTATGGAAATGACAATAAATTATTCGGTTTAGTTCGGCAACGCTCCATCTGCCTTTTATTTTGTAATCTAAGTATCAAACAATAAGAAAATGCTGTAAGAAACTATAGCAAACGAAGGGCCTCTTGACAGAATTTGCTACAGGCCCCGCGCTGGCTTAATCCGGCACTGGTACTTCCCGTGAACACAGTCTTGAAATTTGGTTAAAAGCAACGACTTAAGCACTTACAAGCACAGATAAAGAAAAAATCCTTTAATCAAAATTGTAAGATACAACATAATGAAAAAATATGTTTGCTCGGAGTCCTCGGTGCGCGAGTCCGACGCGCACTTGGCCGATTTTATGTTGTAATTTGACTGTACATGTATTTTATAGTGTTCATTTGAAAAAAAATTTGCTATTTTATGTCTTATCCACGAACTGGGATATTTCGATATTTGAGGTTTTGTGTGAAAAGTGTAACAGCAAAAGTTGTAGAAAAAAAATTAATTACATACAACTTTACCTACCCACTTTATTCCACAGTTATAGTTTTTTTCTTTAATCGAAAAACCTGTTATTTGTCCTTAAATTACGACCACAGATCGACCGACCCTAATAAACTTTTTCTATAATTGTTGTTATATTCTCTTCCGTTACCGTTTGTAATTGATTTCATTGTTCTATATTACTTTTATGTCTCAAAACTCAATAAAAACATCATATTGAACAGTATTAATTTGTTAATTTAAAAAAGTTAATATTAAATTAGTGGTCCACTTAGGTCGTGGACCTAGCCCAGGGGGGGGTCATGACCCCGTGACCCCCCCCCTGGATCCGCGCTTGACTTTGTCAAGCACTAAGCCTGTCAAACTATTTTCTTTTTCTTCCTAAAACAAAAAGGTAGAGGTTCTATGCTCGTATAATAATAAATTTAATTTATTTTTGCATGTTTTGTGTTTTTTAATTTATATAATTTAATTTATCGTTTTAAAAATAATTTAAGTAGTAGGTATACCTACATACAAGTATTGTAAATTCTGGTTTAAAATAATTATTGAATATATGTATAATACAAATATCAAGCATTATAAATAATTTAGGTACATTAAATAGCCTTCGGCGTCCATAACAAAACAAGATTACGAAATATAGCACTGATAAAAACGTATTTACTTTTACAAGCTGTTAATTCGGATTGTTTCTTCTTGTAAATTCATATTTAGGCTACACCATTTTTGTATTTTAACGGGTTTTAATCTCAAAATTACCACAAAATCAACTGTGAAAAAAAGCAAACAGAAATATACAGACCGAATTGATAACCTCCTCCTTTATTTTTGAAGTCGGTTAAATATCAAAAAGTAACATCCCTATAGCTATACGTCATAATTTCATGGGGGGGGGGGGCTTAGTTTCCTAACTGTATGTACGTAGTATACCTATATCTGTCAACTGTGGTAGAACTTTATATCATTTTACCGAAGTTGTGCACGTCCTTGGTCATGACGAGAATTTTGTTTTACATTTAAATAAAATTATAAATCTTATTTACTTTAATTTTTGACTTTTAAAAACTTGCTCTATCTATCAGGTAGCTACCCTGAAATTTTCATTTTATTAATCATAAGGCTTCAATCGAAAATTTAAATCTAAATAGGTGAAAATTAAAATAAAAATAACTCCGAAAATACGAAACATACATGGGCTTGATTCGGATAACCCTCTAGGTCCTCTACCTCCTGGCTTCAGTATATCCATACTTCTTGGGACACCCTGTACCTTGTGCTATAAAACAAAAAAATCCAAAACTTACCTAGGTACTCCATCATTCAATTTTCCGATAAAATAATAAAAATTAGATACTATTAAAATAAGGTAAATATTTAAATATTTATATTTTATGTTTGTGCACATTTTGTTATTACTAATTATATTTCATAAGTAATATTTTAATTGTTACAAAATAAATTGAATGGATTCATGTCAATCTTATCTTCTTTATATATATATAATTCTCGTGTCACAATGTTAGTCTGCAACTCTGCATACTCCTCCGAAACGGGTGGACCGATTCTCATGAAATTTTCTGTGCATATCGGGTAAGTCTGAGAATCGGCCAACATCTATTTTTCATATGTACCACGGGCGAAGCCGGGGCGGACCGCTAGTATATCTTATATATAAAATTCTCGTGTCACAATGTTAGTCTGCATACTCCTCCGAAACGGGTGGACCGATTCTCATGAAATTTTCTGTGCATATCGGGTAAGTCTGAGAATCGGCCAACATCTATTTTTCATATGTACCACGGGCGAAGCCGGGGCGGACCGCTAGTATTACTGTATACGTAGTATATTATTATTAGTCTGTGGTATTACTTTAAAATTGAAAAAAATAATGCATTTATTTTTATTTACATACTAAATGCCATCTATTGTTACAGAATGGTACTACGTTCACATTAACATTGAAGTGCGTCATATTTAGTTTTAGCGTCACATCTGTCGTAGTAGTACATGCACTGTTCCATAGATGGCGCTTTATTCAAAAGAACTCACAGTACCAAAAAATATAGCTTTCCGCCCGCAACTACGCTCACGTGGTTTACTAAATTTTGTATTTCGTGAATTTTCGAAAAGGAGGCAATATAAAATTTTTAACAACCTAATTTTTTGTTTTTCATTTAATTAGATAGGTAAATTAAATTGGTTTTCCCGAGATTAAAGGAAGTTCCTAAATTTACAACTCCAGCAGCAGCATGTAGAAAATTATACGAAACTGCTTTTGAAATCTTCATTATACATATAATTCATTTTTGTATCTGACACAATCTGACACCTCAATTATACATCAATCAAGCTAACTACATGTTTATATATTTTTTTGGATATCTAAAGTGTCTCTACTTAGAATGGGAGTTGCACGCTACTTTCATGAAATTATATCGCAACTCGAACTCCAATCGTATATCGAAAGATAAAAAAACAAATCACTTTGAACATCAAATAAATCACGAAAACAAATATTTCGTTCTGCCCTTTTTGAAACTATTCTACTATGAATTTACGCTTCCTGTTCGCTGGCGCGCGCGCCGTGACCAATCCGCCGAATGAAGACGTCATAAAATAATGACGGCATTACTTTCCGACGTCATTATTTTGGTGACAACCCTCGACCAAACTATCTATTAGACGAGAATGCTACCAGCCAAAACTATACTCAATCACCTACACTAAAGACTTCAATTGCTTTGGCGCTATGTTGAAGTAGGGGCGGTGCAAATGTAACGATAGCAGGGAGCAGGGTTGTCAAAGCGCAGTAATAAATATAGTTGGTCTTTCAGCGAGAGCAGCGCGGCTTAATGATCTGTGCGTAATGCGCTTGAAACATAACTTCCGGAGTGTTTTGTCGTAAAAAAGTCGCCGGCGCGGAAGTCGCCACGTGCCCTCAGCCTAATGTCGCTTTTTAGAAAATTATTTCGCATAATAGACCATGTAGACCTGTGATGTAGACGATAAAGAATGGATAAAATATAATATACGGGTACCCATATAATATCATCATCGGTCTTAAATGATAATTAGGTATTTATTTTAAATAAGTAAAATTCAATGACACATAATATTAAGATATGACGTACAGGTACCTATTAATAGTAGAAAACATAGGATCTTACAAATCTTATTTGATTTTATTTCATATTGTGTAAGAATTGAAATGGTACTCCGTACCTACCTACTATGATGAGCGTTTAACACAAAAAACTTTATCTACTATAAGTAATTATAAAAATTTGCTCTGTAATTTTCCGAGTAACAAGTTACATATTTATTATTTACGTGCAATTACATTACATATCTACATTAAAAGATTTTTCATATTAGCAATGGCCGCAACGAAGATGTAATAAATAAACATTGATATCAATAAAAATACAATTCCAATGGATAGAGTAGCTGTTGATCTTTGACGTTAAATTTGGATCAATTCGTTATAAGGTTATAAAATTGTGTGACTCAATCTCAACACAAACCTTAAAAATTATATTTTTATACGTAGGTATATAATATAGGGATAAAATTGACGTACAATTTTATAGTGACTAGGTACATCATAGAGTACAAACAAGGTACAAACATATTTTTAACTATTCTTCAGGTGGTAATAGATAAAATCGAATGCGCTGCGGGTTCTAGCCAGTTAGCCACCATTAAAGATCTCATCAAAATAGACAAATAAATGTTGATCCATCTGCTGCGAGTTGTTCGAGCACAGTGTTCGAGGCTCTGCAATGTTAATCAGGTGTTAATTAACAAGGATCAATCATTAAAATAGTACGTATTCGGTTTTGCACGCCTCATAAGCGAAGCGTTGAGGTGGGTACTACTGTCACTTCGCGCAAAACATCTGATTTTTCAAACTTAAAATGTCTTTATGTATCATACATTGCACTTGTAAGATAATACATACACACACATATTAAGAAAAAACACTATTTTTAACGTTCATGATATTTTTGATGTCATTTTTGTTATTTAAACTAGTTAAAAAACAGTTTAAAAAAGTTCTGTCTTGGACGTCCGTGTGTCTGTATGTGCGGATCCTTTTTCTTGTTAACACGATAGCGACCGAAATACTTTACTAATCGAGTCTTTTTTTTTCTCTTACGCTTGAGTATGCTCAGGAATAGGACCCTTTCATTTTTCAGGGTCTGATTCGATGTGGTTTAATTGTTATTAAATAAACAAAAATAATAATTAATAAATATTTATTAAAAAAAATTATGAGGCGTGCACTTTTGGATTTTTTTGTTCATATTTTCGATACGCTCAAAAGTTATGCAACGAACAAGAAAATAATTCATTAAAATATTTATTTATTTATTTATTTACTCTTTATTGCACAAAAGTCTTATAAAATAAAAGTACAACAAAACCATTCAAAAATGTACAAATGGCGGCCTTATGACTCAAAGCCATCTCTGCCAGGCAACCTTCATAATACAATATCAATATTATTATACGTTGTTTGTTTTTGTTTGTTTAAATTACACTCAGTGTCCAAATATGTAACCTAGAGCTGTCAGCTAGCCAACGACCGCTGTATTATTATGATATGTCTGAATTATTAATGTCGCGTAGGATATATATTATTATGTTGTAGGATATGTTGTAAAGAAATATTCATTTATTGTATTGTCGACGTTCCAAAAATGTTTACTTATTCATCAAAAATCAATAAAAAATGTTCGGTGTTTAATTATAGGAACAAATAATAAATATACTGAAATAAAACTGCTACATTTCTATATAAATTATAACATTACTACTTATTTATATAAATCACTGTAAAAGTACATACTAAATATAATATTTTTTGAAACTATGAACTGTGAATACCTAAAAATAAGGCATATAATATAGTATTAGAATGCAACTTGATTAAAATTTTAAATCAAATTAATATATTGGTAGTTTAAATAATCAAATAAAAATAAATTAGGAAAGTGATGGGCGTTGATAAATCCTCCGAACAATGCAATAGCGCAATTCGTAACGAGCGACGCACCACGGACCCCACGCGGCACCACGCGGCACCACGCGGCACGCGGCGGCGACATGCCTGCGACATTAATTAGTCGTGTAGCTCTTAACTCACTGAACTGTAATAAGTACTCTAAATATTTACGATTCGCTAATGTTTGTGTTAAATTATAACACACGTCAACACGCGTGTGAAAGTCGCTATAGAGCGCTTATTCGGGCATTCTGTCTAAGAATCTTTCAGGCGCCCGCGCTATCAACGATTCTTGACCAGGAAGAGATGATGGTTTGAATTCTGTAGAACACAAAGAAAAACTCTCGAGTCACGTTTACAATTTTTTTTAAATCCTAAATTATTAAATTAATATCTGTTTATTGTAACAGATATTATAATATCTGTTTATTATCGACATCCTGAATAGTTTAAATTGATTAAGTATTGATTGGCAGAGAATAGCAGATGCTTTTGTAATACCATGGCTCTGAGATCGTAACGAATTATTTCGATAAGTATTCTTTAATATTTTTCTACGTTTGTTTGTTTGCAAATTTAAGTGCCGGATGTTGCAATATTTATTTACTACAAGTTTTCTTTCAAATGTCGCAACCTTTTTGCACCTGGCTGTGGTTTTTACAGTAGCGTGTTGGGACAAAGCGTACCTACTCGTATACCTACACCACAGCATTGTTTAGTGCCGAAAGGTGTTAATGCTATTAAAGGAGTTCAAATTAAGATTTATTGTAGATACTCACTTGACATTTTTTTCATAAAACGACGAAGTTAGGTAATTTCCTAATAACTTTTTAATTCAAATTCAAAATTTATTTATTTTTCACAAAATTTTTCAAACTATTTCATAAAATGTAAATTTCCCTGGTTCCCACTAGGAAAACCTATGCGGGGTCAACTAGTGACCTCCGTCGCCTTTGCTTATTTTTAACAATATAATTTGTATAATATAAGAGACAGCAATTATTACAGTACCTACTTACAATATTTATTATTTAAACTAAGCAAAAGTTTTTTTTTAATATGAAAAAAGTAATTTCGCCAGAATATCGCATGCACGTCAGTAACAAGCCGTAGCGATAGGTAATATTTAATAAATCCTAGAGATACTTTTAAACAGACAAAAATGGAAGTTTCCATCGTGGTAAGGAAACAGAGACGAGGGCAGTGCTGTGTGCACATTGTATACATGTGTATCGACAGGAGACGATGAAAAACTATCCCCATCGAAATTCAGTGAATTAAACATTTCCACTGTCCGATTTGGAGCGCGCCCGCGACTCGACGCGGCAAAAACCCGCCTTCGATGTTAGTAACGGCCAAATTTTTTGACCTTAACCTAATACGACGCATAAAAAATCAATTTACGGCAAACAACCTTTGCTTACGAAATGTCTCTTTAGTCCCAGAAAATGAAGTTACTATAAGTTAAAGGCTCTGATATTAGATAGTACCATATTAATAATATAGTGGGAACTATCATTTAAATTGCATGAAAGCTGTGAATGAAGGTATGTTTTTCTTTTTCTGGAATGCAACTCGATGCATCTTTTCAACTTGAGACCCGATTCTATTACAATTTCTGGTAAACATTTAAATATTCTGGAATCGCTCCGGTACGCAAACCATTTATAATTACCGGGTATAAAAATGATCGCAATTCCGAAATGCCTGCCCTGAAGCCAATAAACAGTTGGAATTTATAGCAAAAGTTGCGTCGCCACTTCTTTTGAGAATTTTTTGTATCCCAAAGACATTCAGTAAATGCCTGTTGCTTATTAGTTAAGGGGGCGCATAAAGCAAAATAACCAATCTTCTATTAGATGATACGTGTAATATGCAAGACCAAATCTAAAAAATAAAATATATATCAAACTAGATGATATGTTCAACGATTCTGTTTAATCAAAAACATAAAATATTAAAATTTACTCGATAAAAAAAAATCACCAAGTTAGCTCTAATTTTCACACTTTTACGTTTTCTACTTGACATGGTAATACTTATTATGATTTTTTTTTCATAAACAATTATATTAAAACATTTGCAAGATATTTGTCTGAGCATTTTGTGTAATTACTTTTAGTTTTGGTTTTATCTGCGATAAACCACTTTTGGCGCTCTTTTTTTCTCGAGATAAACGTTTGATTTTGTCACGATAAAAGTGGTTTATCGCAGATAAAACCAAAACTAAAAGTAATTACACAAAATGCTCTGACAAATATCTTGCAAATGTTTTAATATAATTGTTTATGAAAAAAAAAATCATAATAAGTATTACCATGTCAAGTAGAAAACGTAAAAGTGTGAAAATTAGAGCTAACTTGGCGATTTTTTTTTATCGAGTAAATTTTAATATTTTATGTTTTTGATTAAACAGAATCGTTGAACATATCATCTAGTTTGATATATATTTTATTTTTTAGATTTGGTCTTGCATATTACACGTATCATCTAATAGAAGATTGGTTATTTTGCTTTATGCGCCCCCTTAATGGGTGAATTAATATTCACTGTTTGCTTAGTTATATACACAAACATCTGTCCGAGTTTGTTAGTGATACGATTATTCATATACGGAGAAAAACTGCATATTAATTAAGATAAAGTTAATTGCGTTTTTATTAAAAATGTAAAGGTCTGTGTACGCTGTACTGGCAGTATTTGCTCATTATTTTGTTTTATCACAATATTAATAAACCTGTTAAGGATCGACATCGTATCAGATATTTATTTTTTTGTATTAAAATATCGTTTATAAAAATTATAAAAATGTCTATAGATATAAATAAGGAATCGTTAAGGAGTGTTTTTTCTACAAATTATATTTTGTAATAATTTTATCGTCCCACCTGAGTTGTATTTTTGAAGTTGGTTTTTATTAAAAAATACTTGACTAATATAAATTGTGTATATTGTATACAGATAATGAGGAATGCTGTTATCATGTAAGCTTAAAGAATTCTAATAAATTATTACTGGACAGGATAATTACGTTTGTTCATGTAAGTAATATTGTGAAGTAAATGTGGACTATTATATATTTTAAACAATAGAGTTATACAATCTAAAATTAAAATGAATTTGTTATTGTGCTATCGAAGATTGTCCTCACATCACAATGCTTTTTTAACTAAACCACACAATATAATATAAAACTATTGTAATTTGTAAACTTATCTTCTTTACATATAAAAATAATAATAGTTTAAAATAAAGCGATTAAAAAATAGAAAATTTTATCAAATTAGTGTATTGTCATCGGTCCTCAATAAATCTACAAAGTTTGAACGAAATCTGGCCGTTTAAAGTGGGTCAAAATCGCGCCCAAAGAAGTCGGTTACAAACAAACATACAGGTGAAGCTAATATAAAGCGTGTAATAAATCTCTATACGTATTTCCCTTGCTAAGTTCCCTTGGTTATGGCATCGCACATGAACAGCTGGACCGATTTTGACAATTATTTCTTTTTTATGTTCGTTAAAGTCAGGAGAAGGATCTTATCAAAGAAAAACTTGAGATATTATTAAAAATTAATAAAATTCAGAAAACATACATATAAAAGACAGGACAACGTCTGTCGGGTCAGCTAGTCGAATTTGTTATATTTTAAACTCAAGTTCTGCGTCCTTTCACATTTGCTCAAGTATTATTGAAATCAATCAAGATAAAATATATTATTAAATTGATTGATTTCATTACCTCTGCCGTCTGCGTACTGATTTCATTGAGGTCCATCTAGTTGACAGCGCAAGCGCTGAAAATATACTTATGGAAATTTTCCTGGTTCAATTTTAATGTTCTTATTGAAAATTTTTGCTGATTGCTGAATTCAAGAGGATCTTTGTGATAAATTTTACGGAAAAGCTCACAAAAGAAGAGCCTCACATCACTCCCTCCCCACTGCCCCATATTTTAGGCATATCCTATACACGTAGCAACTAGCAGCCCTTTATATTATGATTAGTGTACTAGTGATGCAGTTAGCGGCCAATGCGCATGTGTCACCCCTTCAGCACAAAAACTGCGTCGAACATTTTTCTCGAGCCAATATTTTTAATGGATCTATAACATTACCTATATCTAGAATAGACCTCCATGTCCAAGGCACAGCATATTAACGTCTAGAAGTGGGTCGTCTCGAAGGCTCCCGGGTCCCGGGCGCGGGCGGAGGCGCCGCGTGAGCTGTCACTCAATTCAGATGTATGCTAATGTCTCGCGCGGGTACACGTGATCTGTGTCTATTGTAATATGAGGTAAATAGTACAGTACCTAATGGTAGCTGTAGATAAAATAATATGTATTTTGATGCTAATAAAGCCAGAAAATAGGAGAAAAAAAAAGGTTTTGGTATCACTTGAATAGTTAGTTCTAATATTATCAGTGTATATTTATTGGAGATGTAGATTGCAGGTGGAATCTTAAGAATCATGAAATTGAAAGGCCAACTAAGTGCTTAAAACGTATCCTTTATGAAGAACTTGAAAGGAAAGTCCGCAAAAACAAATTCCTTTATTGTGATAGAGTTTCTTTCATTTCATGTTTTTATTGTACAAACGCCAAAAGGATGTTGTTTTTAAACTAATATCTTCTCGACGGCTTCCCTACGATATCAACTAAATACATTATTACTAAAAGTTAATTTGTTATAATAAATCAGAAGATTTTTATGTTGATAGCATCCATGTGCATTAGATTAAAGAAAGCGTTAACGATAAATTATGACAAAGCGCCGGCAAATAAAATTATAATCGATGTATCGGAGATTAGCACTTCGCGACGCGACAACATCTCGCGTCGCTAAACCGACAAGACGCCCAGGGAACCGACCACTCGCCACGCAGCTTCCTCCCCGGCGACACGACACGGCCACGGGACTTGCACCTTTGGGACGGATGGGTAGAGGGCTCACATCGAGGTGTAGGGCTAAAGCGCGCGAGGGTAGATGCGCAAGCGATGCGCGATATGCAAATGGCGGCTACCGTATTGCCCGCGCTATTGTTCCAGGCGTCCTTTTGTCCGGTAACGAACGCGCACGCGCCGTAACTTATGGCCGCTTATCTGCGCTGTGCCGGAGCGGTCGCTTTGTTGCCGCCATTGTCGATTCACTCATACCTCGTAATATTCATTTTACATATTTTGTATTTATCGGTAGGTAAGTTTCGCCGCTATTTGAATTAGCTTTTATTAGCTTCACCTGTATGTTTGTATGTAAACTCCTCCATTTTGTCCCACGGAAAACGGACAGATGTAAAAAGATATACGTAAAGAAATAGGTACGAAAATATATATATTATGTATGGCAGTCCTTTATGTAGGTACATATCCAAACACATCAATGTGCTCAGGCCTCAGATACCACTCAAAATATTACGATAACGTCTGTATAGTCTGTAACCATATTACGCAGAAAAAAAAATATGAACTATTGACACAGATTAATATGTTTTATCCAAGTGAATAGAGCATTGGGCGTTGGTTACGTACAGGTTTTTAAATACAAAATATAATTCTTGTGCACGTAAATGTAAACCTAGATAGCCAAATTGTATGCTGAGCCTACATCAAATGAAATTACCTACAGGATATAACAAAGTTGCACTAATAATATTTTTGCGCAAGTAACATATGAATTGGACATAATAAAATAAACATACCTAATTAATGACTAATACTATTAGGTACTAATTAGCGACACTCATTTTTGCTCCCGTAATACAAATTGATTCTCATGTAAATCTACAACGACACGACACTGCGTCCCGAAGAATAATAATAAATTGTCGTGTATTAATCAGCTTTTTTGGAGAGGACTTGATACAGTGGCATCTCGGAGCATCCCTCAGGGTCTATAAATCAGCGGCTATAGATCACCGAAGATATAACAATGTACCGTGTAAGGTACAGTCTCAGGTTTTTTACCACGATGTGATTTTGTGTCCTTTTATCGACCTACAATGCGGCCGCTGCCAAACTCGTATTAATAATTTCATTTTAACAATAATGTAACAATACCATTTAGCATGATAACAAACGTATTTAAGGTAGCCACTAAACACTAAATTATGTTATTAAATTGTATTGTTTAATTTCAGTAATAATGATTAAACCGTATATAAAATAAAATCTTCCTAAATCAGCAGATTTACGAAAAGATTCTATTTTGTCATATAAAATACATATTATTTACACATTCAGATGTAAGATAAAATGTCGTTTTGTTATTTTTATCTTTTACTAGCTGTGTTCCGCGGTTTCACCCGCATTGCTCCGCTCCTGTTGGTCTTAGCGTGACCAGCTCGATAAATGGGCTATCCAATACCGATTTTTTTTAAATCAAACTCTTCAGCTTTATAATATTAGTACTTATAGATTTAATTTGTACATCGAAAAAAAATTGAAATGTGCTCGATTACGTATATGGTGACTAAATATTTTGGAAATTTAAGCAGAAACAAAAAATATCAATAAGTACAAGGTAAATTAGCTTGGAGAAATTTTTGCGTTTGTAGTAGTGTATGGTCAGCAAATAAAATAAAACAACATTTTATTTTTAGTTTTTATTTTATATGTATATATAAGGGATTTTAAATTAAACTATATGTGTTTCTCCTCTGAAAAAGATGAGACTTTATTTTAATATTTGCACATTTAACATACATATAACTTTTACATTAACAATGTTACTAAAATGAAAAATTTACTAACCTGAAAAAGAAACGACATTTAAAGTTTAATTCTTTAGTTTGAGAAGTCAAAGGCTTGCCTCGACCATGTTTTAACACTGGAGCCATATTGAATTAACAATATAAAGTTACAACACTTACACACAAATTAAACACTAGTTATGGCCCTGCCTTCATACAAAACTGCTGAATACGCCGTTCGCACGGGAATAGAATGTGGATGCGATTTCCCTTAGTTAGCATCCAAGCTTACGTCTTTATAATTATTAAACTGTATAAATTCATTCTTTAACTCCGGTCTGCATCGTGCAGACATGGGTGTAAAAGTCTCATTTTAGCTATTAAATGTAGTTTTTAAGTACATCTGAGTTTTCATTTGGGGCCTCCGGCTGCATGTAATTCACTTCAACAAATATTATAACAATAATAACAACAATCAACAAATACAAAATTTATCAATTAAACTACGTACATAATAATTATAATTTTTGAATGAAATGTGCTTTATGTTCTAACTGTACCAAACGACTGCACGTGGCACCTGCGGACAGCGTAAACTGGTTTATTCTGGTTTTGTGCGTGTTTCCACTTTCCACTATCAAGTGACGATTTATTTATTTGTTTTGTTTCGTAATTATTATGGTCAAATATTAATTATGAAACAAATTATTATGGACACGATATTTTATTGTTTCACGGTAGTCGCCTTGTCGTTTGCTCAAGGACGTAAAATTGAATGATATATTTTTTTTTATAAAGTCAAAACCGTTTTCTTTCAAATAAAAACTTGTTTTTATTGAAAACAAAAGTGTTGCTAGGAATAAGTATAAAATTAAATAGTAATGTTAGGATATCGAAACATTTTTGTATAGGCCAGAACGATATAGTGGAAACGCGCTCTAAGATCTGAGTAATATACACACCACTACATATGCAAAAATTTCTCCAAGCTAATTTACCTGTACCTAGATAATGTTCTGAAATTTACATGATTGTGAGTTTTGTGGTTTTAAGTCATTTTATAAAAATACTGCGCTTACGCCATGTGACGTGATGTGATGCTATGATGGTTTGTAGTCATATAATGTGCTGTGGTGTGATAATTGATATATTATGACGTGATGTGATGTGCTGTGATGTGATGTGACGTGACGCGATGCTATGTTTGTAGTCATATTATGTGTTGCGGTGTGATGTGATGTGATATGGTGAGATGTGATGAGATTTGATGTATTGTGATGTAACGTAACATGACGTGACGGTACGCGATGTGATGTTAATTGTTATGTTGATGATTTTATATAAGACCCGCAATGAGTGTATTAAAATAAGTATGAATGTAGGAAGTGGTTCCTCGGTATCATCATCATCATCATCATCAGCCCATATACGATCTCACTGCTGGGGCACGGGCCTCCTATGAGGGCACAGGCTCGCAATCCACCACGCTGGCCAAGTACGCGTTCGCGGATGACACAATATGTCCTCGAACTTTTTGATTCTTCGACTTGTCGGATTCCTCACGACGTTTTCTTTCACAGTTCGAGCAGTGGTGGTGTTACAACATGCGAAGATAAATTGAAAAATCAATTTCCTGCGCGCACGCCTGGTCTCGAACCCCGGACTTATCGATTTGAAATACGAGGTTTCACCACTGCTCGGTTCGGTTCCACTGTATATTAAATAATTTATTCGATTTGGTTTTAGAAAAGTTCTTTAATATCGCTTAGATCTATAGAGTAAGTAATTGCTTCTTCCACAAAAATGTTTTAAATTCGTTAGCGCGCCGCAAGTGCCAAAATTCAGTTTTTGGACAAGGGTATTCATTATTAGTATGAATTGCATTTCTTGCGTAGCTCAATTAAACGATGTCGAACGAGAAAGTTTGTTTTTTATCAGCAGAGTCAGAATGTGTAAAAATAACTAAATGATTTATTTTATTTTATTGATAGCCTTAAAACTTATTGTATTTAATCTGATATTTATTACATTTAACGATAATTTGACAACAAAAGCTAATGACTAAATTGAGACAACTGGAACGGGTAGAACCGTCTTCACAAAAGCGCTAAAGATTCACTCCCCAGTGCTATTTACCATATTTCTCTGATGATAACTGTACTTATAAATAATTCAATACATGCCCGTAATGAGTAAGATAATCAGCATGTGATGTAAATTGTCTGTAAGGAGATTATTATATAATTAATAACATTTATTCAGCTCGTGTCATTTTGTGGCCACATTTACATAAGCGATGTGTTTATTTGCTTTGTCTTATTGAAATTACTGTTAAGAGTCGATTCAATTATTATATCAGACGCTGTATGAAAAATATCTGGTATCGTACGTGTTCTAATTAGACTTAATTAAATGTGATGGAATACATGGATGGAACATACAATGGATGGAACAGCTACACTAAAGAGTATTTGTTACGAGCGGTAGATTGAGAATTGTAAAATTAGTACGATGTTGACTTTTGTTAACTTTCATAATTTATTTTTGAGACTGCGACTGCAAATTGGTCTAGTGGTAGAATCAATTGGGTTTACACCTTGTATTCCATCCATTCCATTCCATTTCCAAATTAAGTTCTTTTTTACATACCCCATAGTGGCATGGCGTCCATTGCTATTTTCAATTTTGGAAAACATCAACGAACTATTTCTTCGTAACAGTCCTCAATATAGCAGTAAATAATTCCTACGAAGTGATTTAGAGTAACTGTATCCCGAATTCCCCGAAAATTCATAAACGCGGATATCACGTCCCCAGCAGTGCGACACACGTACATTATATTTGACACAAAAACAGACGGAGTGGACCCACGGCTCGGCCCAGCACAGGTAGCAACGGGACTGCCTTCTGCGAACGCAAACGAGCACAAACAATCACACGTCTTCACATATTTCATTTCTTGCCAACACCGAAATGGATGACGGTAAAGTGCTTCATTAATAATGAAATTAATGATCACGCTTCCACGTTTTTTTTTGCTAAAAATGGTAAGTGCATAACAATGAAGGAATATTTTTATACCGAAGCATATTTAATTAATTAGGTTTGTTAAGATAATTATTTATTCAAAAGTATTTGAGTAACGGCCTCGTCGATGAGCTCAATAGCGCTATAATTGTAAATACCTATATTGTATATTATACCCATTTATGTAGGGCGCATATATGTATGCAAATAGCTGGATGTCGCATCGATGCCAGCTCTTTTTGCGACAACGACGAGAATTGTTAACTTGCCTTAAGACGACTCGAAACAAACATAACTATTCATTATAATTAGCCAGTAAGGGATCGCTGATATCGCAAAGAAGTTTCGAATAAAAAATAATGTAAATTCATCCATTGTCGCCGGGACACGTGCGCTACCATTTGTAGCCGCCATTACCATAATGTGTCCGTTCAATAGATCCACTTTGTCAATATTTACAGGACTTTTTAATGTTTACATTTGAATTTGATTACAATTTAAGCAGATGTAAAACAGTGGGAAAAGTTGCGTCATCGCGTCCTGCTCGATTGGGAAATTTTCTTTTATGCTAAATTCCCTGATGTCATTCATTCATTTTAAAGTTTAATCTCTTTTTATTTTTATCTAAAAATACCGTGTCCTCTTGTTGTTGTCCGTGAGATTACAGATTAGTTAAAGGTTATTAGTTAAATATTTCTTGTTTTTCAAGTGTGAGATAAGTCTAAATGATGAATGTAATAAAATTCTGACAAAAAATGTATAAGGATTACGCCTTAAAAGGATTACGCCTTAAAATTGGTGAAAGATCAATCTTTGGCAGTTGTCTTACCAACAGGCCTCCATTAAACAAGTCTTAATGAAGTACCAAAGAGAGTGCATACTATAATCTATGTAAAAGCTTGAAACCCCTTGGAGTATCACGGCTGAAGCTCGAAGTGCTCGATTATGTAAGCGGGTGTTGAATGCGACACAGATCGCTCGAGAGGCGGGTCAATGCCAACACTCTCTCCACTGCCATATCTATATTTATATTTTTTATTCATATTTTATTAAAGCATCAAATTTTAAGGAAAAAGGTCACAGACTGATATAAGGTGTTTACGCTAATTCTTCCGTTTGATCCTTTTTTTATATTAACTAGGTGTGATAAGCGGTTCCGTGGCATACTGAAGAATAACTATGTGTTATTCTGGTTTATTAGCTACATCAATGCCTAGTATCAATATTTTGTCTAAGAATAAGTTATTCCTGTAATTGTTTTGTAAGTAGACAAGTTCATTTGTATTCCGATGCAAGTTCACATTCCGTCATTACAAGTTAAATTTACTATTACATCAAAATCCGTATAGTGATTTTCCATTGAAAGTGTACCAAACATACATTTTTGTAGGTCAAAATAAATTGATCGATAGTTATTGATAAAAATATGAATTTAATGACGTCTAAATGAAAAAAAAAATGCTAAACATTTGTAAAATGTCAGAAACACCATATAGGTACAATTGAACAAAACGTTAGCTTTAAATACGAGCGAGCTGAAGCACCGAAGGCACGGAGGGGAAAACAAACAAAAGTAGAAATCATTTAGTCGCTCGTAAGTTCGTAACGATTGATTTGACAAACAAGAATAAGAATGAGCTGAGGGAGGCGGGCGGCGTCAGCGCATCTACAACTCAAATGGCAGATCAAATATTGATGAGTTCTCGAAAAGTCGCCAACCGTTACGTCCCCGCATACGCTCTGCATACATTGTGGTTGTTTTTCCAAATTATCAGGAATTATTCGTGTGACCGGTCGCTAGGCTCGAGGCGTCAAACTTTAGCCTCAGCTGTCAACCCGTCAACGATCTGATTACCTGAATTATGCATGTGTCGCACATGCCCCGAACATTGGGATGTATTCACTTCAATCTGTTATTGGTTATAATGTGGCCTATAATCATGCCCTTGTTGAAAACATTTTCACGCTTACATAGACGTACTGACGGCATCGGATCATAATATCATTTTATCTAAACTTAATAGTAGATTAAACATTATATAGAAATAATATAGCTTCATGGAATAGTGTAGAAAACGACAAGCGATTTAAAAATACCTTAACAGTCAATTCAAACTTCATTATAACAGAACAAACATTCTTTAGGAAAAAAACATCTATATAGGTAACACTCGAAGGACTTCTTTTCCAGAAGCGGCATATAAAAAAGCTTTATCTCATTTGAATGGACTTATTTCGTAGCGGTGGATGTTAACAGAGTATCGGGCGTATTGTTCCTCGCTCTCACATAAATCACACGAACAATTCGGCAATATGTGAATAGCCAGCAGTGTGGAGAATCGAAAGGGTTCTTATGATTTAGAGTCGCCGGAGACGAGCCGTAAAAACGGGTGCAGGTGTCTCCACGAGATACCATCTCTGCGATGTCTATTATCACGTTCTGTTCTGCAGATTTATGGTAATATTCGATACAAGTGTGAGAATGTTTATCTGATCTCGTGCGTGACTAAATATATCCACAGATTATATGAACCTGACCTTTTAGAAATCAGATTTCGACAAATACAGAAAAAACGGTAGGTATTCTTTTGATGAATGGATGGGGACAATCTTAATCACTGTTTTGGACACGTATTTATTTGATCGCCACAACGTAAACTTTTTCGGAAAGTTAATGTTTACACGTTCCTTAAAAAGGAAATGCATTTGACAAACAGAGATAACATATACCTAATTAAGAGTACCTATTGCCTATCCTACCGTAATCTACTAGTACCACTATCACTAAATGAACTCTACATACATAAAAATGTAGCTAAAAGCTGGTACAGAGATCGCAGGGTCTACTCAGAGTGCAGCGGTGCGAGGCGAGAGACTAAGGGCCCTCGGCCGCGCGCCGCCGCGTTTTAATTATGTCCAGTGTGCTGATGTCTGATGCCTGCTGTCACCGACACTCGACACAATACACGTTAGATTGTTGTGGATTGAGATAGGGTAATTTTCTGTAGTACAGATGACGGCACGGAGAGATGGCACGTGAGGCAATGACGTGAGGTGTCTTAGATTTATATTTGTGTGTAGTTAATGCATCATAGACTATGGTAGGTATACCTATCAGAATTATTGTTAGTATTGAGCAAAATGAATGAAACAGCATACATCAATTACATTAGCATAGTAATTATTTTGTCTTAGAATAAGTTATTCCTGTAATTGTTTTGTAAGTAGACAAGTTCATTTCTATTCCGATGCAACATCACATTCTGATGCTACAAGTTAAATTAACTATTATTATTTGTAACCATATTCATATTAATGTTAATACATAAATTGAAACATAGATTGACATTAGGATACCCTCAGAATTCAGATTACTTCATTGTTGTTGTTAGTAATTTGTTCCATAAATGGTTAGCAAGTTCAATGATCCTACACATTAACACCTGCCGGAGGATGCATAAATAAAAATATAAATTTTAATTAAATATGCCTCGCCTAATATGTAATCTGAATTACTAATAACAATATATATCACCAAATACAGTAGTCATTAATTCGCTGACATGCGTCAATACGGGACGGGGTGAAAAACTGGTGCTCAGTATTTTAATTAAAGTTGAATTAGTGGAACGTCAACGTCAGAGGCGTCTCGCTAATGCAGTCTGCAATATAGCGCCATCTACCGGCGGCTGCTCGGCGCTCGGACAAATTGAACAATACCGCACAATACGATTCCACGCCGCCTGTCACGCTGTCACGCTGCTCGCTGTAAGCTCATTTATTGCTTTCTTTGTACTTTCCATTGCATTGGGATTACATTGATTAAGGAACTCTGCTGTATAATAAAATTGAAAAATAACTCATTCAAGTACATGCTTATATGTAGATACATGATAAAATTGAAAAAAAAATCTATTTATCAATAAGTTTCAATTCATAAGATGTGTAAATTATCTTTAGGAATAGGCCATTTAACAACTGCGAGCGTGTTGAAATGAAAAATGTATTTGTCAGAATTGTGGTTAAATACAAAGGTTTTATAAGAAAATGACGTCCGCACAATGTGATTACGAGTGTTCTGTCCGATATACAGAAAAAGGTTTTAGTCTCTAAATGTCACACACCCACGTAAGATAAAACAAAAGACAATAAGATACGCTTCATCAGGATCAATGCGGTCTTTTCTGGAGACTATAATTAAATGTCTGATACAGATGGGCTTAGAGCAATCAATGTTTAGTAATTTGTCCCTATACTCCATTTAAGACGATACACAAAAAAAAATCCACTGCCTGGCGGGCGGAGTCTAATAGCTCGCTATCGCGAACGCGGGTGTGCGCGAAGTCATTCTTGCAAACTCGCCGCGCTGCCGCTGGCCGACTCGGGACAAACATGTATGGAGTCGTCATACAGTTATAATATTGTTATACATTTATTTAATTGTTGATTCATTGGTTTTATTTTCTTGCTTATTAACAAATAATCCTCTTTTTAACAACTACTTAGACATTATTAATAATTATTATTATTTCGTAATGTTTACTTTATTACAAAATAATACAGGTTATAAATAAATAAATAATCTTTAAAATAACAAAAAATATTGTTACTCTGAAAAAATGAAATGGTACTCAATAACGCGGACTACTGAATTGATTTAGATAGAATTTGATGCTGACGTAGATATTACATCATGCCCAGAAATGAAAGGTACTATTTCTGAAAGAAGTTATAAACCCTAATTCTTCTCAGTCAAAGTCAAGAGTGGAAGATATCACTAATACAGTAAAACTGATGCGAAACTTTGGATGTTAATTTGTATATTTTTTTGTTAGTTGTTACTTAATCACGTCAATACTAATTGATAAAATATAGCTATTTTGATAAAATATAGCTAATTGCCTGGATTTACAGATAGGATACTTTTTATCCGAACTGAACACTTCTGTGGGATAAAACAGGATTCACGATATAACCTAATTCCACGCGGGCAAAGCCGCGGTCGGAATGATATTTTTTTTTAAATAAAAAAATTGTTTAAAAAAAAACACAAAATATATTGACGCATGTATTTATTTTTTGCACTCTATTATAATAATTCTAATTATTCATTACAAATAATCAAAATAAAATAGCCAGTACAAAGTTAGGCCCTGGTAGGGTAGGTAGGCAGGTACAGCAATGTGAGACGAACACTGGCTTATTTATACCAATAATAATGTATTATAAACATTAAATTAAGTTTACTTTCTAACAACAAAAATACATAATATTAGCTAATGTGAAAACGAATCAACCCATCATCCCACAACAATGAAATGTGCACACAAATATTCATCCAAATCGGTTCATGTGATTAGGAGGAGTGACTGCAGCGCCATCTTCCGGGCCCAATTGTGTTTCCAGATCACCCAGGAACTCAATTTAATATACTTACACAAAATTTTTCGAAATGAAAACTCACATTACTATGTAAATATGAATATAAACCTGTTTTAGTACTAAGCAATTTCCCGCACAGGTGTAGTAAGTATAAATGAAATAAATATCAACATCAAATTCTTTATACAACATACTTATCTACCACCTACTAAGAAATGTAATTCTTGAAATTTTTTCGTATTTTTTTTAAATATAATACTACTCCAATGAGCTCCTGTTCCATATTACATCCGCCATACTTCCACTAAGTTCACCATGATTTTTTATTTCTTTGCACTTTGTTGCTTTTTGTTAAAAATGGAATCATGCGATAAAACCAGTAGAGCGTTGATAACATACATTTTTGACTGAATAAAGGTACTTACGAAGGAGTGGGTTCACATTGTGAACAATCAGTGGGTTTATTTTCCTTCTGGATTCCGGATTTCTGAAAAGATTATCTATGCTATAAATGAAAAAACCTTACACATTCGTTATGTACTTAAAACAGGGGTACATATCAAACATCGTCTATAATACAATTATCATCAAATTTAAAATAAAACCAACTTACTTCATTAATTTGTTCCAATTGTAAGCATTCTTTTTCCTCCAACCTTTATGTTTCTTCTTCTTATTTTCTTTATTGTCCCCATTTGTCTCATTTTGTCTTATCGTGTTGTCGCCCTTTGTTACGATTGCGCGAGCGACACAAGTTCCCCGTGTGACGGCCGTAGCGGGAATGACTCGTGCAGCGATCGGGGTAGGAAGGTACAGGGCGGCTCTCGCTATATTGGCTGGTCGCGCGCTAATTTCAAGTATTTCTTGTTTATTTCAAAACCATCGCATATTTCAAAATTCTAAATCGGTAGACGTATAGGTTGTATATTTTATAGTTAATATCCAAAAAGTCGTAACTTTACGTTTGTTATTTTGAAGATGCCAGAGATTAAAAAAAAAATAACAATGAGAACTTTGTATTTTTTTTCTATCGAGAAAATATCATGGAATCATGTTTCTAAAACGGTAGACGTATTGAGTTACTATTGAACTTTCTTGTCAAGAATTTTCATCACGACAACTTTAATAATATAAAAATTACGAAGGTTTAAAAAGGGCCGTAAATGTTAGAAAAATTAATTCATCACCTTAAGCCAACCACGGGCAACCAGAGACAACTTTTACATCTTAGAGCATGCTCAAAGTTTTAGATTGATAACGGGACTTATGGTAAATTTTCAAAAATTGAGCAAAGAAATAATTTTTATGCCTCGTAAACGTTAAAGGTTTTCACTTTTATCGCAGTTTCCATTATCAGTAATTTACAACGTAATTTATGACTGACGTTTAGATAATTCATTGCAATAGGATACTTTAGTCGCTACGTGTATTCTTAACAAAAAATAAGCATAACAATATTTATGCTGTATTATTATGGCTCTCTGCATCAATTATATTACTATATTGATAAGCGCTGAAAAAGCTAGAGATTGTTTAGAATAATAAAAATAGTGGTACAGTGAGACGCGAATCAGTAGACTGTGACGGGCAGCGCGGGTTCCGAGCTATTGAGCCGATCACCTGTTGCAAAAATCGTCTGGCAATAGTAATTGACAGGCGGACGGAATGCTGAATAATGAACAAATCACAAAAAATCTTGTAATTGTATGAATAAAGTGATGGACATGCAAATATCGGTGAATGTGTAATTGTAGCGGCTTGCACGCTGTCTAGCGTTGCTAGTCGCTGTGCATGCGTGCCTTTTAATTGCTCATTTTCCTGATTTAGTAATAAAAATGTATTCCATTATTATTGCTTCATCGAAAAAGTACTAAGTAATCACTAATGGTACAAATGTTGTTCGATTTAACCTTATGATTAATATCAGCGATGCGGTTTAGTTTCATTAGCCTGTGTTATATATATTGTATGCTGATGAAATATTTCTGTTCATTATAATATTTCATTTTCATTAAGCTTTCGTTGTTCCACTATCTAAATATATAATATATCGGTGGTAAATGTTAAAAATACTATGTAATGACGATTCGAAAGTGCTACTAAATAGTAGTCTAATTGAATAAATGAATGTTTGAGTTTGAGTTTGAGTTTTGAGTTTAAAAGGCAGTGCAAAATTGGCAATGTCGTTTAAAATGAACACATTTATGTAATCTCCCACAAAGAAGTAACTGTTTGAATGTTCAGAGAGGTGTATATTGCTTATAACAATGTCATCTTATAGTCAGTCTTCTTTGTGTGTAATTTGTGGGTTATTGGATTCTTTATGCGGGGATAGTATAACATTTGATATTGCTAAGCATGATTTTTCACATAAAACAAAAAGCAGGTCCCACAGTCGTTTACCGAATTCGCAAGGGAGAAAGTCTTTCTAACTCTTTCACCTTTTGTTTAGACGTAGAGCATATCGAATAAAACACGTTCCCATCAATTATAACCGCAAACGATCGTTAAATTCGTACACTCGTATTGTTATGGCATTGTGACGCAAGGCAAGGGTCGGACAATGGCTGGCTTGCTGTATCGGCAAACAATTCGTTATCGACACGCGTCCGTCTCTGATTGATTGACGTGTCATTAGGGAAGGGAGTTCACAGATTCGTCTTTATTTCATTGTGTTCTGATGTTTAATTTGCCTCGGAAGTTAGAGATATAAAATTAAAAATAGAGCAAATTTGGCGAACTTCTCCCATGAAAGTAATCGTATGGTCTTTGTCTAATCTTTATATTATCGAATGCTGTTTGTGCATTGACCGAACAAATAATATGTAAAGCGAATCGGATTTTACGTTAATTCTGAACTTTAAATTATAATTTTTTTTATGTGTTTAAGTAATGTAAGTTAATTCTAATGATCCAAAAACAAAAGACTTCAAGAATACATCTTCTTTTTGTCTTATTAACTAACTAATAAGTTTGCAGTAATTTATACTTTAAAATAATTTATATAATAATTGTAGAGTCGAATATAAATAGAAGTGTAGAATAAAATACACTAAATAAATAAATAGAGCGTGTAAGCTTAGAAAGGTTACAACGTGACGTTATTATTTATAACTTGGCACTGCATAAAGAAGACAATTGAGATCGAATAGTTAAGGTATTATATTATAATTATACTATAGGTAGCTTTCATTAATTAACGTTTTATAATAATTATCATCTTAACGAGAAAACAAGCGATATTTCCAGGAATTTGTTACAAAAACTGGTGTGTGGTGCGATCCGCTAGATGCGTACGTTTCAGGAAGACACCCAATAAAGGAGGAATGTTAATGGCCTTACTCTTTCGAGATGTTCGCTGAAAATACTTTGAATTTCTCGTAACATGTAATTAAGGACGATACAAAAAGTAGAAACTAACAAGAAGCTGGATGTTCTATAAAATGCACGATCCAACAATGTACTACGAAACGTACCTACGCAATACGCTGGTATAATTCCATGATTATTATTAGGTACGTATTGTAATACCGAGAAATGTGCAGCTGTTTCTTCGTAATGTTATCCCAGAAAAAATACTCCCACTAGGTGCAGTATACAAGTATAGAAGTGATGTTTTTGTGCACAACGTGATCAAGCATGTCCAACTAAAATGCTCACCCCTTATTGCTGTATAATTAAGAAAAAGTATCGCGAATGATGGAAGAATAAACGGTTGCATTAGAATATTGCAAGTGAAAACATGGGGAAGATACTTTATTGCATTTTTGTGTGCTCATGTGTTTAAATACCTTATATGTACCTAATGCTAGATATTTTTTTCATAATAACATGAGAATTGCTGCACGCAAAAGCAACCAGTACTATTTGATGCAATAATTGTAATGAAACGCACCTAGAGTTATTATAATTTTGTAAAAAAAATCTACAGAGTTGCTTTAATTCTATAGAGATCAATAACTATGTCTAACAATAACTGTACTATGCAAAATCCCTCGAGATTTGATAGGCATAGCAAGTCTTCAATACAATGCTCAAAATGTTATACCTACTATGAAGAAAATGTGACGAGTATTTATCGGAGGAAAAAGGTTGTCGCGACAAAATAGCCGGTAAAAAGCGGAATATCTGAGGCGACTTCATTAAAATCTTTTCACGGGGTTTGTATGAGGACAATGCCTATTACAAATACGTCAGATGTTTTTATATCGCGGTGGGTCGCCGGAGCGGCGCGGCTGCTGCGACCACCTTTTGGGAACCTTCTTCATTGTTTTATGACCTATTTATATTATTTAATTCATGTGTCTATACTATTTTAAATTTAAAATGTTAAAGTCAAATATTTTTTCTCAACTAAATTAAAAGGTGCGTACAAAATATTATACTGTCCCGTGTGTCCTTTATAAACTTTAATGTTTGTGCATAAATGAACGCTTGCTACTATACTTAATCGGTGTGAAATGAAGCAGAGATAGACTGTCAGAATAGGTAGTCTGAATTAGTGCATTGATTACTTAGATGGCGTAGGGCGTTACTTATTATTATTTATTTTTCCTTGAAGGGAGCTGGAAGAAAAGTTGCAAGAATTAAATTAATTAATAAGAATGATACAGTACCTACACTGAATTGAATATTTGACGTTAAGATCGTCTCAAACCATGCTTAAAATTGGCTTAAGTGCCGATTAAATATTTTCTTGTATGTGACATATAAGCTACCTCATACCTGAATCAAATCAATTCTCTATTCAGAAACCCGGCTATTAGGCACCTATTAATATCACTTGTATCTCTAATCGTGTATGCTATGTGTTAACTACGTATATTTTTGAAACATACCTTATTGTGTACCGACTAGCGAGCGAGTGGCGCTAGTCGAGTGAGGTGAGTGCGGGGCGAGTGCGAGTCGGGCGCGTAGAGGAACAGCCGCTTTGCATATCAAAGCGAGCTCGTCAACACTTAGACACGCGTTTTGCACTTGTTCATAACTTTTAATTGAATCACAACAAAAGTACATTTTTTTATGTGCATTGCGTAGATGTGTAGAAGCTGGCACCATTAGAACCATCTGCTTTGCTCTGTTTAGATTGTCCATTTTTTGATATTATCTATTACTTACCTAGGTACTTATATTTCTGGATATTTGGTGGGCACTTACGAATATAATAATCAATCAATTTCAACGAAAAAAAATTATATATTTATTCAATCAGACTTCTCTCAGATGCGTTTTCCGAACACACGACGTCTCGGTCGAAATGCAGGGAATGTGTAAAAATTGTTATTATCAAAATGAATTAAACACACTAATATGTAGTTAAAATTCATCTTATTTCAGCAGTTAGATAGAAGCAGTAGATGATTTACTAAAATAAATAAATACTCGCATAATTAACACCTTCCAATTCAGACCAAAGCTATTCCAACATTTAATTTCATAGGCTATCTCGCATCATATTTTCATCTTTTCAGATCAGATTTCCTATAGGAAAATCAGTGTTACATAAAAGCTGTTCTATTTGTATAACAATACGTCCTTTCTTTTAATTGTTATCTATATGTATAAAAATGAAACCCGTTTTCCTTGGTCACAACTCACGGCATCACGCGTGAACGGGTGGACCGATTTCGATAATAATTTTTTTATTATATTCCTTGAAGTACGAGGATGTACTTTCATGTAATTGAGTGAACCAATGTTCAATCGTACAAAATACAAATATTAAGTATGAATGAAATGTAGAAATGGTTGGTACATAATATTATTATGTACTTCTTTTGAAAGCCGAAGGGAGCGGTATTATGAACTAGAGCGGTATAATGAAGGAAATGTCTCCAAACAAACTGAAATATGTTTTTTAATGTTTCTGATAACAAGGCCATTAAAAATAAGAGGATTGTAATGGAAAAAACTGGAGCTCTCTCGAGTTCCACCGGAGTGAGGCTCTGAAGAGGTGTCAGTCCTCGCGTTTGTACTGTCTCGAGGAGATGATTTAATGCGAACCACCCTCTGTGCGCGACTGTACCTCCAAGGTACCTCCCTGTACACTGGGGCACGGAAGTGTTGTGTACTGTGAGGTGGAAAAGTGCTTTGGAGTGAAATTGTTTTGTTTTAAATCTTGATGAGAGGTGATTACTTAATTGAAAAAGTTAGAAAATTACGTGATGAAAGTAAAATAAGAACAATTTGACTTAAGAAAAAGAATATTTACGTAGGTATAGAAACCTCATAAAACTTATGAGATATTCTAACAGCTTTAAAACAAATGAAATTGATTTAAAACAATAACGTCTAAAAGTTATTACTTTTTCTTATACTTACACGAAGGTATCATCAAATTGTCGGATTTCTTATCTAACCTGTGACATAAAATCACTTCAAGCAACACCTATAGTAATTTATAATTTGTTCACAGATCGTAACCTGTTTCTCCCCTATATCTCTTCCAGTAGGGGGTTCTTCAGTGCACAAGCTTGCGTTGTTTTGTTTGTACACTTGATACCACTCACCACTCGCTTCACAAACAAATTGAAGTCACTTTTGTGCGCGATCACCCCTGTTTGCAGTTTTAAGGGACCGTGTTACGTCAAGTTATTAAATAATATGGAGTCGTTGTTTAAATTTGTTTTTAGTGAGGAAATAATTGTATTTTAATTGAAAAAATAATAAATTTTTTTTCAGAATGCAAAGTTGAAAATATTGACATGGTTTTAGTTGGTAGAGCTTTAAGGCGATATATTAATTAAGAGACGAACAAATGAATATTTAGGTTTTCTTCGTGTTTCATTTCCACAATGTAAATGAGAACCCCTTCTCAAGAAATCTCTCTAACTATGAATGAATGAAATGCTTATATTTTTCATATGTAAGAGATAGGACAAAAGGCTGATGATGATGATGATGATGAAAAGATAGCAAATGAAGACAAATTAATTAATTCAACGAAATTGCAAAGTTTAGTTTTTTTCAAATCAAATATGAGGAATTATTAACTAATCATAAAAAGTGTGATAATTGTAGCGACAGTACATATGCGTACCGCGACATAAATATCAATATTCGAGCGGGCCAGACAAAAATATTTTAGTTTTTCTTCATTTTTATTACAATTCGATCTTAGCCGCCAGGAAAATTTCTATACGTCAGGAAAATTTATATAGATAAGGAAAATTTCTATACGTCAGGAAAATTTATATAGATAAGGAATATTTGTATAAGTCAGGAAAACGTTTATTAGCCAGGAAAATTTCTATACGTGAGGAAAATTTCTATACGCCAGGAAAAATACATAAAACGGGAAAATATCTATAAGCCAGCAAAATTTCTATAAGCCAGGAAAATTTCTATACATCAGGAAAATTTCTATACGTCAGGAAAAAATCCAAAAGTCAGGAAAATTTTTATAAGAAAGGAAAATTACCATAAGTCCGGAAAATTTCTATACGTCAGGAAAAATTCTATAAGCCAGGAAAATTTCTATACGTCAGGAAAATTTCTATACGTCAGGAAAATTTATATAAATAAGGAAAATTTGTATAAGTCAGGAAAATGTTTATTAGCCAGGAAAATTTCTATACGTAAGTCGGGAAAATTTCTATAATCAAGGAAAATTTCCATAAGTCCGGAAAATTTCTATACGTCAGGAAAAATTCTATAAGCCAGGAAAAATTCTATAAGCCAGGAAAATTTCTATACGTGAGGAAAATTTCTCTTTGCCGCAAAAATTTCTATAAGTCAGGAAAAATCCATAAGTCAATAAAAAATAAATAATAATATTATAGATAAATTATGATAAAATACGTATTTAAGGCGATAGAAACGATTCAACTATAAATTTATATTTAAACATGGTATGCATAATAAATAACCTTATATTTCGTGTTTCTCAGAAATAATTCAGAAGAGAACTTAATACAACGGTTCCGTGAGATGGGAGAGGATACGGAAGATTGCTCTAAACCGTTGTTAGGCGATTGTGAAGGTAATATTATTTATTTAATTAAGTATTTAATTTGATAGATAAATTAAAAAATTAATCAGAGAGTTAATGTAAAAAGCAGTTTTAATCCTACTAATATCTATTATAAATGCGAAAGTTTGTGAGGATGTGTGTGTGTGTGTTTGTTACTCTTTCACGCAAATACTACTGAACCGATTACAATGAAATTTAGCACGCATATAGAAGGTAACTTGGATTAACACATAGGGTAGGTTTTATCCCGGAAATCCCACGGGAACGGGAACTTTGCGGGTTTCCTTTGAAAACGCGGGTGAAGCCGCGGGCGGAATACTAGTTTTAAATATAATCACAAAATACAAATGCATGAATACTTAAAGTTAAACCAATCCGTTCGTACTTTTTATGCGACCAAAATAGTTTAATTTATAAGGAGTTAGGTATTTAATGAAACAAATCGGCTTCTTACCAACCTTTCGTAAAAATAATATCGTTAATATTAATTCGGTACATGGGGGCGCAATTTATAGCGAGCTATATTTTGTAAGTCCCTCTCATGGTCGCGTATGAATTCCATACAATACCCGCGACACAGTCACAGATTACTAAATAGTTATGACACAGTGGAGTTTAGACAGCATTGCAGTGGATGGCCTTCTATGATATGCTTTTTTAATGTATGTATTATACCACAACCAAGCAAGCAGTCGATGCACTTAATATTAGGTGATACTCGCCGCCCATGAGCAATCGCAAAGTACCTAAGGCATTGCGAATCTTTAGGGGCATGCGATTGTTTTACCGGCTTTTGCAGACCTTGAAGGTGTCCGTATACCGTAAATAACAGTTAAAAATGTCATTATTATATAGAGAGATGCTATACTAGGAGTTCTGTTTCCCAGGAGCCAGCAAGGAAGCAGATGGTTATCACCGTGAGAGGGCGGTGGATCACAGCCACGTGACGCCGCTCTCGTGAGGCGCCCGGACCACCAGGGGAGCTGATGTAATCTTGGAAACACTTTCAATGGATCTGTTACACGACTTGAGGCGTTTCGTATGTTGGTGATATGAATTGTTAGATCATTATATTGTGTTATACCTAGTTCGTCTTGATAACTGGAATGTTCTGAATAAAATATACTTAACTTGAGATTGATTTTAAAGATTTTAACATGAAAGAAGTAAATTGAATAACGATTTTCTGAAATCGCAAATGAAGTTGTAATGCATTTTCAAATTTTACCAATAATTTACTTCCCTGCATTTTAGTTTTTGTTTGTCTGTTTGCTCTTCTCGTTAACATTTATTTTAGGGGACAAGGATAATATTTATCGAGTAGGATCTGTGCTACCGACTTACTCAGGTACTTTTCATAAAACAGTAAAGATTCAATTTATTTTATTACCTACTAGCGACCCGCCCTGGCTTCGCACGGGTGCAATGCTGATACTAAATACACTACAGAATAAATGATAGTTTAAAAAAACTAAAAAACACGCTTTATCAAATTAGTGTATTATCATCGGTCCTCAATAAATCTACAAAGTTTGAACGAAATCTGGCCGTTTAAAGTGGGTCAAAATCGTGCCCAAAGAAGTCGGTTACAAACAAACATACAAACATACAGGTGACTGGTGAAGCTAATAAAAAGCGTGTAAAAAATAGATAGCCGGGCGGCCGGCCGGTACCGCCGCAAACGCTGTTTGTCACGTCCCGCAATTTTTAAATCTGTAATATCATCGAAAATATTCACTTAAATCATACGGTGTAAAGGGCCATATAGATCTATATTAAATGAACAATGTATTCAAGGTATTTAATTGGTTAAGGATTAATGCTGTATTGGTTAAAATCGTTTCTAAAATTAGCCATTATTTGTCGTAAAAAGTAATTGACAAAAAAAAGTTATTATGGGTTATCCATAAGAGATAGACATATACCATCGCGGACTTTTCTGTAGACCTTTTCAATGTGTATAATACTTAGTACATTATTTTGATAAAACTCCTAGGGTTCAGCCTGCGTTTGCAATGTAAGCGGAAAAAATGTAATTTTTTACGACATCACATTAGAAACCTCAAAAATAACAGTACTTCTCCACTATTTAATGGATGTTATTATACATATAAACCTTCTTCTTGAATCACTCTATCTATTAAAAAAAACCGCATCAAAATCCGTTGCGTAGTTTTAAAGATTTAAGCGTACAAAGGGACATAGGGACATAGGGACAGGAAAAGTGACTTTGTTTTATACTATGTAGTGATAGTGATGTAGTGATTTTATGTTTTATGGTATCAATATACCTAAACATCCTCGATCTTTTCGTTTCCAACATACCTACTTATAAAAAGAAATAATACCTTATAATATCTACGATAAATTCCTAACAGCCTACATATATAATAGTACTATATATATGTATCTTTGATGATTAATAAATGACTGATGACTTACAGAATGCGTTTCCCATAAATGTGATTAAACTTTAATTGACCCTTTATTTTCTTCAATAGTTTTTAGTAGTTACCTAATTATGATAATAGGAGGAGTAATAAGGAATGAATAATTGTTTATCAACAATGATTAGTTTTTATGAATTGTTTTTAACACATAACTTATTTGTAGTTTGGATGAATGGATAGGTAGGTAGGTACTTATTTGTTACATGTTTAGGTATGTACCTACTGAACATGTAAAGTTAGCTCGAACGATTGAAAACAAAATGTAATTTGGTTAGATTATAAACTGAAATTATATGGAGAGGTAATAAGTGCGAGTACTTAAAGCAAATGTTTTCTAAAGTTTTAAATTATTTTTCATTATATCGTATTTTTATTCGTTACGTATAAATCCTTTTCAAAGGTTATGAAATAAAGGATAGGTATATTTGCAGCTGATAAAATCAATATTGTGAATGCGTAAATATTGTATTCCACACTCAATCAGTGTACGTGAGTTGGTAGATAATACATAATATGTACCATAGGTGTCTAGATTACAGTACCTTGTTAACAATAAGGTAAACTTTAGTCTTTATACATCATAATATAAGTATAATTATTGTAGAAGTGATATTTAATTCTGAATGCTTAGGTACCTACTTTTACAATAATTACATGATACCTGAATTATCTGGTACTTACTTATTAGATATATTTGTGAATTAAATTATAAACTAACTCGGTAAAATATAAAGGTCACTATGGATACAATATTTAGGTATGAATAACAAACATGAAACACGCAGATGATAAAGTTTAAAATATAAAATTAATTTATTGTATTGTAATAATAAATAATATAATTTTTAAGATATAAAATTAAATGTACCTAACAGTAACTGTCCACGCGCAGGCAGCACGCAACACATAAAGCTCGCCCAAATGAACTCAATTAAAGCATGTCATGAACTACTGTTATGTTGTAAATTGCCGCGTGTTTCGAACGTTTTATTTCGTATTTAAAAATAGATCGCGCGGTCGAAGTCGAAGCGAGACATATTGCAGAAGGCGCAAAGAATTGTCGCGGCGACCGCCCCCGCGCGTTCCGCCAATCGGGAGCGCGCACGCCTGCTATTGGCCGCGCTTTGCCGCCGAAACGCGAGGAAAAAGCGTGCCGCGTGAAAAACAATGGCACTCGCATTGCCAGCACTTGAGTTTATTTTGCGACCAGCGTACGTTGAGCCCGCGAATGTCGCACCATTCCTCTCGTGTACCTGCAGTTCCTAGAACTACGAGGAGCAGGGGATGTCAAGATAAAATGGTTTGTCAGCGATGTAGCTGGTGCCTGTAGTGGTTAGCGCAGTAAGTGATGTCACGTAGTGTGCGCATGTGTGTGTAGGTCGAGAGTCATGTGCGAAGTGTTGGCGCGTCACGGGGCGGCATCGAAAGTGGAAGCTCTACTTCTGGACAGGTTCAAGTATCCTCAATAACTGCTTAATTATTTTTTCTCCTATTCGTCAAGACTGTTAATTTTCTAATTACAGACTTCCAGTTGCCTATTGCTTGGTGCTAACTGTCACAATGTATTACAAGACTTTGTATCAGTTGATTTCTTGGAACCTTTGTAAATGATAAAATATTATTGAATGTTTCTTGTATGATTGCAACCAATTAAAATTCTCACTTATATAATACCACAAGAGCTTCAAAATTATCGGGTATTTTCCGATAGGTTCGTTGCAAACAAATGAAGGAGTCAAGTTTTTAGTCAAGGTTAAAAAATTTTTCCTGAAAAACATGACGACTTTATTTGTTTGCAGGGAACCTTGAGGGAAATGCCAGATAATTTTGAAGCTCGTGTGGTATTCGGGAGATTATTTTTCCGTCCCAAATGTCGGCCAATAATTTCACAATTGAATTGAACCTGTCAGTTTGACGTCAACGACCAGAGAAAATTTTCAAAAAATTATCAGTAGGTATAATACCACAGATAATACTATGTAGGTTGTACCACGTGACGTTAAATGGTGCAATTCTATTGGTCGATATTTGGGTCGGAAAAATAATCTACGTAAATTTATTATACTAAACGTGAAGTCATTTGTAACAGATTTTTGATAGATCATATTATTTTAGGTGTTCTTAAAAGTAGCTGGACATACTAGACATAGAATGGCATAGAATATGCCGTGTTTTTAATAATTATAATAAATGGAAGTAGTTGTGATTCGCGGCTAATCACGTGTTGGCGAACCCGCAAATCAGTGGTACCCCATCCTAAAAAAAAAAAAAAAAAAAAAAAAAAAAAAAAAAAAAAAAAAAAGTTTGGACTCTTTTCCCACTAAAGCGGCCACGCTGAGTCGATAGCACTCACTCCCGAAGCGATAGGATGCACGGTTTCGGAGATGTGCAGATCGATTAACTCTTATCTAATTGATATCCGGTGGGTCATTAGCGTCCCATGGTTCACCTTTTCCTATTAGCTAATTACACCGTCCGGCGTTCTTATCTATTACTCATTGTGCACCTCGCTTATCACTGCTTTTGTATTAAACTTCTTTGTTATGACCTACCTCACTATTCTAACCAAACGATGTATTATTATATTCAAGAAAAAATACGTCTAAAATCCTATAACTATATTTATATATTATCGTACTATATTATCATAATTGTTGCTTTTTTAAAAAGCGATTCGCTTCTGGCACTCGCCGGCCGCTGCCGCGGCACGCTCGCTTTGCTCGCTCGGCTCGTGCGTTGTTTATCAAAGTCTAACCTAACCTAACCTAATTGTTGCTTTTTTTAAAAGCGATTCGCTTCTGGCGTTGTTTATCAAAATCTAACCTAACCTAACCTAACCCAATTATTTTTCCGGGTAATCTGATGTATCGAACTTTGTTACGAGCTACCTCGCTATTCTGAATCATCAATAAAACACATTCATTTTACTGCCATTTTTATTTCCAAAATGTTGTTGCTTATTATCTACTGGTTTGTGTATTTGGCGACCATTTGTCCATTTTGCTATATAAAAATAATTATTGATGAACATTTGAATTGTAGCCTTATCTACTTATAAAATAGGAGCGAAACATCTCATCCACTAAAATATCGTTGTACAGTGTGTTCCCTGTAAATATGCTCGTAAAACTATGCATTGAATATCCCTGAAACTTATATAGCAAATACATTAAGCAATATTCTCCACAAACTGAAGTCCAATCATTCTGAATCCTATCAACATTCCAGTCCCATCTCTTACAATTCCTTTTCAAAAACTGGAGATGATATCGCTCAGGTGTTCGTCCATATGAATCAAAATATTGACCGATGCCATTCGTATCGATATGTACAGCTACCCAGTGTGAACCCGGTTTATCATCCGCATCCAAATTGCATATTATATACGTTGGTACATGGGTATACATAGGCAGTCTATTAGCAGCATAAACATTATTTTCTAGACTGGGATGAATCTTTTTCATATGTTTTTGTAATTCTAGTGTATCCATGATATTACTGTTATTAGCAGATTATTACAGTACCAATCTATTCAATGGTTGTCATAGGAATGTTCAATTATAGTGTTTTGTATAAGATTAAATAGGAAGTTTGTAATGAAATAAAAAATAGTAAATTGCATACAATTTGTTTTATTTAATTTTATAATGTTTCCTTTAGTTACATATACACAAAATGCATTAAGCATAACACATAAATCTAAAATATAACACACATTATAACCTTAACTACTATAGTCTACAGTAACATTTCTATTTTTATCTATTTCAATAATATTATCAAACTCAGCATAAACAATACAGTTAATTGTTTGTGTTAGTGAGGATTCAAATCGTACTTCTAATCTTACACTACCATGCTTTATGAGATTCCAATGAGCTGATGAGTTAGCTGATAAATCAGGAGTTAAATCAAATGCTAAAAGACAGTAGCCTTTGGCATACTGTTCACGAGAGATTGCATTTCCTTCATTAAGAAAGTGAATACCAGTCCCCGAGAATAGAGTATGATATGCCGATGTGAATATATTATTATTAAAAGATGGTTGCAAAGCTTTTGAAGGTATTTGTTGACCATCAATATATAAGCTGAAAGAGTTAATACCATAGTTTTCAAAGTTAAATGGATTTTTAGTAAGTGAACCATTAAATGCGGAATTGTTCACAAATCCAATAATACATCTTTTGGGTACCTGTCCCAAGAATATATTATCAAGAGTTTTTCCTTGAACACCTGATGGAATTGTTAAAACTTTAACTTCAGCACGAGTAATAGGATATTTAGCAGTTGTAGAAGCTAAAACTTTCTGATGTGCGAGTAATACACTTGGATTAATTCGTGCTCTTCGAACAATAAGAGTTGCATCCGTAATGCAAACTTTAAACTTTTCATCATTTGACCCAGCAATTAAATTAAAACTCTCTCTTGACCGAACTAATTTTACACTCATTTCAACACCATTAATTAAAAATTTATCTTGATTGAAAATGTCACCATGAAGATGACCAATCATTTCTATTTCCCGGCTTTCATTAACTAATTCCTGTCTTTTAGCAAATCCTGTGTTTTTACCATCTGTGGAATCCATTTTGCCTGCTGTATCATCATACCAAAGACTACAAGTAAGATGAGATTGTTTAGCAGCAGGAGCATAGTTTAAAAGGGTTTCCATGTATGCTCGATAGGCATAGGTATTATTAGGTGGTGATACAAGTTTTTGGTTTAAATAAACATCGAGTTGACTAAAAAGTGAATGCAACCAATTATTTACAGGTGCTACTACTGTAGCTGATAACAAGTTTGTTGAATCTTGATTTAATACTTTTGCCTTTATGTGGAGTAATGTATGAGACAAATCTATGTAGTCATCGCCTGTTCCAGGAACTTGAAACTCGATAGGTCCATCATCAGCAAGAGATGAAATTGGTTTATAGTGAATCCACAATCCATTTTCAATGCTTGTTTGTGTGGACGGTAATGCAAACAAATCTAATTCTGACTTAACGCACTCACAAGAATGATTATGAAGGAAAGACATACTTAATTTGAAAATATATCTTTGATGTTTTTTGGTTTTAGACCAAGTTTTTTCGTAGCTTTCACTTTAGCTGTTAGTGGTGGAATGAACGAGGCCAATCGTTTTCTTTTAGTTATATACCCAGATCCTGTCATGTTTAATCGATCAATTTTGTTATCAGCCTTTCGTTTTAAGTTCGTACTAACTTGCTTTAGACGATCTTTTATTGAGGCTTCCATAGGACGGGCTTGAATCATATCCGATAAAAGTCCTACTCCAGCGTTTAATGCCTCCTTACCAACCACTCGAGCACCACTTGAAAGTAAAGGTAAAACTGATCTAAATAATCCTCCTAAGAAGCTCCCAATACCATGACCGCGTTGGTATGGTGAACCCTTATAAATTACTCCAACTCCTGATCCAGCTTGATGTGAATAATAATTTTCATATGGACATTTATGATGATCATGAGGAGAATACATTATTATAATTTGCGGAAATGTAGTTTAATACACACGGTCCCAAACTGGAATGGTATTTTTTGTCCTGCGCTCGATCTTATATCCATTTCCAGCGTATCGAACTCTCTTCGCATAACGGGTAAGTAGTGAGGTGGAGAGAAAACGTGCATTTTATACGCACCATAAATGTATTTTGAAGGATCTAATGAAATGACTCTTAATAGCGGAGTCATAACATCACCCACAATCTGAGGATCAATAATGTCGCAATATAGAAATAGTTGAGATGGTAACCCTAAATGTAAATTAGCAGGACACTTCCCAAAATTTCTGTCTAGGAGATTTGTATTTGGTTCATAACCTAGTTGTAAACTTAATTTGGGTGATAATGTTACGGATGTTATATTTTTATCCAAAACAGAAACAGACACAAATTTTGTTATTTCATCATAACGAAATTTCAAGTTCTCTCCGATACCATTTAATGCTCTCAAAATATGTTCAACGTTATCGTAGTTGGTAGCGGGAATATGTTTTTTGTAGTACACTGTTGATGGTTTATCTTCATTAGGAATTAACATGGTTTTTGTGATGTATACAACATTTTCATGATCTTGAACAGTAAACATTGTGCATGGATATTGAAACTCGACAACTCCAACCAACCATTCACCTTCTAATTTCATAGCTTTTGGTAATTTTGTTGAAAAATTTGTGGTCTTGTTATCAGGAAAGTATTCCATTGAACTATTGCTGAGCAAAGTTAAATAAAAACTTTCTTTATTCATATTTCTTTTAAACTAGAAGCTAAAATCCAACTGTTAAATTTATCTGGATAACCTTTCCACTTCACTAATACTTCTTTTCTGGTGCCCGAATAACGAGTACCAATTATTTTATCTATTTTATATTGTGAGGTGGGGTTGTAAGTGACCTTCTGTAATTCTCTTTCATAAAAAGTACCAACTATTGGTTCATTTTGTAAATCTGTAATTGTATAAACAACCCATGGAGATCTATCAATTATTGAAGATATAATAAATATTTCATCACTCCAATTTGATTCATATCCTTTTTGGAAAACATGTTTATATTTAGTTATTCGAACATAATCACCCACGTTGAAATTTGGTTTTGAATTTTCTAAAGAAAGTTTGTTTGACCCTCTATCATAAAGATTAGTCCAAACTGTCATAATATTGTTGGAACTTACATCACATGGGCACATCTTAATACTCGAGTGAATGCTGTGATTATAAGAGTATATTAAATCTTGTAAAACATCTATATATCTATAAGTATTATTATGAGTGAAATAACGCCACATTTTCATTTTTAGAGTTCTTTGAAATCGTTCAACAATACTAGCCTTAATATCAGGATTGTTAGTGGTATAGTAATTTATCTTTTTGGATTTAAAGTATTTTTGTACATCTTTTGAAACAAATTCTGTACCTTTATCAGATTGTATGTGAGTAGGGGTTGAATTACTTTCAGTAAATATACTTTCAAAACATTCTTTAGTTGTTTCTGAGTTTTTCTTTTTCATTGGTCTTGCAAAAGCATATTTACTAAATACATCAATAACACAAAGTATGTAGTTGAAACCATCATTATATTGAGAATAAGTTCGCATATCACTTAAATCGGCTTGCCACAGCTCATTAATATTTGATAGAATGTACCTATTACGCGGGAATTTTTTCCGAATGGGTTTATGTAATGTATATGTTTCTTGTGATTGTAACCATTCCTTCACTTGCTTTTTATCCATTTTACCCTTCAAAGCTTTTGATAATTTATCAATACTACCAAAACCAGCGGGGTTAGATGGATCATAATAAATCCTGTTAATTTCTTCTAGTACGGGGTCCATTTTTCCCAATCGATCTTTTTACGTATTTTAGTTATATATCTTTTATCTCCACTGCTCGGTGTAGAAAATTCTTGAACTTCAATCTCAGAGGTTTTGTTCAGATCTTTCGCTTGAAGTTGGTTAATAAACTCACATCTCTTTGGATTTCCAATATAAGTAAGTGGTACTTTAATATCTTTCAATGCTTTAGCAAATCTATCCCACCCTATCGGATCACTTTTTTTTAAGGGTCTAAGTGAATCATTTATTAAATCAACAATATTACTTCCTGGAATTTTTTCATTATCAATTATGACTGTGCCTTCATTATCCCAACGTATTTTACTTTTACTTGTTCCAATTAAGTTTAATAATGACTCACCTTTTTTATTATAAGTTTTTGGTATTAAACTGAGTATTTGTGTTGGTGAATACAGTGGATTTGCCTCACTTTCTATACTTTTAATGGAACCTTTCTCCTCCAACAAAGATTCAGCATCAACTGAACTTTTTAGATCTCTATCTTTATTTTTAAAACCAATTTTAGACTCATTTGAATATTCATTAGATGTATCAGAATAAATTGGTAATCTGAGTGGTTGACGATCCTCTTCGGTAAAGTGAAGGTATCTTTGTAGTGTTTGTAAATATAACATCCACTTCTTTCGGTCTTCCGTCTTACTATTCATAATATTTTGCATTTCAATATCTAATCGAGACAAATTACTTGTATCCTTATTTTCTTGTTTTAATTTTTCAATCAATCCAGGTTCAATAAGTATCATTTTCTTAGCATTTTCCATGTTAACTGGCTAGTCCACTTACTAATCCACTCAATATTGCACCTAATATTATTGGTAAGAAAGTCCCTCCTTTTTGTATAATAATATTTTTTCTTAGTTTATGTTTACACTTACGCACCAGTTTACGGAGTATATTTTTGTGTTTATTCAATTTTTGTTTATCTTGATCTTTAAGTGGTATCTTTCCTTGTAAAACGTTATGAATACATTCACAAATACAATTTATTTCTTTTTCATCACACGTTTTAAGTAATGCTCTTTGATGTTTTGGTTTAAGCGTATGCAAAGCATTTAGCAAATGTTTATGCGTTGTGACTCGACGATGCATCATTTAGAAATGATTTGAATTGTTTGATTCTTGGTGTATTTAAACTCTTTCGTGGGGACGTAGACTGTACAGTGACCATTAAATGGGAATACATTTGTCTTGATACGACAAAAATCATTTGTATTCTGTTTTAAATCTACCATTAAATATCCATGTGCTTCTAAAGTTGCATCCCTGTAGGCGTCTTCAATGAATTTTGTGTTATCTGGTGACACTTGTCGTGCTAAATATCTTATTTGAGTTTTATCTCGAGGGTTTTTAAAATAAATTATATAACTTGAGTTTAAAGAAATGTCTCTTTGACCTTTACCTTGATGAAATAAATTTTGTGTTAAATAAAATACACTAAGGTTCCGGTGATGACTGCCTTTTGTAAATATATCCACAATTCTTCCATCAGACTCTCTCATTAGATCATCAATAATAATAAGGTGTGGGTTTTCACCATCAAACATATTAAGATTTGGAATTCCTTGATGATAGTTAACATTTGGTAAATTATATAAAGGTTGCATTTCATCAAAGCACCATGTGATATGATTAAAATCACAATTACATATTTCCTTAACTGATTTTATGAAATTTGTTACAAAATTTGACTTCCCACATCCACTTGGTCCGGCCACAATAGCAGTAAACGGATGGATAAAGTGAAACATTTCACACGTCTAGAGTTTAAAGGGATGAAATAAAAAATGAAAATGTTGGTGTAAAAATTTAATATATATATTATATTGCTAAAAATAAATGATCTGTTTACTATTTCTAACACAATTAGTACTTATCAGAATTTCACAATCACCTCAACATCAAATTTAAGTACACAAATAAAAACTACAATTATTTTACATTATTTACAATCAAACAATACTAAACTATTATAAAACTATTAATAAACTATTATATAACATTATAGCAATATCATAATTTTTTTTACAATCAGTACAAATTTTGTATACACACACAGAAATAATAGTAAAAAGTCACTTATTTGTATATACACACAGAAATAATAGTAAAAAGTCACTTAGCGTAATTTATAATGTCCCCAAGCCAATGTATCAATGTTGTTGTTCATAATACATCGTTTGGTATCATTATATGATAAAGATGTTTTATTTATTTTTTGTGTAAAAATAGTGTGTTTGATTGACTTAAATCGAAGCATACTACAATATAATACATTTTTATTAAACAAACACGATTTGTAATTTTCCATATTCATTTTTTTGGTAACACTTTTGTTAACCCCTTTTGCCTTTGCTATAAATTTATCTTCTATTTCTAAGGCATACATTTTTGATCGCAACCCTACAAATTCCTTCAATACTTTACCATTATTCTCATCTTTAAAAAAACCTAACTTTTTTTTATTTATTTTTGGATATCCGTAAATATTATTTTCCGGGTAATCTGATGTATCGAAATAGTGAGGTAGATCTGGTTTTATATCCTCATAAAAATTGTCTGTAAAAATTTGATATATCAAACTATCGGTATCGGTGTACAATAACTTAATTTTATTATGAAACTTTTTAATCATGTAGTTGTAATGAAATTCATACATAAGGGTCTTAGATATATCTAAAATACAAAATCCTAAATAAATCGGCTTATCATAAATTAATTTTGTTTTACGTAATTGTATTGCAACTAAATGTTCTGAAAATATTGATAAACTATGGAACTCTGGTTTTGCAATCCAATCCTGAGCACCTAAAACTTTACCACGATTATCCCAGTGAGTTAGTAGTTTAACGTTTACTCTTTTTTCAATATTTTCCATAGTCTTACCGAAGACAGAATTATTCATTAATTTAAAAAAGTCTTTTTCGAAGTTTGATGTAGCTAACGTTCTCAAAGTAGTATTTAAGTCTATGTATTTCTTTAACCAAGAACTCTGTTTAAATTTTAAAATTCTATGTACTTTAATTAATTTCATTCCCATTTCAATGCATTGTTTTAAATTCCTGTAGTGAATGATGTATTTATTTTTATTATTTAAATTAGGAACTAATTTAGTTTCATTAGTATTACCCACACATATGTTTTCAGGACATAACGGAAAGTCAGAATGCAAATTATGAAGTTCATCAGGATATTCCAAATCAACTTCTAAAACATAACCGAAATCAGAGTTATCCGGCACATTATAATCTGTATTAGAATCTATCCATTCGAAACCGCCAACAGGAAGAGATTGAGACATTGCCCAACCATATAAATTATTCGCATCAAAATATGTTAGATATGAATTAGGTTTTTCACTATCATAATCCTCCATGAATTTATTATTTGCTCTAGCAAAACGATTGCTACACTGAGATACACCCCCTCTAATACCAGCTTTAAAAAAAGCAATTTTGTCATAGTCCGTTAACAATTCTAATTCTATTTTGGTAAATTTTAACATTGCATCCCAACTTAAACCTGGGGCAGTATAGTAATGAGCAGGATCTAATCCATAAGTTTTAATACAAAGCTTTCTAAAGTTTTCGAATACATCAGTCAAAAGTAAAACATCAGTTTTTAAATATAAATCGGAATAATCGGACATACTACTACACTTAAAATGTTGCCAAATATCTTTTGCATGATTATAATCATCATTTGAAATATTTGTATCTGTGAGTGAACTATAAAAATGGTGTTGATCAGGAAGTGATGGATGTTTCAAGCAATCACTATTACACATAAATTCATAAGGATAAATACCTTTCCGTCTTAAAAGTGAAAAATCTTCATTATTAGGATAGTTCCTTTTTAGTTCTGTAAACTGATCATCATTAAGATTTTTAGCTAGTTGATCTAAACTACACGATAAAAATTTCAATGAATCTACAAATCTTAAACTTACTGATTGATTATTATTTATTGTTAACTGTTTTGAAAATGATATGTATCGTTCTTTATTTTGCGGAATAACTTCAACTTTGCCATCATAGAGGTTTAATGCATGGACAATGAAATGAGCATCGTAGTGACTGAGGTTATGTAAAAATATTGGAATATGACGAGGGGTTCTGTACTTAGTACTACACACTTGATGTGCAACACCTCTAAAACTACCAGTGTACCAATCAAAATCGTTAAAAGGATCTCCATTTAACTCAGTTTCACAAATATGACACATGTTTGAATTTGAAATTTTAATTTTATCTTCATCTGATAATGGAACGGGACATTTTTGGAAACTATTTTTTTTAACTATTGTTTTCACATCTTCGCAAAGGCGATTCATAAACACTTGTGCACAGTTTGGCCCACTATACGTCTCATATTTTGATAATCTGTTATCATATGAACATTTAATGTAATAACCAAAACTATACACTTCATGTTTTTGAATATTAATTGTACTAGGCTTGGATGGATCGTTACTACATGATTCTATCGGGTTCAAAAATGCCTCAAAGTCTGCATAAACCACAAAGGGCATTTCCAACTTTTTCGCGAATTTATCAAATTTTAATTTATTATTTGAGGTTGCTTTACCAAACCAATTCAATTTGGAATCCTCGCCGTTTGGTAATTCCGTACAAATGTGAGCGCAATCATATTGTTGATGGTTATTAAGTCTTTCCTCTGATGGGAAATGAAGTAAACATGAATCACATATATAAACTGCATGATGATGACTTGATATTTGTGAACTAACTAATCGCGATAAGTTTTTAATATAACAGTAATGATTGTTAGTACCATTCGATATATATAGTAGGTTAATATGATTAGGTGTACGACATTTTGTTAAATATAAAGGACCTACAACAGAATTACACTTTTTTTCTTTATTATATTCTAGGCCAAAAACATTAATACTAATATTGTTTAATTTCTCTACTTTTGATATATCTGCAATTTTAACCGGAAAAGAAATACCAGTAAATTTTAGTTTATTTCCATGAATTGCGTAAGATGCTACCCGATCTACACTTTTACATACAGGATATAAACCAGAGAGTAATGCCCATTTAAAACACATATTATCATTATTTTTAACATTGATTACAGCTTTTTTTGATTTAATATCTTGAGGAAGGTCGATATATGAACTACCACGTAGGGGGTTGAATTTGTTAACATTCATATCTATGTATTTAATTTGATTAAGACTCCAACCACTATCTTTTTTTTCAAATTGACAAATTTTACCGACTACAGTGTCTATTAATGATGAATAAAAAATATTTAAGTCATCTCCCTGACAAATGATGTAATTAAACGTTTGAAAATCAAACGTATTTTTAATATCTTTAGTTTGTTGTATGAAATCAGCATGCAATATGAAGTTTATTTTTAAAATTGTATGTTGTTGAATACATTCATTTATCAAAAATAAGATATCGATTTTTAGTGAATTTAAAAACGATTCTGGTGTTTCAAAATATTGCCCCGATTGAAGTGTTTTACTATTAATTCTGTATGTTAAAATTCGATTACCAAAAGCGGTTTCAACAACTGTTACATTTGTTAATGAATTATGTGATTTTAAAAGATTATTTTTATGTGTATTACTTTTTAAATGGTTGTTTAGATACCTTTTATTAATATAAACATGACATGTATCACATTCCACCTTATTGTTGTCCACGTCATTGGTTTCAATTGATGATGTAGAAGCTCCCTCATCAAATTTTGCTTTCTTGGTAACCTTATTTTCATCTGTAGTGATACCTCGTTTGATACCTCTTCCAACTTGTTGTTGACTGTAACAAAAAAAGAAAATTATTAGATAAATCTTAAAATAAAACATTACTACAATAATATTTCTTATTGAGTTTGTACTTCTAATACTTACATTAACGTTGTTTCAACCATCAAACATTGATTATACAACTCATCATCATACGATGAATCGAACAGTTCACGCTTCTCCATTTCATCACAAACTTTATGCAGCTCCTGATTGAATTCGCTGTTGAATTGTTCTATATTCTCTTCAATGGGTGCGGAAAAGAAAGCACTGGTGCACATTTCACTAAAGTTTTCCATCTTTATAATAAAGAAGAAAGTATGTAGCACAGTAAGTAACAGTTAAGTGTTGGTAGAGTAACTGATACTCAATTTAAAAAATGTTCAATATTTATAGTCTAGCATAGGATTAGGAAAGTTTTGTAAAATCTAATGAGTACATGGAAGTAATTTAAGAAAACAGAATCACATTAACTAATGATCATTGTTAAAATAGTAACATTAACTAATGATCATTGTTAAAAAAGTATTTTTTCACTTTTTCACTTTCTGCTATTGTCTTTGTAATATTGTATACGAGGGCGTTTGTGTTGTCATAGATGCTATCCTTATTTTTCTTTACGTAATATTTAATCCTCGTGGTAGCGTGCTTCCAGTGATCACTAGTTGGAATCTTGGATAGTTTCTTCATATCATACATTTCAATTTTTATGAGATGCATCGCTTGGTCTCCGTCATCAGAATTTGTAGAGATGTATGATACGCCATCTCTAGCAGCTCGTGCCACAGTTGACGATAGCAGCTTCTTCCTTTTTATTTTTGGTGCCACTTCAAAAAATTGATCAATTGACTGCAATTTCCTTTTTCCGCCATCGTCTGTGTTATTAACGATGATGTCATCACTCTCTTCTTCGTTTTGAGGAGAGAGTGGCGAGTAGTAACACAGTTTATAGGTATTTTCATCGAAGTTGAATGATTTCTGCAACAACAGAGTTATCGCGTTAATATCAATTTGTTTACACTTAGTCTGACACACACACACACACATGTTAAGAGAAATACAAGTAAGTTTGTCAATAGAATAATCACTTACCTCCATGATCATTGATGACACAAAACACAACACAAACGTAGTATTGGTAGACGTATACAATCCACTGTGGTCCAACGACCATAGACTGACTGCATGACTGCAACTGTTCGATCATATATAGCACCATTCTTATCTAAAGCAAATTCTTAAGTACAATGAAACTGATTGTAACTCTATGAGTCAACAAACTTATCTCACGTTCCTTCGCAAATGGCATCAACCTGCTTTGTGACTCTCACAAAAGAATGCGATTAAATATTAACAAAACGAAACTGATAGTAACTCTATGAGTCAACAAACTTATCTCACGTTCCTTCGCAAATGACATCAACCTGCTTTGTGACTCTCACAAAAGAATGCGATTAAATATTTACAAAACGAAACCGATAGTAACTCTATGAATCATCAAACTTATCTCAAATTGCTTCGCAACAGGTATCAACCTGTCATACTCTATTCTCGGGGACTGGTATTCACTTTCTTAATGAAGGAAATGCAATCTCTCGTGAACAGTATGCCAAAGGCTACTGTCTTTTAGCATTTGATTTAACTCCTGATTTATCAGCTAACTCATCAGCTCATTGGAATCTCATAAAGCATGGTAGTGTAAGATTAGAAGTACGATTTGAATCCTCACTAACACAAACAATTAACTGTATTGTTTATGCTGAGTTTGATAATATTATTGAAATAGATAAAAATAGAAATGTTACTGTAGACTATAGTAGTTAAGGTTATAATGTGTGTTATATTTTAGATTTATGTGTTATGCTTAATGCATTTTGTGTATATGTAACTAAAGGAAACATTATAAAATTAAATAAAACAAATTGTATGCAATTTACTATTTTTTATTTCATTACAAACTTCCTATTTAATCTTATACAAAACACTATAATTGAACATTCCTATGACAACCATTGAATAGATTGGTACTGTAATAATCTGCTAATAACAGTAATATCATGGATACACTAGAATTACAAAAACATATGAAAAAGATTCATCCCAGTCTAGAAAATAATGTTTATGCTGCTAATAGACTGCCTATGTATACCCATGTACCAACGTATATAATATGCAATTTGGATGCGGATGATAAACCGGGTTCACACTGGGTAGCTGTACATATCGATACGAATGGCATCGGTCAATATTTTGATTCATATGGACGAACACCTGAGCGATATCATCTCCAGTTTTTGAAAAGGAATTGTAAGAGATGGGACTGGAATGTTGATAGGATTCAGAATGATTGGACTTCAGTTTGTGGAGAATATTGCTTAATGTATTTGCTATATAACTTTCAGGGATATTCAATGCATAGTTTTACGAGCATATTTACAGGGAACACACTGTACAACGATATTTTAGTGGATGAGATGTTTCGCTCCTATTTTATAAGTAGATAAGGCTACAATTCAAATGTTCATCAATAATTATTTTTATATAGCAAAATGGACAAATGGTCGCCAAATACACAAACCAGTAGATAATAAGCAACAACATTTTGGAAATAAAAATGGCAGTAAAATGAATGTGTTTTATTGATGATTCAGAATAGCGAGGTAGCTCGTAACAAAGTTCGATACATCAGATTACCCGGAAAAATAATTGGGTTAGGTTAGGTTAGGTTAGATTTTGATAAACAACGCCAGAAGCGAATCGCTTTTAAAAAAAGCAACAATTAGGTTAGGTTAGGTTAGACTTTGATAAACAACGCACGAGCCGAGCGAGCAAAGCGAGCGTGCCGCGGCAGCGGCCGGCGAGTGCCAGAAGCGAATCGCTTTTTAAAAAAGCAACAATTATGATAATATAGTACGATAATATATAAATATAGTTATAGGATTTTAGACGTATTTTTTCTTGAATATAATAATACATCGTTTGGTTAGAATAGTGAGGTAGGTCATAACAAAGAAGTTTAATACAAAAGCAGTGATAAGCGAGGTGCACAATGAGTAATAGATAAGAACGCCGGACGGTGTAATTAGCTAATAGGAAAAGGTGAACCATGGGACGCTAATGACCCACCGGATATCAATTAGATAAGAGTTAATCGATCTGCACATCTCCGAAACCGTGCATCCTATCGCTTCGGGAGTGAGTGCTATCGACTCAGCGTGGCCGCTTTAGTGGGAAAAGAGTCCAAACTTTTTTTTTTTTTTTTTTTTTTTTTTTTTTTTTTTTTTAGGATGGGGTACCACTGATTTGCGGGTTCGCCAACACGTGATCGCGAATCACAACTACTAATGGATGTAATAACTTCGTGAGAAACCCAGAAATGAGAAATTTGGGAAAATGGAAGTCAATTTTTTATTCTTATAAATGTCCTACTTAACCTTACGTGTATGTTATCCTACCCGAAGTCGTGGTCTATCACTAGCTACATAACACAAGATGTAAAAGCGGTGTTGTCTGGTGGTCTGGTGGTCACGTGGTCGCTACGCTCGCTGACATAAATACGGCGCGACATACGACACACGCATGGTAATGAGACAAAGCACAAGATACTTAAGAGGGCGTATAAAGCCAGATAATTCTACGATTAAGCCCCGCACATTACGCGCCATGCCGCGCGCCCTCACAATACCCTCATACACCCGGCTCATCCAACGTACGTAAAGTTCATCGCACGCTAAATTATACACAATATTCTTCGCTCGTTCAACGCGTATTTTCGGTAGTTAGTAGGTATGTTGTCTAAAATAATTGTATAAAACAGTGAAGTTGAAATCATCACAAACTATGTAATATGTCTTTTTATTATTATTTGTTTATAATAATTAATGATAATCTATACATATTATAAAACAATAAAAAAAGTAAAAACTGTCTGTATGTAATATATAAAAAAAAAACAATATTAGGGAAACAGTATAGAGCACGAATCCGTAAAAAAAGTCTGTCGAAATAGCGAGTATAGATACTATTTTTAAATAAACATACGCAGTCGACGACACACATTCCTCCAGAACTTTATTTTGATTAATTTGGTTATAGTCCATTGAATGAGTCCCTCCAAGGGGGGTCTAGAGTGCGTGAGTTAGTAACGTAAGATGTTTCTTCGGAAACATGTCAAGAGTCCCTAGGTAATAAACATACTAAAACCCCGGGCCACTAGGAGGAGCCCCGGAGTGGGGGGAGGGGGGAAATGGGTCCATTTTTTTCATTTTTCGCTTAAATCTCAAAAACGGTACATGTTAGAGAAAAACTTTCAAGGAAAAATTGAAAGGCCATAAAATTATCTACAAGTTGTACTTGAATCATTCTTTCCTTTATCCTACCGTTTCTGAGTTATACGCAGTAAAACATGATTTTGGCTCAAACATCAATCGATCAAAAAATATTTCTTTCTTCCAAAAAACTCAAATGTGCAACTTGTGACCAGTACTGATAGATTGCTCTTAATTAGGTCTATAATTGGTAAAATAAACACATTCCTCCATGGAAGCCTTTAGGAGGAATCGATTGTCAAAATATTATATTAGGGCAGTTTGAGTTACTGAACTTGATCTTTTTATTTTTTTCTTCCAAAAAACTCAAAAGTGCAACTTGTGACCGGTACAGATAGATTGCTCATAATTAGGTCTATCATTGCTAAAAATACCAGATTCCACCACGGAGGCGTTTACGGGGAATTGAATTTTATCAGGGTAGTTACGATACATGAACTTTTTATTTTTTTTCTTCCAAAAAGCTCAAAAGTGCAACTTGTGACCGGTACAGATAGATTGCTCATAATTAGGTCTATCATTGATAAAAATACCAGATTCCACCATGGAGGCGTTTACGGGGAATTGAATTTTATTAGGGTAGTTAGTTAAAAAGTTCATGTATCGTAACTACCCTAATAAAATTCAATACCTCCTAAAGGCCTCCATGGTGGAATCTGGTATTTTTATCAATGATAGACCCAATTATGAGCAATCTATCTGTACCGGTCACAAGTTGCACTTATGAGTTTTTTGGAAGAAAAAAATAAAAAGATCAAGTTCAGTAACTCAAACTACCATAATATAATATTTTGACAATCGATTCCTCCTAAAGGCTTCCATGGAGGAATGTGTTTATTTTACCAATTATAGACCTAATTAAGAGCAATCTATCAGTACCGGTCACAAGTAGCACTTTTGAGGTTTTTGGAAGAAAGAAATATTTTTTGATCGATTGATGTGGAAATTGTTTGAGCCAAAATCATGTTTTACTGCGTATAACTCAGACACGGTAGGATATAGGAAAAAATGATTCAGGTACAACTTGTAGATAATTTTATGGCCTTTCAACTTTTCCTTGAAAGTTTTTCTCTAACATGTACCGTTTTTGAGATTTAAGCGAAAAATGAAAAAATGGACCCATTTTCCCCCTCCCCCCACTCCGGGGCTCCTCCTAGTGGCCCGGGGTTTAAGTATGTTTATTACCTAGGGACTCTTGACATGTTTCCGAAGAAACATCTTACGTTACTAACTCACGCACTCTAGAACTTTTTATTCAATGGACTATTAGATTGTACGACATTTTTCGACTCAGCAATTATTCTAAAAATAAAAATAAAAATTATCCTTTATAAAATATTACAAAGTTCTTCGAAATTTACGTATTATTTTATCGAGAGCTGGTAACTTTAGCAGGTACCTTTCTGGAGTATTTTTTTCTGCGTGGCAATAGTCAGTAGACACAGGTTGAGAGTGAGGGTCCACATTTTCCAAATTTAAAATTGTTCTGTGAAATTAGTAAATTACTTTCAAACAGGGTCAATTTGATTGATTGCATTTGCAAGGCGACCGTAGGAATTAGGTACCTACATAACTAAGTATAAAAAGTGTCTTTGTAAATTGTAGGTACCCACTATGAATGTAGGTATCTATAAATATCGTCGCATGAATACTCAATTCGCGGAAACGAATTTACAGAATTTACACAAATAATAATATCCAAACTCGCCTGGATAAACTTTCTCAAATGAATCTATAGTTTAGGTGGTCTGTTGCGGTTCTGCATCAGGTGTTTCAGTTTTCAAAATAAATTATTATTTTATATTTCCCGGATAATATAATAGTACCTACACAACAAAATAACTTTCATTCAAATCCGTCCAGTAGTTCCGGAGATTAGCGTGTACAAACAAACAGACAAACACAGACAGTTTTTTTTATTTACGGGATAAAACTCATCCTATGACCTTTCTCAGGTCTCAAGCTATATCTGCACCAAAATTAGAGCCCAGACATACCTACATACAGACACACATACAAAAATTCTAAAAACTATATTTATGTATAGATATGTACTACATATTACTATGTAATACAGATTATGAATATATTATATATATACATATACATATGTATATTATAAAAAATACCTATTCAATGTAAGTACAATTTTGACTTTCGTACGAATTTGTTATACCTATGTATAGATGTTATGTATGATTATCTAATACAGATTGTAAATATAATATATATGTACTATTCACAACCGGTTTACATATTATTTATATTATTATTTACTGGAGCGAACATAGGATCTGCCTATAGTAATAATAATAATATAAATCTTTCTTGACTTGATTGATTGCACCGCGACTGTAAGAATTAGGTACCACTATGAATTTTATTTACCTATCTATAGTTGCTGCTGCTATCGCGTCAATACTCAGCCCGCGGAAATTATTTTACAGAAACTAAACTTTCTCAAATAGGTAAATCAAGACTTATCTTTTTATATTATAATTATTATTTATTAATATTATAACAATACTATTATATTATACATTATATACATTATTACCTTCGACATTTAGTTATCTTTTCAATTTGAATCTTCTTTAGTTCTCGTTTCTTAAGTCTTTTCATTTTGTTGTTTACCATTTTCAACAAATCAATATTCGGCGTAATTATAAAACACGGCGCAGCAATTTTAGCGTGGTCTACTCGTCTCAACGGAGCGATAGCGTCTGATGTATGAAATAGAATTATGTTTTTAGCTCCCGGAACGTGCGATGGAAGATGATTTCTTGCGTAATTAAAAATATAGTAAGCGCCAAAAGTGTTTTATCGTGATTAAACCAAAACTAAAAGTAATTACACAAAATGCTCTGACAAATATCTTGCAAATGTTTTAATATAATTGTTTATGAAAAAAAAATCATAATAAGTATTACCATGTCCAGTAAAAAACGTAAAAGTGTGAAATTTAGAGGTAACTTCGTGAATTTTTTCTATCGAGTCAATTTCAATATTTTATGTTTTTGATCTGACAATATAATCGAAAATATCATCAAGTTTTACATATATTTTATTTTTTATATTTGGTCTTGAATATTACACGTATCAACTAAAAGTTGATTGGTGATTTGACTTTATACGCGCCCTTAAACTGTTCAACATTATTGAATTTTCATTTAAGTATTATTATATAATAGTGATTTGTTTATGTTCACTTTTGTAAAGCTTTCGGTAGAAGAATCCTCTGTTGGTTGAATTATGATCTGGTTATTTGTGTTCCATTGTTCCATTTGCAACAATTACTATTTTATTAATGCCACAGGACATTATGCTTGAGGCATATTTTATGTAGGTAGGTACTAACTGTGCCTCGCGGTTTTACTTACTGAGCAATGCGTGCTCCGCTTCTGTTACTCTTATCGTGATGATATAATATACCTAGCCTATAGCCTTCCACGATAGGTAAATGGGCTATCTAACACCGAAATATATTTTAAAATGGGACCGGTAGTTCTTGACATTAGCACGTTCAAACAAATAAATAAACTCTTCAGCTTTATAATATTTGTATAGATAGTGCATTTAACATTCGAATCAAGCAAACCTACTTCTATAGTAGTAATGACTTCTGGGCCTGTAGACAAAGTAACAATTACAAAACGATAACGAAGTTAGAAATCGCAAAAATGTATGGGATTGACATACGCCGCGTTAGATCACGTGGTCTATCTAATGTCAATCCCATACATTTTTGCGATTTCTAACTTCGTTATCGTTTTGTAATTGTTACTTTGTCTAAGGCCCCTGTTTTCTCATCATATCAAACCTACGGAAGATAAACGTACGTATTTGGTTATTACATATTTAGGTACCTACATCTTTTAATTTTATAGATCTTTTGGGGATGCGTCAAAATTGAAAATTATTTAGATTTTTATGTGGAGAGACAGAAAGACATTCATAGAATTATTAAAGATATTCTACAAAAATCTTATTACACAGTTTTAAATATTAGATCGAAAATGCTTAGTCTGATGATAATTGTTGTATCTACCTATTATTTTTGTCAATAAAGCCTTAAATACCCCTTTTGTAAGTCTTAAGTGACTATTCTTTAAAACAGTGTTTTTTTTAATATAAAGCGCCAGTTCGTTAATTTTTAAAACTGAATTATTCACAAAATCAAACTGTTCTACAGAACTTTTGATTACAATCAAAACTTGTCTCTCATAGGTACATAAAATATGTACCTGTAGACATAATCATCACAAATATTTGTATCACTACACATCAGTAGGTACGAAAGCAACATAGTTTAGATGAGATGAGAAATATATTTATTTCCAATGCACACAATAAAAAAATACAATAGTAGATACCTAATACTTAAAACTAAGGAGGCAAAGAAAATAATTAATACAAAAATAAATAAATTGGATAAGTTAAAAATATATTTAAGTAAATGTTTGAGTTTGAGATTAGTTGTGACTTGTGGCATAAACAGTTTGTGAAGCAGTGACCGTCGTCAACCGTCACACGCACCGGCTCGTCACCTCATTGTCCGAAGACGCACAGACACACACAACTATAATTGTCCTTATACACAAGTCATTCGTTCTGAGTATTGTTTTTTTTCTAACGTTGGTGATAGAATTGCTCTATCGATGATATTTTTGTCTGTCAAGTAGGTAGGGATGGAAAGAGTAGATCCCGACCTTCCGACAGAAGTAGGTATGTACCTACCTAAATTAATTAAAGGTCAGTTTGTTATTAAAATTGTTTTAACATAAAAAAATAATAAATAGTACGTACTATAATTACATGATGATGATACATGATGTTGTCCATCTTACATTTATATTTTTTAATTTTTTTTAATTTTGAGTAGATAAATAATTTTCTTAAAATACATCTCAAACAGAAAATTTGATCAAGGGAACATTATTTTCTGTATTGGTAGAGATGAGCTTTCTATATTTCCAGATGGAGATTGTGTCCTGGGATCAAATCCAGCAACTCTGGGAGCGAGCTATTATACCTACAACGAGTTGATCAGATAGTGTAAAGGGGAAATTAGTACTAAATAATAAATTAGTAATAGTAGAAGTATTTACTTACATCCGGTACTTTAAGACACTATACTTATTTATTGTCTATTCTGTTTTAATTTTCATATATATATATATTGATCAGTGGTCCAGATCTTTGTGTGATGGTTTTTGCGTTATTAGTTCATTTTTACTTTAGCTTTAGGTTAAGGTTTGTTATGATTGTTATGGTTTGTTATGATTGTTATGGTTTGTTATATTTTTTTAATGATCCAACGCGTGGTATCGAAAATGCGCGCACTAATTCAACATTAGTGTTATTTCATTCGTCAAGTTTTGTCGCGCAAGCGCGTTATTGTCAATGTTATAGCTGTGGCCACATAAAACGTAGATATACAAGATTGGATATCCGGAGATTAAGGGAGCAATGACTTTAAAAAACCCATCGCTGACCGAAAATAAAACGAAGACTCGCCCCGAAATCCCTCAAAAACAGAAACGGCTTATCATTTAAGGACACGACAGAATAGTATCAATACGCTGATGAAACGTTTAAGGAGCTATAAAACACAAAGTCATTGTCTTTTTTGCGCGTTCAGTTTGCGCGCGACGCGAGCGCGGAATACCAACGAGTTGCGCCGGCGCGCCGGAATGCGCGGCTGCCCCGCGCCCCCGCGCCCCCGTGCCTTGCGCCCCCGCGGCGCCCCCGCCCGCGCCTTCCCCGCCGCGCGAGCGCCGCACGAAGCTCGCACATGGCTCGCGCCCCACACCACAATTAAAACCTTCCACCCATAACTAAGGCGCACAAAAAGCCCCATATTCAGCATCAGTGAGATTCGGTATCGCTGGCCGTTGTTCCGAATGTCCTCCCGCATACTAATGTCGACGTATTTGCGACGTATCGCTACCTGACGGTTCGCGACTCGCCCGTCAGAAAAACTGTTTCGAACATTCCGGCCGGATAACATCTCGCTCTGGAACTTTCTACTCTCGATGGACCTTTCTTTGTGCTATCCATTAACGATATTTATTACGGTTGTTTTGTATGTAGTCGCGAGAACTTTTGTTTTCAGAATTCTATAGCCCTTGCGAATTTCATTCATAAGAAGTATTTTGTCCTTTATTGAAATTTATTATAATAGACACGATTCCTTCAATAATAAGTTAAAATATAATTTAAGCTTTTTTTCAGAGTAACAACTTATTGAGTCTTCGAGTATCACAGCTTATGATAGAGATTTTACATCAAAGACTTATTGAGATATCTATTTTATTTAACTCGGAAGAGAAACAAAACAATTCATCAATTCCGAATTAAAACGACTGTGTCTCATAAGTCAAGTCGCCGGGCGCCGGTTTGTAAATGCATGTGTTTTGCGAGAATAATTTCTGTAATTGTATGCTCACTGTAGGTATGTATTTTATTAAAATTTTCTCGACTTTTGACACATTAATAGCAATAATTTCTCTTTCAAGTTAAGACATAATCAAAAAACTGGCTCAAATTAGTGTGACATGTGAGCCAGAAGCCGGATAGAGTTATATTCCGTGGCACTCTTCAATAGCAAATCTTGAATAGCAGAAATTTTCCTTTTTTATATAGAAGCAGTGTTTGTTATAATTAGGTTTCGGTATGAAGAGCTGGTAAAAACAGATAGCCGCTTACCGTTAGGGACGAGGAGAAATGCCAGAGTTGCGGCGCCTCGCGTACTAAATGTCGTTGTTTTTGAACGTGCCACGCATGTACTTGGATTTTTTCATGTCTTCATTACCTACCTCTTTGGTTTATAGATAGTGCCGCTGTGGACTGAAGTATGTGGGATCAAACTCGATGGAGATACCTCATACCTACAGACTTATCCGATATTAATCCTAATCAATCTTAAACCCAAAGTTGCACCATTGATTGATCAGCAGTCCATTTTCTGACAAAAGCATATCAATCGAAGGATTGTTTTTGTATTATAGAATGCAGATTAGAGATCGATTAAAAAATATAAAATAAGAGTAATACAATCAAATGTAGGAGAGATATTTTAAATTATTAAAAGGGAATTGATACAATCATGCAGAATAATCTGTAGTTACTGTTGCAAAGGGAAGATTGATCAAATATTCTATTTGGGCGTTTTGTTTGATGCAAAAGACAATCGATTCTTGTTGTAACTTAAACAGTATAGTATTATAATATTATCTCTGCTTATCATCATCATCATCATCATCAGCCCATATATGTTCCCACTGCTGGGACACGGGCCTCCTATGAGGGTACAGGCCATAATCCACCACGCTGGCCAAGATATCTCTGCTTATACTAAACTTTATTTCATACATTTGTATTTGTGTAAACAATTACACATAAAAATAGAATAAAAGAGGTAATTTGCTATTTAAGTATGCGTCGCATGACCGTCGTATGTTTCAGCGATAGCATCCCACAGGAGCCGCCATCGCGTTGAGTCTTGATTCCATCATGTACTTACCAGCCTTCATCGTATAGATTACGTTACAACTAGTGTGAATTTCATATTTATCTTGGATTAAATGTTTGTCGCATAAACTTAAATTTGTAAATGAATGCAAAAATTGGTAAAAGGCAACATGGTGAATGCAAAGACGCTGTATTTAAGACTGTCTCTTACAGATGAGTAACAAAATAGTTACTTCCTCATACGTACTTTATATTATTGGTTCCTATTATAATGCTCTCTTCCTTGTTAAAATGAGTAAGTAGGGAAATTTTATCAGGGAACAGCATTATGAAAATTTTCATCTACAATTTTAGAGAAGTTCAAAAAAGTTTTTTATCAAGAACGAACTGTTACAGTTACTGCCAAGTAAATTTATTGCCAGTTTGTTATTATTTATTTATAGAGTAATAAAGCAGTAATAAGCGCACTTGCAGTCGTGCCTTCCTTGCGCCAAGGAGGCGCTGTAGAACATAATTTGCTATAGGTACACAATACACATGTTGTCGCTCGGACGCGCGCGAGATGTCGCCGATAGCTTGGGAACGTCTGCCTTATAGCTTCAGCGTGATAGGTGACTGACTTGATTGTATCGCTAGAGATATAAGTATATGCACAGGTTTAAGGATATTGTTGGGCTAAAATTAGCATGAGCGTCATGCCTTCTGAATTAGTGAGGTTAAAAATAAACCTGTAAAGTTCAATAGAATAGATTATGAATGTATGAGATTGACGTAAGCAATCATCGTCGCCGTCGTAATCAAACGTCAATCTCATACATTCATAATCTATTCTATTGTACTTTACGCTAATAGAAAGCCACTAGTCTAGGGGGGCTGGTCAAGTTTGAATTGTAAGCGTAGATCTGTAAGCACCGTCCATGCGCTCCGAATATTCTATGAAAAGAGTTCCTTATCAATTTCGTGTTTTTTTTCAGAAAACATGTCATTAATGTCTTTGGTGGTTGCTGAAAAGATTTCTCTGGCAAGATGAAAGAATATTAGTAAAAAGGTCCGGCATTACATTGGAAAGGAACAATTTACAACTTCTCTGTAAAATGAAACAAGAATTTAAATCACATATTGTATTTATAACTTCATACATAAGAATTCAAGCTTTACCTTGAATCGTTTATATTTAAAGAATGCCTTACGTAACTTCTAGGAAGCAGTAAGCACTGCAATTACTGCATTGAATTCTTTTCACATTTTCGTACTCAGATTTCCCATAGCCGCTGATTATTCATCGACTGTCTTAGGTATATTAGTAATGTGTGGTATCACGGTAGCAGTTCTGTCACGAGCTGCTAAGTATTCCGCGGTCCCCGCTTAGCGCGAAGGCTCCGCACCGTTAATCAACAACCGTGGGAGAGGCGGCGGCCACGTGCGCTCCCCCTCCCTCCCGCACGCCGCACCCTCGCCCCCCCGGGCCCCCGGCAGCACGGTCGCACGCATCGCACCACGAAGGACAATCATGACTTGGTTTAATGTATGGACCTTCAAATGTACTTTATTCTATAAGTGATATAACACATTGCCGTTGGGTCACTAATCCATTTAATGTTGGATTGTATAAAAGTTTAATTGAAAATATTAGGTATAATGTTGTACGTACCTATTTTCAGTATTTTACATTGAGCATGAAGTGATTTAATTGTTATTTATTATCAAGAAGAATTTTAATGAATAAAAATAAAATGGATTCCAGGATTCGAAGGGAACGCCGCCGCGCCGCGCCGTCCCAATTATTCCCATATGCATACGTGTAAACAAACGAGGTAAATGAAGAATCAGGTGAATTTTGTAAATAGATTAAAATTAATATTTTAAAATATATTGTCTTGGATTACTCCAAAAAAAACTAGTGTAAAATAAAAATTTCGTTGCGCTGGACCTACATTTAGAAAAGAAGATGCATTAATAAAGAAAAATATTCCAAAATATAAACTGCACTTGTATCAAAACTCACAACTACAAACTCATCGATGCTATCGATACAGTTAGTCGTTGCATTATTATAAATTATAATCGTCCACGAGCAATAACTCTACATTTCGCAAATAATGCACATAGCAAACATTACATGAATATTATATGAGTTATTTACATGCAACCTAGACTCTGCTCCTCTGTTAGGAGCTAAATCGTAAACATATAATAACTTTAACGTTGAGAAATTGAAATAAGTCGAAGTTCAGTGTATCTATCAGCATGTGCATAAATTAATTACTAATTAGATTGTTCATGAACATCGCAAATATTATTAGTGCCTAATGACTAAAATATATCTGTTTATGTGGTACTAGCTGTGCCCCGTGGTTTTACCCGTACTGCTTCGCTTCTATTGGTCTTAGCGTGATGATATAATACCTATAGCCTATATTATCTTGACCCGACCTTTAGTAATATAAATGTAAAATTCGAAGTAAATCCATGCAGTTCTTTTTCAGCTGAGTTTAGTTCGGACTTCAAACCTAGGTATTTAGTAAATAGCACATCTAAGTAATAGGTCAAATCAGTTTTCATTTAATTTGTTTATACAAAAGGTCTTTTCAATTATTAACTTAAAGGTATCGGTCAATTAGGGAAAGCTGGCATGTTCACAGTACTCACACTTATGCAATTTCACTTACAGTATGTTCAAAAATAAATGCGACTCTAGTTTCATTTTAGACTTGAATTGTAAAATGGGTGCGTTGTAGATATGTATATGCAAATATAATTACTTATGAAAGCTCTCATAATTTACCTGTAAAATTATAATTTAAAAGTAAATCAATTGATGAAGTTAATTATTTATTCTAATAATAATCAATTGGATAAAAGTATTAATAATCATTCAATTATCAAATAATAATTAAATTCCTGACTTTGGTCGAGTAAAGATATCTAAGAAATATTATATTTGTAGTAAGTACGTAATACCTACCAATACGCGCTAACAAATATGTGTTACATGTTTATTGTATAATTTTCACACTGTTGGTTTTAAACTCAAACTCAAACATTTATACAATTAGACTTCTTCTAGAAGCACTTTTGAATCGTCATAACAGTTTAACAGTTTTAACATTTACCACCAATTCAGAAAGCAGTATCTATAGAGAAGAAGAAGAATCTATTTTAATCATAATCGTAATCTTCTACTTCACTGTAACTTTCATCGCTCGAAGAACTCGATGTTTCGTTGTCGGAATTTCTTAATGTTATTATAAATGAGTCAGTGTAATTATCTACTTTTGGTTCTAATTGAATATATTTTTCCTCATGTTCTCGCGTCTTTCTCCAAACGTCACTAAACATATCCAGACTAATAGCATTTGCTTCCTTTCTAAATAATTCTTACACAGTTTTCAAGTTAAAGTTCACATTTTGTGATGCTACTTTCCCTTTAATTATGCCCCATAGTAACTCTATTGGGTTGAGATCTTTGAGGATTGCATCAAGTAGGTAAAAATTGTGTATAGTTTGGCTTATTTTTTTTAATAATGTGATAACTCTGATTATTAATTAGTTATTTGATTTTTGAAAAAAAAAATGCCGATTTTAGTCAAAATGTATATTTTTCTAACAAGATCCTTATCATCCAAATTTCCACCTTGGTGAGAAAAATTGACATTTCTAATGAAAATGAACAAAAAATTAAATGATTTTATTAAATACTGTAAAATAGTCTATAATTCTTCCATTTACTGTATCACAAAATTCTTCATAGATTTTTAGATATTCGTACTACACCAATTACATCACCCTGTATTTATAAACAATTGCAAAATATGACACATACATAGGCCGGGAGATACTGACACAAAATTTCGGGTCATTTGTAACAGAATGGCGGTTCTACAGAGGTCTTATTACGCAATGACTAAAAGAAAAATGATGGTCAGAACTCAGAACGCTGGTACCGGCGGACTAGTCGCGTGGGCGTTAGTCGAACTCGTCGGATAAATAGCGAAAGTCAAACGATTTACAAATCGTTTGACTTTTCCGCGGTATGGCGACCATTTGGAATCGTCCGAAAAGTATGGCATGGCAATTTTAGTAAATGGCTGCACGACGATGGTTACCTGTGCAAAAGTGAGCTCGGTACAAATGGTTGAATTGTTTTTTTTTTAATCAACGCATTCACGTCGGTATGGCGGACTGAAAGTCACATCGTAACTGTATGGCATGACACTACCGCCTACATCTTTTTTAAGGGCTATCGGTAAATTCTAAAATTTTTGTGTTACAAATCGTTGGACTTTCGCTATTTATCCGACGAGTGTGACTAACGCCCACGCGACTAGTCCGCCGGTACCAGCGTTCTGACCATCATTTTTCTTTTTGTCATTGCGTACTAAGACCCCTCTAGACCGCCATCCTGTTACAAATGGCCCGAAATTTTGTGAGAGTATCTCCCGGCCTAACATGTGCAATGTGTAAATGTGTTGACGTTCCAGCTCTTCTTAATATACCTATAAAAACCTAAATTGGTCTTTATGGTGCCATATTTACATGGCATCTTTACTCAACTGGCTTGTTAAATAACAGTCGCATTTTCTGTAATAATACGTAAACAGATCAAGTCTATAACCATCAGCTATAATTGGCACTAGCGCAGTTTCCCTGATTAGTGTAGGTAACTATACTGCGATCTCCAACTACTTATGCTAATGCGACGAGTAACAATTTCCTGTACGATCATATTGCATCTAACGATCTATCAGACGCATCAAATTAGCATTGTTTTCCACGGGTGGACAAAATTTATTCTAAATGTATAATTTGAACAACGTAAAAACGATATTGATCAAAGTAATCATGTAAATTTGATGTCATTTTTTGTCGATACAGGTTTTCTCGCAGATAAAAATCTAAAAACGGCAAGTTTGTCGCGTCAATGTTACATCCTGTTTTTAGAAGCGCAGCCGGGCCGCGGGTCGACGCGGACCTTATCGCCGGCGATTTACGAAGTCGCCCTGACAGTCCATCAATGTCCAACTTTTCGTCGGAATTGCATTATTTACCGTCGATTTTGACACGAGAAATATTACAACGAAAGCGAGCGGGCATTCTGCGCAGGCGCGAAATACGAAACAATAGCGGTTTAAAATACAATGAGTGCGACCTGAAATACATAACATCAGCGACATTCCCGTCACGACCGCTTACCTTTTTCGACTATTTTGTTCGTGGCGTAGGAGAGCGGCCCGATCACGAGCCCTGACCTTTTCTTATTAATAACGTGGTTTGAATTGGAAATTCCCGACGATAATTTCACGATGACGTCTGTATCCCACGCGTCATTATGTACCACCTAATACGGCACGGTTCCCGACGCTCCCTGCGCCCAGCATAATGCATGCGGTCGTGAGCGAATATGCGAGCAGCCGACGCGTCTTGCACTAATTGCTGATCGCAATTCAACGCAAGGGCGCGGAGCCACGACCGTGCCCAATGCCCATCTAGCCTAATTGTCGCGGTCACTACCGCTTAGCATACATTGCGATGTAAATCAACGCTGCCAATGTCTTAGTCGGAGCCAAGACGCGCGGCGCCTCCGGGAAAAGCGGCTCAAAGCCCGCGCCCTACGGCCGGCCTTCGCTCGACGATTCAATCAGGACTTGGCGCTCTTTAGTATGTGTGTCGAGATAGGCAAATTGTATAATTAGCGTTGTGGAAGCGTGATGTTTAAGGATGAGATGCATGCTAATGCGTTTGGCGAGAGAGTATAATATGGCGGATAATGTAGACAGCTGAACTGTGCCGCCGTGGGGCTGTGGGTGTGAGAGGCGACACGCGGGAAAGGATAAGGCGCACACGCCGTGAATGTCGATTGCTTATGAGAGAGAGTTGATTTCAAATGTGTTCATTTTGTGTTCTTATGCGGCGTTCTCGACTACCCAATATAGCTTGAATTGTCTTTTTTATGACCACAGATAAAGATTTTTACATACGGTACTAGATAAAAGATTTTAATAAGCGAAGGAAAGTCAAAAGAAAGAAAGAAAACTGACCACATACATATCCAGTGGAAATCTATACTAATATTAATTGCATAGTATGTTACATTCAACCGTTTAGCTACTATTATGTATTCTGTGATTCAACATCAAGCATAACACATCTATATAATATATAAAACTCGAAGGTATAGTGATCTATCAACGCACAGCCCAAACCACTGGACGTATCGGGCTGAAATTTGGCATGCAGGTAGATGTTAGGACGTAGGCATCCGCTAAGGAAGGATTAGCTAGTCTCATATAAAGCTTAAAAAGGGTTATGAAATATCACTATTCAAGCTCTAATGAGGAGTATTTTTTTACATATTTCATTATTGCTCCGCTCTTATAGGTCGTAGCGTGATGTTATGTAGCATTTAACCACATTTTTGTAATATTAGTTGTATTACATGGACACTACATTTTCAATGATAAATTAAAAATAAAAAAAAATCCTATCCAAGAAAACCCAAAAGCACTAAAAAAATTGGCTTTATTGAAATTGCAAAAAAATTGAGAAGAGCATTTGCTCTTCTCAATTTTTTAAAAGTGGCAATTGATCTACAATAGCTATTTAGCTATTGTAGATCAATTGCCACTTTTAGCATATTTTTTTCAATGAAGGTCAGCATTTGTTGAAAGGTGTTAGTAAACCAATTTAAATGCGCTAATAATTAATATGATAGTTTGGAAAATTCAATAGGAATCTTTGATTTATTTTAATAGCCTCGTTCTCCTTTAAAATGTACGTATATTTCTTAAGAACCAAAGTGGTATGACTTTAGGGGTACTTATTCAATCAAGCTAATTAGCATAATATAGTAGGTATCTACTATATTTATACCTGTACCTACATTTTGCGAATGGTGAGGTATAATTTTATGTTGTGATATTATAATTTCAAAATCTGTTCGATAAAAATATGTAGGTAACAGATCTTACAAATAGTTCGTCCATTAACATTTTTATAGATCCATACAACCCAGTTGTTTAATAAATAAATGTGAAAATGTAAATTTATCATCAATTTTGCGTAGATACATAACTTGTCTAGTAAAAGTGTCCTCATATGAGGCCCGTGTCCCAGCAGTGGGAACAAAATATGGGCTGGTGATGATGATGAACTTGTCCGGCACTTGTGTTGTCATTGCTATATGATTCAATGATCGTAGTAAAAGTTATTTACTCTAAGGGTTCATTTACATAAAACGAACATATAGAGCTAGAGCATTCTTTCGTGATCTTTTAGTGTAAACGAAAACTCGTATTCAGAGTTGTTCGGTATTACGAACTTTTTGAACCCACTAAGGGCGCTTGTGCACTACAAGGAATTTTACTGTCCGGCATTCCGATTTTTTACGGTCCGGTTTGGCATGAAAAATCCGATGAATTGGCTTGTGCACCTGTCCGTCTTTACTCGGATCAGTGCGGTACAGTTCAAGGAAGTTTGGCGGTAGAATGCTATCATATTTTTTTTGCATTTTACAAGAAACGAGTAAAAAATAAATGTTGTGTGGTTTTATGAAACCACGGTAAAAGTGAAACTGTTCGAACGGTTCCGAACACTGCTTTGTGTAGCGCATGTCGCGTGACGGTCGGCTGCCGAGTAGGTATACCTACTCGGCAGCCGCGATACACGCGACATGCGCTACACAGACCAAAAAGTTTGAGACGATGTAATAAAAGTTTCACTTTAAAAATATTATAGAAGATGAAATATTATATTACTTCGTAAGATATATTATTCTATAAAAAGTAAAGTTCCGTAAGAGATTTAAAATGCGTGTTTCACTTATTTATTTTAATCGGTGACGAGGAGCTAAAGCTATTCCCACTTGAAATTTAACTTACCAACACTTACTTAGATAATAATTATAGGTCAATGTATATAAAAATAACAATACCGACTTTTCAAATCACATTGCCAGCTAAAAGGAAGTAAAACAAGAGCTTGCTTTCAATTGGCATATGCTGTAAAAAGAGTAAAATCCAAGCAAGTGGGCATTCGAAAACAATTATATGTACAGTGACTTGTAGACACAAAAAACCATCCGGAATAGGGAAAAGTGAAATGTCGGACAGTAAAATTACGTATAGTGGACAAGCTAGCATTTAGATTAATAGCGTGCCGTACCGGACCGTAAAAAATCGGAATGCCGGACAGTAAAATTCCTTGTAGTGCACAAGCGCCCTAAGGGCGCCCTAAGGGCGCTTGTGCACTACAAGGAATTTTACTGTCCGGCATTCCGATTTTTTACGGTCCGGTATGGCATGAAAAAACCGATGAATTGCTTGTGCACCTGTCCGTCTTTACTCGGATCAGTGCGGTACAGTTCAAGGAAGTATGGCGGTATAATGCTATCATAAATGATTGTTTTCGCATTTTACAAGAAACGAGTAAAAATATAGAAGGTGAAATATTATATTACTTTGTTATAATAAAAAGTAAAGTTCCGTAAGAGATTTAAAATGCGTGTTTCACTTATTTATTTTAATCGGTGACGAGGAGCTAAATCTATTCCCACTTGAACTTTAACTTACCAACACTTACTTAGATAATAATTATAGGTCAATGCTTGGTCAATGTATATAAAATAACAATACCGACTTCTCAAATCTCATTGCCAGCTAAAAGAAAGTAAAACAAGAGCTTGCATCAATTGGCATATGCAATAAAAAGAGTAAAATCCAAGCAAGTGGGCACTCGAAAACAATTATACCTACAGCGACTCGTAAACTCAAAAAACCATCCGGAATAGGGAAAAGTAAAATGTCGGACAGTAAAATTACGTATAGTGCACAAGCTAGTATTAAGATTAATTGCGTGCCATACCGGACCGTAAAAAATCGGAATGCCGGACCGTAAAATTCCTTGTAGTGGACAAACGCCCTAAGAAACCCGAAAGACTGCTCTACGTCTGTTTACACTAAAATAATTTGACATAGTGGGGTTAAAACTAGCATTCGCTCGTTTGATGTAAATGTACCGTAACTCGCAAGATATTATCAGTAAAGAAAAATATATGTAGGTAGTTATTTATCATGGCCGATAAAGTGGAGGTACATTTGATGCGCAATCAATGATTGGTACTTTTTGTAATATCAGCAAGAGCTACCACTGTCATTTTTTACAACTGACAATCTGTAGGGTGTAATTTGTTGTTATATCTAGTATATTCCATATTGTTAAGGGACAACGTGTAAGATTAGCCCTTACACGAGTGTGCATCGTTATCAGGAGGCAGGAGCACGCAGGCCGGCGGAAACCAGGCTACGTGCGCTGCGCTTCGTGACTCTTGTGTTTTTTGTTGCTTCCTGCGACGCCGTTTGGGAAAATACGATGTTACGTGAACGTTATTACTACTATTCTCACACTTGATAGTTAGTAGTTAGTACATCCGGTAGGCCGTAAAAAAATACGTGGTTTATAGTTACGCGCATCGATTGTTGCTTCTCGACACACTTAGGTGGGTAAAAGATACAGAATTACGATGACGAAAAATGACAAAGATGTAAACAAGATGGAAAACGCTTTCAAGTTCTGTATTTTAGGACTATAAAAAACACATACCTAGTTGCTGCATTCATTTTTTTGTATATATCTAGATAATGAGCTAGCCTAAAAGGTTAAAAATACAATTAGTTCGTCAATAGGTAACCTACATCAATGATGTCGAACCGAATATAAATTATTTCAATTTAATTTATTTACAGAACATGTAGTTACATGTATATAAAAGGGTGATTGAAAAACCAAATTCATTAAAAGAATGACACAAAAAATTGAGAAGTGCATGATAGAGCTTGTCTCGCTAATTCGTTATTTGTTTATATTAAACTGCAAACCGATAAGATATTATATGTATGTTAAACACGACACATCAAATCAGTACTTAACACTGAATCACAGGTAAAAAAGAACAAAAACTACATTTTAAGTAATCGGAACTAATAAAAAAATGTAACAAAATATACAAAGCGCGTTTTGCCGACCACCTGGCCCGGCGCATTAGCATTGTATTGTAATGGGCGCGGGCTCGGAGGCACAAAAAACGATGCGATTGATAAGCGAGGCAAATTAATGAATTATTTAGCGGAGCTACCAGCCCGCGATACACTTTACACTCCATCGTATATCGGATTTGCATCTTATGGCGATAATTAGTTAACTGAGCGTTACATTTTCAATCTGCATTTTTAATCTGTGGCGCCTGTGGAAGGTTAAGTGGACGAGGTCTATGGTATTATCAAAGCAATAGAGGATGGAAAACCTATGTTATCTGTGGCAGTGCTTAATGTACAATCATCATCATTATAATATTAGGTATTAAAAATGAGTGCTATAAAAATAAGTCAGCAATAACCAATTAAAGTTTTTTTTTATAAATATTAAAGTCACTAAAACTAGACAATCACGCTAAATGGTTGATTTTTATAATGTAAATAAAATTTAAAATCATATTATAATAATGTTAAGTCTAAGGATCCCAAAAAAAATCTATTCATGAGTTACCAAAATTTCAAATAATGTAAATTCGAAATATATCGCTGTCTATAAAAAGGTCAAGATTTATACATTGTATATTTTTACATATTTTTGTTTTAGATTTTTAGTTTGAATATATTTTTGAAGGAAAAGTGTGAAAACAAACATATTTTAAAAACTGTAGTAATAATAAAATTTGTAGTAATAAAATTTGTACTGGATTTATGAACAGATGATCCTTAGCTGTCTAAAAATTGGATAACTGACTTGTTTTGAAATACCATGAAAATAATCTCGTATTGAATACGCCGCCTAGTGTAAGCCGACCAAATGTAAACAACAATTAAGACATAATTAACTGGTAAGAGCTTACAGACCTCGTTACATAACCGGATTACAGATTATAATTGATTCAGAAAGAGGAATAATTTTAAAGATCACATTATCGGGTGCGAACGGCTTATTAAGTTGCAATTGTAATAAATTTAAATAAATACATTACGATGTCTCCGTCGCGGTGTCTCCTTGTAATGGATACTTCTTGTAAGCGCCAAAACTTTTATATGTTTTATTCTAAAAAGAAATGTATATATTTGTTAATAAAGTTCACATTTTAATAAGCTCTCAATGTTGTTTTTTTGGCGTTAAATTGATCCCTAAATTGGATTATGCGCAGGCGTTGTATTTTGTTGAATATTGTATTAGTTTACATCATTTCTGTCAATTCTGTCCCGAAATTCGGTTTGATTTTTGTCGTCCATTTGTTTCAATAATATTACAATAAATTTAAGTTTCAATGTTAAAACTTCCCGTTTATATTAATAGTAATACATCTGCTTACAGATCTACATAACACATACGGTATAGCTTTTTAATATATTTTCCATTCATAGTTCTTATGTATTTGTTTGGAATAAGATAGTAAAGTTTACTGATTGGACATATAATAATTTTTGATAGTCTTTACTTAGTCATAAAATTGAAGTTAGTTATTCTTGCAGGCTATAGCAAATAGCACTTTGACTGATGGCCCAGCCTGCCGCGCCGTGTTCATGGACCAAAAGTAAATTTTTTGTATTTTTTTTTAGCATTTGGATAATATATTTCCCATAACTGTGCGAACAATAGTCTCTAGTAACCTGATTTGGGAAATTTTGTTGTTCTTGCGAAATTTGGTTGTTCTCTAACATCAAAACAATAATAACCCATGCAATATGCATACTGTCTATATTGCTTTTTGCGTGCATACACAGCTGCTTGCCTCAAATGGCATTGATGCCACCGTTCCTTGGACTTATAGCATCTCTACAAACCGTCCACCACACCTACTTGTTGATTCCGCCGTCGGCGAGGAGTTATAGCCGAGAGAGGCGCTTGTGATTCCGGCTGCGTGCGCGCATAGCGAGCGTAGAAACTCGGACGTGGCTCGCACCGCCTGGCAACCGGGCGGTCAGCGGCCCTTGCTCATTGCTGCCCACTGTGTGAAACACCAATAACGCCCTCATGTTGGGAACAGTTGCAGTAATCTATATGAATATTATAAAGCTGAAGAGTTTGTTTGTTTGAACACGCTTATCTCAGGAACTACTGCTTCGATTTGAAAAATTATTTCGGTGTTAGATAGCCCATTCATCCAGGAGGGCTATAGGCTATATATCATCACACTAAGATTAACAAGAGCGGAGCCACGGCTGTTCATGTAAATGGGTAGATTTGATAGGTTTAGCGGTTTTTTCGCTGCTTACAATATAGTAGGATTTTGAACGATTCAAAGTTTGTATTTGTTGTTGAAGCAAAGCTTTGTGAGAAGCTTTTTTCACATATCATAGAAGTAAACACAGTAAGAAGCAGTGTTGTGTTGTAAACGAGAAGAGAGGAGGGGGTGTAATAATTAATAATGATAAGGGAAAGTGAATATTCAAATAATAAATGGGCTACAATTAATACTAAAGTAGTACAACAGTACAAAATAGGTACTACACACATTAATTTACAAATTTCCTTTAACCTACATGTATGACGTAATTATTTCCCAAATCACGTATGCTTCTCAAATTGAATATAAATTAACATCATTATTGTAAACAAATTACCTCCTTATTCAGGACCTCTTCTGGCACTCTTCTAATGTCAATCCGCAGGCGCAACCCGCGACCCAGTTGGCAGCGGCTGGCCAATCAGTCAGCGCTGATAACAGATAACCGATAACGCCACAACTCAGCTATTTAGTATGTTAACGGGCTGCGTAACTGTTCCCGGTGATCATATCTCGGCATTGTTTGAGCTACTTCTTATAAATAAAGTGAACATCGTCTTGAATACATATCAATGACCGCTTGGCCCGAAACTTACGAACTGTTAGCTGTATGTAGGTATCTATGCATTGGACAGTTTTTGTTAATTCTAGAGTTAAACGCCTGTGATAAAGAAACATGCCTACTTGCTTATTGCTATTATATGATGATAAGTTCATATTATTAATACCATAATAACATTTAAAGTTCAATCATTGTGTTGGCATCTTTATGTATTTTTTTCCTGTTTCTTGTCTCTTCTCATCTTCATTCTTCAATTATAATTAATTTTATTTCTAGAATATAGTTAGTTATGTGAAATCGATCCATTAATATTTCGATAACTTCAGCGCTGAAAAATAGAGTAAGTATATTTTACTCAAATTCATATTTGATTCTTGGAGAAATTTTACCCACAGTTGTTTTACCCATCTGAATGAATTTAATCAACTCTAGGTAAATTTTTTGTACTTACATCGGCATAGAGAACATCTTTCACACTCATTAATGTTTCCGCGAATCGTAATAAATAGTTCTTTACTAATTGATAATCGAGACCTGTATTTGAAGTAATCGTAGCCATATATCTTCGTGATAGAGAGGCGTAATTAGAAACTTCCCGCCTCACAAGGTCCATATATGTTGTTTCTATTTCAGTAAGAAACAATATAATTAAAGCCAATGATGTTATAAGTATAAAGGTGTAGAGAGGTTACCAACCAATTAGAGAGAAGGCATGATGTAAATATCGTGAGCGACATAGAGACAACTGAAGTAAATTATACCTTATAGCAAATTAGCCAATACTACTCCAGAAGCGCTAATAATCAATCTACTCCTTTTTAATACGCTTTTATTATCTTCACTTGCATGTTTGTATGTAACGTACCTATTACGTATGTAAAAACCTAATTTAGACTCGATTTTGACCCACTTTAAACGGACAGATTGACAATAGAATATTTTAATGAATTTAAGCATGTTTTTAAATTATACTAATTATTGCATAAAATATCATTGAGTGGAGCCGTATAAATCTCAGTTCATCCATTTAGTGAGTATGCTCGCGTATCACTCGGCATGTGAGACACGTCGCCGCATCACGCGCTGCTGCTTCCTTTTCTTATAGCTGGAATACCACGGGCATGTGACGGCGGTGGTACGTACGAGCATTCTGCTATTATTACTAATTGCTAGATTCGCTAGAACTGCCAATAGACGCTTGATATGAATTGTGATCAACGAATGACAGTAATGGATGCCGCATGGGATAAGGATTTTCCTTGTCTCGTTAATTTGTTGTTTTACTTATCAATAGCGCTGCATCCTCTTGAATTGCTATCAATAAACATCAAAGGATAAATGGTATCCCAGTAACAAAAGTGCAAGGAAAATCTATTGCTTTCGCATCGCTTCCTGTTTCGTTTAAACGATAGGTATCTATTGATAGACAAGCCTGATCGCCAAGACCAAACATGATACCTAAAAAGACCTTGTAAATTATATAAAAATGAAACAATAGTGCAATATCCCAAAACGCGCGTAACCTCCGACCTCGACCAGCAACTAGCATAACTAGCTAAAGCGGTGTTTGTTTTTCTGTCCGTCACGTAGTTATCAGATGGAGCCGCCTGGCGCCAGTCGCTGGCTTCATGCAAATCGTAACTGTTACTTATATTAGAGGATTCCTGGCTAGCGATGACATCAAACGTTTTTTGCGAGTGGCGTTTACATGTAAGTGATCTGGGTTTTACCGTCGTAAAGAGGATTGTTTATGGTTTTAGAGTAATATTGCATGGCAGCTTAAGATTTATGTTGTTTTGAGATAGGTATGTTAAAAGAAGCAGTTGATGAATTCTTTTTGCTATTTAAAAACAACGGCGATGTACGTTGATGAAGGAAATCGAATAGTTTCCTCATTCTGTATACCTTTAATCTTTTAATTTATTATTCGTTTCGCATATTGCCAAAAACATCTGTCTTTATTATTATGCAAATAACAACGATATCCTAACGCTAGCTCATCCCAAAACCGGTTGGAGCCAGAGTTAGACAGGTGCATGTCTGCCATTTTTGGTTTGTCGGCCAATTTGCGAGCGTATTTCGGTAAGCCGTCGCTAATCGCCCGCCATTTTTATAATTCCTATCAATTTTCCGACATAAGTGGCCGATCGCGTAATCAACGTCGATCGCGACCGCCCGGACTAGTACGGACAGCAAATAATAATAAAGTAATTTTTCCATATTTTATTATAAGAAATGTAGAGCTGAGGAGACAGGAGATATTATAAAAGTTACATCAAATTAGTTGCGAATTGAGTTCTTGTATATTGAAATTTGAGTGATTCACATAAAATACTGTTTCCCTATAACCATGTGTTTAAAAATTGTAAATCAGTAATCACGTACTAGATTCAATAGTATAGAGTTTTGAAACGGTTGCACCTAGCAATTGCAAAATATTGGTAAAGAAATCTATAATTTTTCTCTGATGATGAGTTAGTATAGTTTTTAATATTACTATTTTCATGCTAACCCTACTCTCCTTCTATAAAAATAGTTATGCGTCGCGTTGCTGACAGTACGTCAATGGAGTGCTATTGGTGTAGCTAAGCAGCCTACATACCAGGGGATGGAATGCCATTCACTCGCACCTTAGTTACTCGCTTCAAATATACTGATTGGGATTTTAATTTTTTAACTATCATGACGTTGGTAATGTATTTTTTACAAGGGAGTGTAATTAATGACATAAATTCACTTAATTTTTTCAAGTTTCAGTACGAAGAAGTTTAAACCATTCTCCCATATGTACGCCTAGTGTGGTTTGTATGTTACATACATATTACATATATTATAAATGAAGAATTGGTAAAATAATAAAATATAATATTCCATAAAACTATGCACGTAGGTACGCCGTCCTCCGGATTCCTTTCGGATAGATTTATTTGGCCGACCGCCGCAGCTACTCCGCCCACTAATTATATTCTTATGAAATAAACTGCCTTTAACTCTGCTTAATCCAACTCCATAACAACGTAAGTACCAACTTTATCTGTAATAAAATATACCTTATTTCATAACATTATGGTTTATTTTTGGTCATTACGCGTTGAGACAAATTTGCAGCCTCACAAGACATAAACATGATACAGTAGCTCGGATCGGACACTTAAGAATTCACAGCGATTTAAAAGCGATTATAATTGAACGGGCTTTATTAAAAATTATTTTAGGAATTTTCAAGGGTTCTTGAGATTGCGTTTACATCCTTTAATGGAATCTTGCTGAATAGCTGCGGAAAGAAACGAGAAGCGAAAACCTTGACGAACCAGCAAATCTGTACTCAACAAGTGATTTATGATACCTGAATAATTTAATTAAATTAAATTTCATTTAGTGCCGCATACATGTGCAATTCATTTGTTTTCATGCACTCAAATCGTCCATGTTGATATTAATATACACTCATAATAGTCCGTCAGTATTAATGTTAAACAAGAACGAAGTAATGGGATAGTGCATGCTAATTACATTATAATCAATTACCTAAGTTTACATTTTTGGGACAAGACTCTTAGAGTTACTTGAATATAATTAAGAAATGGTTTCGCACAGAGTACCTATAGGTATTTTCTGCGAGCTAGTGTAAAGAAGTGTGGTGTGGTATTACCTTTTTATTCTAATTTGAATATATTATTTTGTAAAATGTATATCTATATTTATTGAGTTTATCAATCTTATGTTGAGCAAAATGAATATTCAAAACCTGCATATCAACCACAATCAACTATAACAATATAAAATGATAATTGAAAATAGATCACAACCACAGATCACAACATAAAAAACTTAGTTTTATAAAACAGAGCATTTATAAATATATTAAACGTGGAGGCAGGTACAGACAACATCCTGTAATTTGCAAATATTTCCATACTACCTAGTTATTTTTTTATAATCACCATTTAATTTATGGCTTACTTATAAGAAACTTAATAAAAATCTTGACGACACAACCTTTTATTGTGTATACGATTAATATTAAAACAATTAAGTAATAACGATATTGTTTTTTCATAAACTTAGAGTTAAGAGTCTGACATAAAATGAACATAATCATCATACTTAATGGAAGACAAAAACAAATTCGATTTATCACCACTGAAAAATTACACATCTAAGCAATACAGAAAAATATTTTCCCTTTGCATAGCCATGAATATTCGTAACCCAACAATAAAGAATTCCAAGAATACAATAGTGTAATAAAAGTTAATACTAGTACAATAAAAATTGGTATTCAGTCGCGTTCACCATAAAGCTGTCAAATTGATTCGCTTCGAGCATTTGTTTATGGCACGTCTTATTAGAACATCATTTGTGTTCTAATGCCAGAACCTAGTCACTATAGGCATATACCTGTGGTATATACCTATGTACTAGTAAATAATAAGGAATCTCCATCTTCATTCGGATTTACAATTCTATAATAACGATATCATCAGTAATTGTAAGATCACTGTGCATTAGGAAACAGAATTAAAAAAAGGTGAAAAGTCGGAGGACCTGTATGGGTCACAGGCGAAAGTAATAAATTTTTATTAACAACGAGTAACAAAATTATGAGGACTATATAAATAATTATAATTTATTTATTTTATCTTGATATTGAAGGTGTATTTTACAAAACTTCTTCAGGTGAATGGCACACGATTAGCTAACAAATCAATCATTAATTAATTAATTTATATGAGGAGCTGAAAATCGATATCGAATCGTTTATTCGATATGTTTTTTACTAATAATTATAGTATTCATTTAAATTTATAACATACACACAGGGATTTCATCACAATTAAAGTAGGTACTAAAACAAGCCACTTACTAATAGATATTAATTCTAATACGTGATGTGTACGATTAAGAATTAATTTATATCTAAAATCAATTAAAAATACTTCATATAAATGAACAATTAATACCGCTCGTGATCGGCATAGAGACGCACTTTCAATTTCCAATATAATAAATTATCATTCACTTGCGATGATATGCTAATTACAAACGTCCGCCGCTTCATCATTATACTATTGAAAGTTATTATTTCACTATTTATTCACTTTATATTTATTGTAGTATCTAGAGGTTTAGATATTTATTGACTATTGAGTATTTGATATTATTTATTAATAGGATTCCACTTGATACTATTCAGAATAAGATTCTTATTAGATAGGATAGGCTAGGATGAAAAGTGTGACAATTCATTAATTAATATGAATATTACGATAATGTTTAAATTAGGTACAGAGAAATATGGAATATCATAAATTTTATAGCTATAAGCTCAAACTCGGTTTTTTGGTAATGACTCTAGGTATTGCTGATGATTATTTTTTGTTATATTTTAAGAAAGTTTTGCTTAATTTTAATCTTTGTTATCCATGTTCTATGGCAGTGCAATTATACCATATTGTCTGAAATTAAAATATATAAAAAGGTAAACATTGTTAACCAATCTACTCAAGAAACCTCACGAAATCTTACAGAAATATTTAAGTTGTTTTGCTATTAGGTATAAAATCATAATTTCATAACCATAACATTATGAACTAATTGTGGAATGTTCCAATGTTCCAAGGCACAGTTGTGTTAGCGAGAACCGCCGGCGGGAGCGACGCAAATTGGCCGCAGCCCGGACCACGGTACCAGATATTAAGCGGGTCCAGATATTAATTAAATGTTGCTTTTATTGTCCACTGGATCTTATCATTATGCAGTTTTGGTAGATCCTTATAAATTGAATAGTATGTATATAGATGATTCGATGTAGGTATGCTCTACTGTGTATTAGTATTGTATTAGGTATAATTTTTTGTAATAATTGCTCTGGGGCCTCTGGGTAAGATAAAATATTGATCATAACTATTACAGACAGATTGTTACTTCAATACATCTTTGTTGAAATGTGGTTACACATTTTTTGCAACTAAAAATTTATGCTATATATATTTGAGGAGGGCGGAGGCAGTCATTCAAGATGAATAGAACACTTACATATTTAGGGAAAATATGTGAGTCATTATTTGAATACCTACAATAAGTAACTAAATTATATGCTTACAATATAATATTTTTTCCACATTTGATAGAAATATATTTTGAGATTTTTAAGAGAGGGGAGAGGAGAAAGAACTACATACTTATATTTTTCTTGAAATTGAAAATTCCAAGATGAGTTTACGTCTTCTAACAAGAGTAAATAAATCATAAAATTTTATACACATTAGGTACAAAGTAGCGCTATTACGAATATTTTATATTACTGCTATCAGTTACACAAAAAAATAAATAAGAAATAAAGTGTAGATAGAGATCTCGGTGGTCGGAACTCCGAAGCAGTGAAATTGATTCTTCACGGGCGGAACATAATTGATTGTTGCGATGTTTTATAATATTTCGCTTAAATATTCTTGTAACCGGTATTTTTATGGCTCATAACGCAAATAAAAATATCATCTTTAAAATTGTAATTGAGAGTTCTAGATACACTAGGGTAGATTTTACAAAATCACTTAGTGAATGAATTATTGCGTAAAGTTTTTGTTATAATATCTATGTTTAAACTGATATCGTAAAATTTAATATAGAATTGTATAAAATACTTTTTCATTTTCATGTTTAAGAGGGTGCAGTTTAGATTTAAAAACCAAATGTGTTACGAAAATGTTATATTATTATTTTTGTAATTGTACCTGTGCTGTGTGCTCTCCAAATGAATAAATAAACTTTAAATTTGTTTGATACACTGTTTACATTTCTTTGGAAAAATTTCCATTCTTACAAGATTTTTTATTATGAAAAAAACCAGTTTTACCTCCATTTTATTTATTATCTCTATATATTTATTGGCTCTATGAAATTGCAGCACAACATGGAAAAAGGAAATTTTAGTTCTCTTTACACTGCAGCACCTAAATTAGTTTTCTTTAAAAACGTTAAAGTTTTTGAAGGTGAATAGATGTTTCATAAAACAAATAGTCAATCTACATATTTGTATCTAATTTGATATCTACAAAGATATATTATAGTGTGAATAAGCACATAGGTTACTTTTTAATCGGGTATAACGGTAGTGAATACCAACTACACATTTCATTAGAATACTCTATTAAGCTTTAAGAAACACCTACATGAAAATTCCATTAAAACACACTCTACAATATCAAATCATCAATATGTATAAGGACAAAATTATGTACCTATATTGGTTAATAGCGTCTCAAAAATCGAAATAAGCGCGTAGGCACTTCGCTCAGACCTCCCCGGGCCGCGCGTCTAAATAATTACAAATAATTACCGCACGTTATGTCTCAATGATTGTGTTCTTAGTATTTCAGACAATTGCCGTGCCATCGCATCTACCAGGTGATTTTATGAGACGCGGGATTGGGATCGTTTGCAATTAGCAGATTCAATGCTAAGATAAGTGTGGCATTGCAGCGATGTTTGGAAGGTAGTTTGTACGAATGTGTAGCAACAAAATAATAAGACTCGTTCAGTAAGAAGAAATGTCAGTACAAAATTATATCTATTAGCTTCGATTTTTTATCAAATGATCTATGATACATCATCAGTTCAAATAATATGAGATGACATCACAATGGCATGGTAAAAAAGAAAATTGTTAACTATAGTCGCTCTGTGACTTGTACTTGTAAAGTTTCATAAATGAGCGTATAATACAATTTGTTAATGTATAGAATGATTCTATACCTAAAGGCACACATAATATGTGAGGAATGTTTTAGTTGTGAAACCCTTCTGTAATATCAATAAATATATGGAAGGTTGAAATCTAAGGAATGTAGTATCTATCAGCAATAGCATAATTGTAAGCGATCGATATTATTTATAACTTCTTTTTATTAAAGTATTTACACGTTACAAATTATTGTTTTTTTTTAATACTAATTAATAGTAACTTATCTAGCAGCCAGCTCTTTTGTTTCCACTCAGACATTTAAAAGATTTCCATTGAATATGATTCAAAAGCATTTTATAAAATACTATATTTCCGCCTGCGGCTTCGCCCGCGTTTTCAAAGGAAAACCCGCATAGTTCTCATTCCCGTGGGATTTCCGGGATAAAACCTATCCTATGTGATAATCCAAGTTACCCTCTATATGTGTGCTAAATTTCATTGTAATCGGTTCAGTAGTTTATGCGTGAAAACCATACATACATACATATACAAACCTTTCCTCTTTATAATACCTATTAGTATAGATTAAAGGTAGGTATTCTAAGAGGTTAAAGTGAGGAAAATTGTGCACTTTTGAATAAAGTTCTGTGCTGGGGCTTTATGTCTTAAAGCATTTAAAGTTTGTTGGTAGATTACTTAATCTTAATACTATTATAAAGGCGAAAGTTTGTAAGTATGGATGTATGGATGTATGGATGTATGGATGTTTGTTACTCTTTCACGTAAAAACTACTGAACCGATTACAATGAAATTTAGCACACATATAGAGGGTAACTTGGATTCACACATAGGATAGGTTTTATCCCGGAAATCCCACGGGAACGGGAACTATGCGGGTTTTCCTTTGAAAACGCGGGCGAAGCCGCGGGCGGAAATCTAGTATAATAATAATTATAAGAGCTTTTTAAGGAGAAGGGAAATGTGTTGCGTAATATAACGAATTAAATTTAAACATTTGTATTTTTTGGTTCAAACCTATTTTCGATATTTGTATAGGCAAAATATCTTTAAGCAATACCTACGATTTATACTTAACATACTAATATCAAGTTTCCTAATTGAAATATTAAAAAAACATCGCACTGCAATTAAGTATCAAAGCGTATGTACCTACCCATAAAATCCACTTAAAGTTGTACAATAAACAAATCATAGAGCTAGCTTAAAAACAACTAAATAATCGTAGCTTTAAAGCACGTGACCCGTAAAACGTAGAGGAAACATTAAAATCTCCTTGCCCCGTCACAGGGCACATAAAATATTGACACACCACCCCTTATTTGCTCGGGACAGCAAACAGCATTGTTATTTTGTTTGCAATTCCTTCTCAAGCTGCCAATGATTGCCCAATTGAAAACAAAAGGATTGTTATGTTTGTTACAGCAAAGTATTTGTTATTGGTGGAAATAAAGAAACAGATTCACGCAAAAATGAAGGATATCCTACTAATACATTTTATATGGGAAATTATGATTGTTTGTTACTCCTTCACGCAAAAACTACTGAACCGATTTTCATGAAATTTGGCACAAACATAGAGTGTAACTTGGCTAGATATTAACGAAAACATACGGGATCGGGAACTATGCGGGTTTTTCTATATGAAAGCTAGGGTCATGCCGCGGATGGAAAGCTAGTAAGTATCTTTATGATTCTAGAGGCTCCTGGTAATAAACTGTAAGCAGTTAGTGACTTACCGTAGACATAGCTCAGCTTTGCCGACGTTTTTATGGGCAATGATGAGTGCTTTAAACGGGCAACACTTTTTATAACTGATCGATAGTTTTCCCAGCAGACAATAATGACAATTAAGGGCAACATTAAATACGTTACTTTTGATGTTTGACGTGATTTTAAAATTGCAGCTGTAGCATTCTTATTATGTCAATTATTATCAAATATTAGAGTAGGTATGATGGATACATTACACCTCAGTATTACCTAGGTACCTACTTGAGATCCCGGAAAAAATATATTTTACGGAGTTTAAACTGTGTTTCACATATTTACTACGTGTTGTAATATGTAAAAGAGAGTCCAAAATCATATGTCTCAAAAATCTTATTAGAAAAATAAGGCAAGGGAATATTTTAAGTTGTAGGCATTGTTATACACACAATTGAATGTATCTTTCCTTTTGAATAGACCGCGGCTCGGCAAACGTAGCGTAGGACGCCCTGCTACACGGTGGAGTGACGACATCCGCAGGGTTGCTGGCCACAATTGGCGGCAGAGGGCCGTCGACCGGGCTCAGTGGCGTGCATTGGAAGAGGCCTTCGTCCAGCAGTGGACGAACAAAGGCTGGTAATGTAATGTATGTAGTAAATATGAATGTCCCTTCGTAGAGCACGGATTGCTTAAAAAAATTATCTAGTTAATTTCCTACCAACGTTTAGTCCTCCTATTATCTCTACTTGCTCATTTGTTTATGATCCAAAAAGACTATGTCTAGTTTACAAGTTTCAACTATCTATAAATTAAAATCATCCAAGGTTAAAAACAATCTTCTACCTTATATTATTGCGAATTTTAGAGCCGACACAATTTTTTTTCAAACTTTGTCAGTCGCAATGCATGTTTTTACATAAACTTATAACTCAATCGAAAACTCCTTAGAAAATAGGTAATCATACCTATTGGTAATAGTATCTAAAATTTTCTTATTACCGCGAACTTATTGGGTAGGTATGCTCTATATTTTTAACTCATTCTAGGACTTCTAATATATTTTGATTATATTTTTTTAGGTGTTAGGTTACTACATAATATGTAATCAACTTTCTTGAGTTATTTTTTCAATACTAGAAAGGTTTATTACAAAGAATTGAAACAAAAATTGTGCACTCTATAAAATACAAGCTGTTTAAGTTTTCCGTCGGGATTCGGGAATAGTGCATGGACCAAGGGCATGGACATAGGTACCTATAGATAATAATTATAATATTTTGAAAATATTTTTCATTTTATGTTGAGAATTATACTAGTAAGATCTAAACATTTATTAAAAAAACGCACACTTTTTACTAGAATTAAAGATTGTTAAATTTAAAATCTGTATAACAAATAAGTAGTAAAAAGAGAAGGTAAGTACTAGGTAGGTACTTACCGTGAGAAGATATTACCACATATTACGGGTCAGATTTTTTAATGTAATAATCAAAACATTGAATAAAATTTATATTATTACCACAGGCTCTATATATTCATGTTTTTCGATGAAACTTACATATTTTTATACAAAACCTAAATATTATTCTTATATTTTGTCTTTGCTCCTGACTTGTTAGATAAAATAAAAGATTTATTGTACGTAGGTATACGTCCTAGAATGTAACTATAAAATTTATACTCACAGGTACTAATTAATGGTTTAATTGTGTTCTAAAATCTTAGTAAATATAACTATTAAGAATTTAGAAACTCGGGTCAAGTAATATTCTTTATTGCTTTTGATTATTTCAAGAGCCTAGTAACGAACCCTCATGAGTTGCGAGGGTAAACTCCAAACTCTGAGGGGTAGCGAATGCTTCCAGTTCCCGCTAGATGGCGATGAACACAAGAATTGTCAATCAAATGGTATGTTAATACATTCAAATTAATTTTACATGCACATTGAATAGACTTCACTTCAATACACTTACCATATTATTTTGAACTGGTGTTGCTTAACATTGTTTTACTTTTTATAATGTTTAATTTAATTGTAGGTATTTTTGTATTTATCTCTTTGACCACGATAACCTTAGGACGTAAAGAACCTTAGAAAAATATTGTTTTATTCAAAATAATGAAAATCTACGATTTCCCTTTTTTTTTTAAAGTAAAAAAAAATTAAATTAATTTCGTTGCTATAAATAGTTCAACTACTCAACGTTAGATGGCGCTAGTATTAGCTTTCTAAGTTACGGTTTGATGAATAAAGTTCGAAACTAGTATCTAGTAAACACGAAGTAGAAGTAATTATAATAAAATAGTACTTTTTATTCATTGTTATAAAATAAGTGTTTTATAACAAAAAAACGGTTAATATACATATATAAGGCAAATAAACATTTTTTTAGTATTGCTCTAGCAGGCATTGTTTAAATTATTGTAAGTTGGTACATAATATTTGAGGCAAAAAATAATAAAAATACTACGCTTTTAAAACTTTAATTAGAGTAAAAAAATTAAATCAAATTTATTAAAGTTTTAATTAGTGAGGAAATATTGGGCTTAGGTACCTATCGAATACCTAATTTAAAATTAAATAACATACTCAACTTAAAAATAGTTTTTGAAGAATCAATGATCATGCATTGGGACATAATAAAAAAAAAACAAGATTTTGTCAGTTCAATTTTCTATTCCAAATTCTCTAGTAGATATTTTATATTGAACGAGACAACGAACATTTGTTTTCATTTTTCTCAACATTTCGTGATATAAAATTGTAATAAAAGTATTGATATTCAAAGAGCAAAATAATTTACAATTTATTTACTAACAAAATATCCCTTGAATAAAAGCTAGACACATGTTTATCGATATAATATCGTCTACATAGGTAAGCGCTGTCTACGGCACGTAGGTACACCGTACTAAATGATTTAACAAAATGCTATAAATAACATAGTATAATATTTAATAAAATTTAAATTTAGACTCAAATGTAGTAATATAATCAGTATTTTATAATTAATGTAAATTTTATGACTAATCACTAAACATTTTTTATCTGAAAAATAATAAACTCTATGTAAGACATAGGTCTCGATTCATTGTAGAATAAAGATAATTATTTTTTGTGACTTTATATTTTTCTAGGAATAAAAAAAATAAACAAATAAGGTACATAGATAATAATATATTGTAATCGATATAATATTTTTAATGTAGCAATTATTAGTAATATTTCACAATTTTGTTTGCATTTTATTTTGAATTGCTTAAAGTTTTAATAAAATAAATTAAAACTATCTGAAATATAATAATTATCTATTATAAGTCTACTTTTTTGTAAGAAACTACAATATTTGCAAACACCAATATTGTAGTATAAAATATCAGTAGTTTCATTGCGGAGGCAGAAATAGAAAAACAGTAATAATAAATATTACAAGTTAAACGCGTCAGCTGTGAAGTTATCGTAGTTGTCGGTTATCAATGCTCTTAAAACATTCAGGCCGCTGAGGGCCGCCTGTAAATCGTACGAGTAATCATAATGTTTGTAAATAATCAGGTGTCGATGTGAGCGGCGTCGTGTGAAGCGTGGCGGTGCGGGACGCGCGGCGAGGGGCGCGGTGTGGGGCGCGGGGCGCGGTGTGCGGCACAGGGCGCGGGGCGCGGCGCAGGGGCGCGGGGCGGGGCGGCCGGCGGGCGGCGCTGGGCGGGGCCGCCCCTCTCCGGCGCCGGCGCGCGGCGCGCCGCGACCGCCTCGCCACCAGTCCGCTCCGTGCTGCCGTTGAGCACGCACGCGCATGTCGCTCGTTGTCGAACACGGTGATGTGAGGTGGCCCTCGCTGCCGCAGTGCCGCGCGACTAACGCGCTTGTTTCGCGATCGTGTGCGCCAGGTGAAGGCTCCAGAGCCTTCGAACCGGCAAGACGCCGTCCACCGTGGATCTGAGGTACGGCGCCATGGCGGCGACCACGTACATGCCGGGAGAGCTGGATCTCGGCAACCTGAGCGGGTACCACGCTGCTTCGCCGCGCAGCGTTGAGCCCGCCGACATGAAGTACCAGCACCACTTGCACTCGGGTGGCTCACCGTCGCCTGGGGCGCCCATCAACCCCTGGGCGTCGCTGCCCCCGACCGACCCGTGGGGCATGCACCAGCACCACGCGCACGCCGCCGACGTGAAGCCGCCGGCGGCGCCGCACGACCACCGCCACCTGCAGGGCGGCTGGCACGCGCCCGTCGTGTCCGCGCACTACGGCGCCGGCTCGCCCGTCACGCTGCACGGCGGCTACCCCGTGCCGATGCACCAGCACCACATGCTGCGGGACGTGCAGCCTTCGCCGCACCCGCTGCACCACCACCACCCGCTCGAACGCGACCAGCCCGAGGAGGACACGCCGACGAGCGACGACCTCGAGGCGTTTGCCAAACAGTTCAAACAGCGAAGAATAAAACTCGGCTTCACGCAGGCCGACGTCGGGCTGGCGCTCGGTACCCTGTACGGAAATGTGTTCTCTCAGACGACGATATGTCGATTCGAAGCGCTACAACTCAGTTTTAAAAATATGTGCAAATTGAAACCGTTGTTACAAAAGTGGTTAGAGGAAGCGGATTCGACGACGGGAAGTCCGACGAGTATCGATAAAATAGCGGCCCAAGGCAGGAAAAGAAAGAAGCGCACGTCCATCGAAGTGTCAGTGAAAGGAGCGCTCGAGCAACACTTCCACAAACAGCCCAAGCCGTCGGCACAGGAGATCACGACGCTGGCGGATAGCCTGCAGCTAGAGAAGGAGGTGGTGCGGGTGTGGTTCTGCAACAGGCGGCAGAAAGAGAAGAGGATGACGCCGCCCAACACGCTGGGCGGGGAGATGCTCGAGGGCATGGGCCACGGGCACTACGGGCACGACGTGCACGGCTCGCCGCCGCTTCACCCGCACTCGCCCGCGCTGTCGCCGCCGCACCACGGGCACGGGCACGGGCACGGACAGCACGGGCACGGCCAGCACCCGCTACAGAGCGCGCACACGCTGGCGGCGCACTAACAGTTCGCCCCGTGGGCGCCGCCGCGGCCCTTCTACGCGGAGCCGCACTAGCCCGCGGGACTTAGGCAGCGCCGCGGCCAGGACGTGCCGCGGCCAGTGCCCTGTACATAGGTGCAAGTGTCGCAGTGAGTGACCGCCACGCCGGCCCCGGCGCCGGTAAGTACAGCGCCGCGCCCGGCGAGGGCCGCTTTCGTGAGAGACGATATCATCGAATTTATTTATAGATTATTAACGTTCATACGTGCCTACCTGTGTAGGTTGTCGTGGTGTGGATTAAATTTTAAACCCGTTGCTACTACTGTAAATTAATTAGCGAAGAAACCGAATCGGGTGTGAGCTAGAGGGAATACGATCAAGTCATTAGGTGCAATGTTTATATGTTAAGTGGTGTGTGCGCGGCCGGCTCGGGCTCTGGCTCCGGCGCCGCGCTCACCGAGCCCTTATTCGTACTTTATTTTAATCAAAAAGTTGCAGCCATTATGCCAAAATGGTTATCTAATGTTTTACTTGTTTTGTTGTTTTTCTTTGTTTATATGGTAGCCAATCTCGGTACTTAATATTATTTTATATAAATGTTGTGAACCAGTGTGAGAGGCCGAGGCGGGCGCGAGGCAGGCGAGCGAGCCATATTAGTTGCTTATGTTTAGTTATTCCTGTAGAGTAGAAGAGAGTGCGGAGCTCGCCCGATTCGAACCAAACCTGTTGTAAATGTAATTATTTCGTTATTCTCAACGAAGTTGAAGTTGATATGTATATAACTGTATAAACTATAGGTAATAAACGAACGGCAGTGGTAGTGCGAGCCTCTAGTAGGTAAATAATGAATAATTAGTCTTAAAATGTTTTATATTATTATCTAAGTATTTAAATAAACCAGAGTAAATATTTTACAAAGTAGTATTATTGAATCCCGGTCAACAGGCCACACCGTAGGGACAGAGGTGCTTTTTTACGCGGTCGCAGGTAGGGAGCGAACAAAACGAATCGAACCCGAGACCTTATAAAAAGTTTGATAAAGAGTGAGCTGACACATTCGTTTGTTTCGCATGTTTATTCGCTGTCTTGTTGAGTTTTTGTGAAGCGTGCCGACGGCGTGCGGTGCCGCTCGCCGCCGCGCCGCTCCGTGCGGCGGCCGCACCGCACCGCTCTCTCACGGTGTTACTTTACATTACATTCAATTCATTGCACTAATTGATCTATCGCTGGACAACACTCACTCTGAGGTCCCGATAATTAGTAGAAGTGTGCTAGCGACCGTTTGAAGTAACTATAGAACTTGAATAAGATTGCTGTGTTGCGAAATATTCATGTGATCAGTCTTATACACAACACACACATACAAACATTATTACACTTTAATTTTCACTCTATTAGTGAAACTAGTGAACACATGAAAAATTTATTCTGATATAAATGTTATGATGAATTCTTTTGCATTTTATGTAGGAAATAGTTTTTGACCTACTAAAACTGGTGTTGAACATGATAAAATAATTCTGATTGCTACTGAAATTCTCTGAATAACTATAATATTTATAATGCCCAAAGAACAGGACACGTCCTGGCTTGTATATCAGGCCGAGATTCACAGATCGCACTTTAACTTTACTTTGATGGAAAGATCTACTTTCACAGAAAAATATATTTCTTAGTCGTGTCAAGCTCATCTTTACTTTCCGAAAACTATACTTTACTTAGTAAAGGCTAAGGAGTCGATAATCATGACTTTGGTCTCAAAGTAAACTTTACATGACTATGCGTATAAATCATGTAGGCCTTCATTTTAAACTAATTTCCTAGAACAGAAACGCATTTTAATATGGTTGGGTTATAGCTCGAAACGTCATGTCGATTTTAGTGACATTTTTTTGTTGATTTGTTGATCGTTGCATTGCTTCGTTTGTCTTATAATATTATAATATTTTTCTGACGAATTTTGCTGTGGCTACCGGTTTTTATTTCTACAACAATCTTCCCGACCCTGGCTTGTTATAACGGATTTGAAACTGCTACCTGACTGACAATTATTATTGCAATTTGCAAATCCACGTAATACCTACAATCTACATTGTGTTTTTTTTCTAATCAATTAATTTCTGATATAAAATAATAATGTTATTATTATATATGGAAATATAACTTAATTCAATAATATGTTCTCAAAAACATAAAATATGCGTATAACGTAACAGCCACACGTCTTTCCCTGTACTTTACTTTGAGGCCGTACTTTTCTAAGGAAAGTCAAGCAATTGTCTCTGAAATTAAATATGTTGAAAGTAAACTTCGGTCATACAAAGTTTACTTTGTGAAGACTCTTTTGCGGTAAAGTAAAGTCACGACTGTGAATCTGGGCCTTAGACACAGATCATAACTGCTTACTGCCAATAAACACTAAATCAGTGTGCAATATGTTCCGATAAGATCCCGCTACCTGCTCGTGATTTATTGATAAAAAACTTGTCTCAATCGCCGGCGCTCAACTGTACACCGCGTATCATTAAACAATGTGTGTTTAGTTTGTTTCTTTATTATAATATATCTACATATTAATACGGGCTATCATTTGGCGCAAGTTTTTGTGAATTTGTAATATAAGAAGCGCGAAGACATCGGTTATTTTTAATTGCGTTAAAGGAAGACGTTGTCATAACTTTTAAAGGTTTTAATGTGTAGTATTATAATGTTAATTTTCTAATTTCGCGTTTTTATTATGTTTGCTAGACGCTCTCAATTAAAAATAATAAGTTTTTTTCTTGTCTGGACGTTGACCCGACGACTCACGTTAAAAACTCTACCGACTCTATCATAGTGAAAATAAGGCGGTTTTCTGTTTTCTATATTGTAAACTTTTTGTTCAAATCGAGTAATAAATAATTTTAACCGTTCTACAATAAGCGCGTAAAATCTTCTAGCGTCGGCGTCGGCGTAGTAACGAGCGGAACGATCAATTTTTGTAAAGTATTCAATTTCATGAACAGTAATGTTGATTAAGTAAATGTTAACCGCAAAAAGTGGAGCCTCGACATAGGCCCAATGGCGCGTCAATCAGTTCGGAGCTAGTTCGGCTCGGCTGGCTCTTAGTTTCACCTGTCAATAGCTCTATAAAAAGCGGCTACAGTTAAATGGTTCGCGCGAAGGAACATAACTTATGTTAGTGACAAAAACATCACGTGACGTGGTCATGGACAAAATGGCATTCCGCGGGCCTAGTCGAGCGTTGGAGGTGAAACTGAACTGTGCGAGCCGATAAGGGAGTTATAGCTAATAGAACAATGTCTCTTATTGAGATTTTTTGTTTAACTCTCTAGTGAAGATGGGGTTTATACTTAATTCAGTTCAAGGGCTAGCGTATTAGTTAATGAAGCCTACACTTGCGTGAGCTCGATTTATTATTGTTATGTATTTTCATAATTAGAAATTATGCAGCTTAAGTGTAAATGATACGAACCGACCGGTAACTCGAGCTACAGTACTTACACTAATACACTATTTAACATTAAATTTTGACGCTATTTTGTGATGTTTAATGTAAATTAAAGATACATTACCGTATAATCGCGCGTTTATGACCAAGTTTAGTTATAATTGAATGAATAAATTCCGTTAAAATAATAACTGTAATTGTATGTGTGGTTACCGCGGCGTCTGCATTCGTTATAAAATCATAAATATTAATATATAGATACGTAACTCTTGTTTGACTCAAAGAAACGGATCGAAATGTTAACGCTGGACTAATTATGCACAAAAATACTTTATTTTTTGTTCTTTTTCAATTATTCATGCTTAGCTTTTTATACAACGGGACATTGTTGCGTTATTAATAAAATTAAATAAATCGAATACACAAAAGTGTTGATACATATTTTAATAAACAATATGAATAGTTTTCTAAATGCAAATAAACACATTATAATTCAGTATCGCGGTTAAACGTTAAAAGTACACAAAATAAATGAATAAAGTATTATAATGAATAAAGCGCGTTGCGTGCTTACTGCTTTGGACGACGTTTCACATATTTTCTACTTTTAAAGTATGGTCATTAATCTAACATTAATATCTATAGAAGACATGGATCTGATGTTTTTTCTCGGCACCCGAGAGCAATATTTCACGTTGACCTAATCCAAGAATTGGGAACACTTGTCGGTAACTTTCCACGCTCCAAGTTCCAACCCGACCACCTTGTAATGAATGCCATCTTCATTTTGTAGTTTATACGCACTAATATTTGTCTATATTATTTATCAGGGTGTTTACGGTTTACAAATTGGTGCTTGACAATGATTTTAACACTAATTGCGTTGATATTTGTTCGTTACTCAATATTGAATCAATATATTATGTAGAGCTATGATTTAAACTTTAAATAAAGCTTTGTTCGGTTTTGTTTCGATTAATAATTATTATAATATGATATTATTTAATATTTAGTAGCTGAAATTGTGTTTTAGTAACAGTATATTCTATCTTTGAATAACAGAAATTAACCGTTACTCTATAAAAGTAGAGTTTTAACTTTAAAACAATATGAGATTTTTATTTGCCGTTTTAATTCAAGGTCTACGCTTTTTTTAAAACTTTATGGATTTACAACGTAATTTGGTCATAATTTTATTTCGTATGATTGTTTTGAACAGCGCATGTAGGATGTTCATTCGAAAAATAGAAAATACAAAGGCATTAATTAATAAAAGTTGGATAGGTATATTTAGGAATGAGCAATTACCTCCAGTTAAAATGGATCCAACAGAATGTCATACAACAAGTGAATTTGAAACAAAAAGTATCGGTATCATTGTTTAGGTACAGTTTGCGTGCACATTTGCATAGCGGGCCGCACTCGACACAAATCACAGCGCTATTTTTATATAAACCTAATTTATTTGTTGTAGCTACGTCATGCGAAACATTCTGCTTTAAAACTTTGTTAAACTCATCGTGTTTCTTAATGAACTTTACCCTTTTGATCTCTCGAATTCTTGTTTAAAATTTTGATAGTATTTGAACAATATTTTCTCTTCATTAAGAGATAAGATGTGTTATCCCAGCGCGTTAGAGGTTATATTTTATTGTAATAAACTGAGCACCTTGTATAAGTGACACCGCGGGGCGCAACTAGTTTTTTATTAAGGGGATCATTTTTTATGCCACGGTATTATTAATTGCGGTAAGAATTTTAGTTTTAAAACGGTCTATTTGTTAACATGGACATTGAAATAGAAATAGAATAGAGAGTATTTGTTGATCTATTTTTCTGGAGTGGAAGATTTATCTAGAACTAAAGTAATCATTTAATATTATACTGTTATAGTTGATTATTATGTCTACAAAAGTAATTTATAAAAAGTCGCTGCTCGTGTAACTTTCATGTTATTTTTGGTGTAACTTAATATGGATATCCAAAAATGATATCTACTTAAATAGTAAAAAAAAAACGTCACGATACGTTCAATTAAATAAGAAAGATGCAAAAGCGTATGATTATTGTTTAAAGAAATTAGAATATCATTAATATTTATATTGATTGAATATGAATATTGGATAGGGATGCGTCAGACGTTCATAAGACTTCAACGGGCATTTCGCTTTGGAAAACTTTTTAATCAATATAATTTTCTGGTTCAAAATATATTAGTTTATTTTCAAAGAAAATAAATTAAAATCAATTATTCAATTATATTTCATTTTGCGCCAATCTGGTATATATCATGAAGTTAATGTAAAGTGTTACTGAGATAAAATGCATTTTGAACTTGTGATACGATTATAGAAATAAAGCGTAGGCACCGAAAACTTTAAAACAATTTGGTGCAAATTTGACAAACACATGATATCATGTTCAGTGTAAAACATTATAATTGTCAATTTAAAGATAGATATCTATTGAAAAACACGAAAAAGGTGGTAAATAGCTTTGTCGCTATCGGCTTCATTTAAACTATTCCAGTCTGTAATAATGTTAATTCTTTTGCAATCACTATTTTATTGGCCTATAAATAATTCGATAAGTAATCGTCAACAAACATTCAAGTATTTTGTCTAGAAGAAATTGCTGTTTAATATTGCATGAAAACGTGTTTATGATTAGGTTTGCACTAAAATTGGCTATATTATCAAAATAATTGTATAATTAACATAATGGTCTGAAACGTTACATTTTTGTTAATGTAATATAAAATGTGTTAAATAAGTCCGCAGTTTGTCGTCTCGTTTTGACTAAGTCTGATTTTGATTTGTAATGCAAAAAGCTTAAAATTTCCCGTCGCCGTAGGTACTTCTGCCCAACGCCATCGTATTTGGTGGTTTTGGTGTGACAATCAAATCAATCCATTGATTATACAATACCTACCATTAAATAATTTCAATTTTGAAACGTAACGTAATTTGACTTAACATTATTTCAGATAAACTTTTATGTTGATAGTGAAAATTTTGGTTGACATAATATAGTATAAAACATGTTTGATATATATCCCATTGCACCTGTTCTAAGCCGGGCGAGATTAACCTAAAACTTACTAATAAAACATCAGTAAATTATTTTCGTAGAGTGATAATTATAATCATAAATAAGCGAACACAACCTAAATTAGTGGATTCATTACGTGTATTGTAATCTAAAAATCTTTAGCCTTGTGGTTTTTTCGATCCGAGTCAAGTCTTAGTACCTAAACACTTTATTGTAGTTTCAGTAAAAACGATAATCGTTTGTTTGAATTACGCTTATTATTATACAATATAATATTAAATTATATTTAATTAGCTTTCCGCCCGCGGCTTTGCCCCCGTTTTCATAGAAAAATCCGCATAGTTCCCGTTCCCGTTTGATTTCCGGGATAAAACCTATCCTATATGTTAATCCAAGTTACCTTTTATATGTGTGCTAAATTTCATTGTAATCGGTAATGTAGTATTTGCGTGAAAGAGTAACAAACACACACACATCCTCACAAACTTTCGCATTTATAATATTAGTAGGATTCTGATTTCTGATAACGTAGAAAAACCATAGTTAAAAATATTTTAAGGTAAACGATAGTTATGAGTGTATTTTTGTCTAAATGACACTATTAATTGCGTACAAAAAAATATTCTTTGTGTAGTGTTAATGACACTAAATGGTCGATAGTGGCTGCTTGTTCAAGGTTTCAGATAAAACAGTGGGTGTCTTATAATACTGCGGCCTTCACGCGTATTCCTTCGCACTAATGTCGCGTACAAATCCTACATATTCAAGTTTTATGCGTATTTCCTCTGATATTAGAGTTTTCTATGTTATAGCAAATGAACATAACTCTGAAAATCTGTTAAAGTTAGGACATAGTTACTTCATATTGAAGATCCGAGAAGATAATATTTAAAAGCACATCTATGTAGTATCAAAGTAGGTATGTAAAGAAAAAATAAACGAATAAAATATTCAATGACAAGACAATATCAAAACAGAATGTTTTGCTGTCCCTAGAATTAGTAGGTAGTTCTATAGGTAAATAGTTATTTTATCAGTTTTCATTAATTTATGTTAGTTATGTCTACTATGGTACTAAACTTTTATTCATTAATTTGAACTAAATAGTAAATACTACACTTGAAGGATTGTCGTATATAATGCGTAGAAGACTTAAAGTACAAAACATATATGTGCATATATTATACATACTTATGCAAGATTTGTCCAATTTAATAATTTATCCATAACACATAGATATTACGCATTTGTCTCGGTTTCAATATATTTGCCCACCAATACTTGCGTCAGAATAAAAAGAAATATTTACTCTATTAATGCTTTGTTTTTTTCCATGTTAAAAATAAACTAATTTGCTTTTAGGCTTCTAAACTAATACAACAATATTTTGGTTAGCTAATATTTAAGAAGGCAGTTTACAAAAGGTTTAATCTATATCAAAATATTCAAATTATTAATTGCACTTTTTTAAGAAATAATTTAAAATATTTTTTGTGTCATAAAATAAATTACCACCTTGTTACAAATATATTTAAAATCATTAAGTGACATTTTATATGCTTTATAAAAAAATAAAGATCTATTTTTTATTTTCGTATAAATTCTAACGATGTGTGAGTGTGACTATATGCGGAAGCACTTTCGATGTTTGTTACAAACTGGCTTTAAGTGGTTTTTAATCGTAGCTTTGGGAATATTTGGAAATAACACTTCAAGGTAAAATTGGGTTTAAAAACGTTTTAGTTAATTTCAAATTGATGACTTTTATAAATTTATACCTAGGTAAATATAAATTTATTGATCACTTTTATCAATGCTTACTAAATTGGAGTGTTTTATTTATATAAATGAACAAAACATTACAACTAAATATAGACTTTTATCTGTGAAATAGGTTTAGAAAGGTGCCTATATAATTATTATAATATGAACATAACTATATTTTGTGCATACCTACTTCTAAATTAAAAGTTTTTTTCAACTCCTTATCAGTTTTTGAAAATTCTTTGTTATTAATATGTTTGTAATTGTTAAAAAATTCAGAGCCGGAAAACATTAAAATTTTTCATCAGTACGTTACTGTTTTTAATAAAAAACTAGATACAATATATATATATTGTATAACCGACTTCCGTTTGCAGCGAGAATAACAATAATAAACTAATTTCAGCGATACAGCCTATGCCATTTGTTTGATAAGGGCCATGCAGGGGACTCTAATCTTTGAGACGTAGACAATAAAAGCGAATTTGTTTTGTCGCGTAGGATGGCGTGCTGATAAGCACTTAGGCAGTTAGCGCTAAGCACTCAGTGATATAGGAACTATAACTAACTGCGTGTAATAACAGCCTGCTGCTAATGTTGCCTATATGCCTTCATTATGCCGGACCTTCTGTATATTGTGTTCCTATGTACAGTTTTATTGCTATTAAATGCCTAGTCACTTCATTATATCCTTTGGCACAATTATAATTGACATAGGACGTAAGTTCGTAACACATTACAAAAATGGTGTAAAATTATTGTTTCTAAATAGTTGGTGACTTTTGATATGTAGATTAATGTTAATTTATAAGTTTTTTTATTTTAATCCTTATTCGATGAGTTTGGGACCACTTAGGTATATGTGAAATGCCTTTACCACATTTTACTATTTACAGTTTTGATAATTTATAACGTTTTGATACTGGATACCTACAAATAGGAGTCTATTAGGTAGATATTACATCGGTAGGCTCATCATTAGAAACAGTTTTTTATTAATTTGCAAAGAGTAATCGAAATTATTTTTTTCTAATTCTCATTAATCGAGTAGTATATTACTGATTAATTATAAATTAGTTTTCAATCCATTTTAGTATTTGAATATAAAAAAGTCAATAAGACCAATAAAGATATAGACCTCTATATATTATATATTACTTAAGCGCTTTACTTACAGATACCAAGCACATTGAATGTTAATATGAAACATTTAAAAGTTTATGACCTGAAAGCAATGTTTACTAGGAATACAACAAATTCAAACCAACTTATTCTTTCAAAAATATCGTTTATTTTAATCAAATAATATTGTTATTTATCTACTTCCTTAGAATTATTTAAATAATTATCTATAAATCCTACTAATATTAGATATAATTGCTAAAGTTTGTGAGGATGTGTGTGTTTCTTTATTACTCTTTCACGCAAATACTACTGAAACGCGGGCGGAGCCGCGGGCGGATAGTTAGCAATTTTCTATAACAGGAAATGTGTAGGACATTAAGTACGTAATATAAAACCTAGCCAATACAAAGGTGTATAAATGTTTTCTTTCGATTAAATAATTAATAAGACGTAACTTCAAGGCTCTTTCGATACGGGCTTCACTTGATAAGGTTAACGGTTAGAGACATATATTAAATTATGTTACATTTTGTTAAACCTAATTATGTTAGTATGAAAGTACGAGAAATTAACGCCTAAGTCAATCGAAACTAAACAAATTATTACATTTTAATATTATCTGTACCTACCTAACGTGTGACACTTGAAAAAAATAGTAAAAGAAAGGACTCTATATTAATTAATATTTTCTTTTTAAACTAGACATCTATCTTTCAGATCCAATAACTTATACCCACAAATAAAAAATCCCCTTACGCCTATGACGCATTATGATAGTTTTTAACCGACTTCAAAAAAAAGGAGAAGGTTATCAATTCGGCCGGTATGTTTTTTTTTATGTATGTACACCGATTACTCCGAGGTTTCTGAATCTGGTCCCATAAAAATTTTATTCGGATAGGCCCAGTAGTTTTTATTTTATGAGCATTTTTGTCTGTATTTGTAAATGTTGCAAGTACAAGTTTGAAGTCGGTTGTTCTTAACGCAGTTATCACTTGTATTTTGACTGAACTTCCTTGTTATATCTACAAACAACAAAGTGTATTTGTTCGCAAGCAACGTGCGTGATGTAAAAAATGTTAATTCAATCTGTCTAGACTCTAGACTGGAGGAAGTAGAAAAAGTCTGAAATTTTAGAAGTATATGTGAATATATGATTTATTTAGCGACGGTCCAGTGCTATGTTACTTGTAATACAGTTTTAAGGTATGAGAATAATGATAGTGTTTTGATCTCATTATGCGTTTACAATCTATTACCTATTGCTAGACGCTTTAAAATATTTAAATTTAGATACAAGACATTTTAATGTTGTTTTTGCAGTTAAATTTTACTTTTCCTGTAAAATACTTAAATTGATTCGGTTTAAATGTATTCGCATGCGGCATGTGTTTAAAATTCAAATTGCTCATATTTTTTACAATACTAAATCATAAAAATTGTTGAAATAATTTCCAAAATATGAGCTTTATTATTTACCTGATTACCAGTGATAAACTAACAGAAATCGTTATATATTTAACAAGCTGTGCCCCGCGGTTTTACCCGCGTGGCTTCGCTCTTGTTGGTCTTAGCGTGATGATAATATATAACCTATAGCCGTCCTCGATAAATGGGCTATCTAACACCGAAAGAATTTTTCAAATCGGACCATTAGTTCCTGAGATTAGCGCGTTCAAACAAACAAACAAACTCTTTAGCTTTATAATATTAGTATAGAAGTAAGGATGTCATGTCTGGTCACTAACGAGACAGTGTCCTGGTGTCAATTGGTCTTCAATTAGGGCCGTTGGGTCACTGGCTCGTGGCCTTGATCGTAATTATAATTATAACGAAACTAAGAAATAATATCTCTAACTCAATAACTTAACTCTTATACTATAAAAGGTAATTGATAAGAATAGAATAATGACAGTTTTTGTTAAGAATACAATAAATTCTATGTATAAGTAAATATTTTATCGTTCGAACCAGTAGCAAAATAATTTATTTTTTCTGTATTATCACAGTTCCAAAGCGTTTCTGAAAGTCTAGAATAATAGCTTCTAAGAATCTATATAAATAAATAAATATGTGAGTTTAAGTTCCTTATATTCAAGCTGTGTGTTTTTAACGAAGTTAAAAATGCTGGTCCGTTCATTTTAGTAGCCTTGAAAATTTGTAAGGATATTTCTTAAAAACAACTTAATTTTTATGTTTTTCATAAAAAAATTAGATTGGTAGAACATAAACCAGACCGACATTAACGCAAATGATACTGTAAGAAGTAGGTAATTTTTTAAAGTAATTTGCAATTACAATTAAATTGTGTCCTTGTCGTGTGAAAAAATAATCAAATTTACTTATATTCGTGTCTAAGGATACGCATTGAATTGTGTATTTTGTTCGCTGTGAATTTGGCACATTATAAAATGATTATTAAATTTCCGTATACATGCCTTATCGAATAGAAAAATCTTGCAAGCAGGACACAGGAACAGATTAGTTCCGATTAACGGTCGTAAAAATCAGTCCAACATAACTGTAGGTTAACAATATTAATTGTATGGTAATTCTAGTGTCAAATTAGTTATCTATTGAGCACTAATACTGACAATGAAGTAGTTATTATTAAACACTCTCACTGCCTTGAGCCGACGCGTGGGAACAGAATCGAATTCATCTCATTCCTTTCTGGTGATTACATACATGATACAACATTGATATTGTATGGGTTATAGTTTGTGTAGTGTTTGTTTATTTAATTATATTGTGTGTATTAGCAAGTCGAAATTTGTAAATTTACAGAATTTTGTAGCGTAAGTGCTTTCAAAAAGAATGTAAATAACAAAGACTTGGATATCATTCTGTTAGAATACCTACTACAGTAAACCGTGTAGATAGGTATGTACTAACTATGTACCTAGATAATAATTTACAGTTTAAGGTTTACGGATAGGGACACTATTCTACACTTTTCTAATGTTACAAAAATGTAGAGTCATTATTTTTCCATAGCTTCTTTTACAAATTACAAACGTAATTATAAATAGTTTTTCGCACTCAACTTTGAGGACATTTAACAGGACTAAAGTGATAAAACTCTAACTCTATTCTACTACGGACAGTAGACAAATTCCCTCGTGTTAACAGTTTTAGCACTTACTGTACGTAATACAATTTAGTTATGTGCTTGTGTGCGGGTGTACTGCGCATGTGTGGGTGTAGTTCCATCAATGGCCGCTAGGTGTCGGCGGGAGTCGCATCCTACACCCTTTACTTATTCAATTTTATTCTTTTTATAATAGAACTATATATTATTGCGTTAGTAAAAAGCAAAGCAAAGCTCAAAATCGAAGTAACTGAAAAAAAATACTGAGGCACTTTGCTTTTCGAGGAGTTAAAGGAACAATCTTGATCATTTTTACGTTAAGTTAATGATTGATGAAAATAGGTAACCTTTATTAACGTAAATGCAAGTATAAATTATAGAGGTGCATTTTTTTGAGGTTAAATGCGTAATACATATTAAAAGATTTTAATTAAAGAGTTCAAGATCTGTGAAAATATTTCGGGTTCCGTGCAAATATTTGTTTCAATCATTTATAATTTAATTAATTTTGATAATATAAGATGAATGTTAATCTCTTAAAGTATCATTGATAATAATCATCACAAATTATCAACATTGGCCTGGTATTCAAAGGTCATGTTAAATTTAATTTAGATTATTTAAACACGAACACACGCACAATGCATTAAATCTATATCATATAATATCTAAGTATGTATATATTTGTCAAATCAATATATGATATATATTTGTCTGTCTGTATATCCGTTGAGTCAACAAGCAATGATGATTGATCGCCGATTTGTCTAACTTCCGGCCATTTGTGTCTAGACTAGACAATGGGCTTCAGACCCTAACTATACGTCGCCAATTGCAATACATCCCTAGTTTTAAAGCTCACTGTTCAATTGCTTTTGCCTATTTTATTTTGTGGTTGCACTTTTCTGTATGTGTTAATTCTTGTTACATAAGCGTTCTTTAATATCGATATTTCATATTAAATGACCAATAGAAAGACGACTACAGTACTTTAAAGAATGCTCCCAGTCTCAATATATAGTTATGTAGAGCAAAGTGTATATATTTCAATGAGCGACATTTCTACTTGGCACATAAGGTTTTGTGTTTGTGTTTATCAATATTTGTTTTACTAATTCGCGTCAGTTCATCAATTGAAGAAAATAGAAGTTTCCCAAATACGCTCGGTAAAAAGTAAAGTATTAATTAATGTACGTAATTAAAATGTATAGAATAAATGTGCATCAAAGAGCGAATACACATTTTTTCTCAAACGTCGATCTCAGAATAAAATAAAACTTCGAAATTACAGGTTAATATGTTAATAGATTCAACTGTATAAAAAGCATGTCATCATCGCATCACAGAAGCTGCTATTACTTCCGACACCTATTATTATTAATTATGTGTTGTAGTCAAAGTCAATTATTCAGGCATTGCGTATGGTGCCCAATCATTTACATATTTTTCTTAGCGATCTCGCTACGGAGCTTTGTATAAGCGTGCGGTTAAAAGTGATATTGATGAGTTATTTTAAATATTCATTATTCATATATTAATGGTAATATGAGACGGATTATGGAGAGTAAATTTTAATTTCGTTTACTTTCGTTTTATTATAGTTTTCAATACCTTAACATCTTTCATAATATACACCATGTATATTATGAAAGATGTTAAGTAGTGATGAACGGAAGCTGGGAGGTAGAGGACCTAGAGGGCTATCCGAATCACCCCCATGTATGTAATGCGATTTTTCGTATTTTCGGAGTTATGACATTTTTTTCTGTATGACGTTTTTATGTGCTAAGCTGAAAGATAGGCCATTTCAGTATGGTAACATTTACTATCGTTAGATCTTCGGATGGAATAAAAAAAAATTAAATACTAAAAAGATAAAATTACCCTGTATGTTCACAACTTCAAGGGCCCATAAAAAATAAAATCACACAAAAAAGTTTTCCATTTGGCTTTTAAAAACTTGCTCTATCTATCAGGTAGCTACCCTGAAAATTTCATTTTATTATTCAGAAGGCTTCAATCGAAAAATTTAAATCTAAATGTGGTAAGTTTGGTTTTAAATAACATCCATTCTATATTGGTATAATTTACACAGAATATTTTTAAATATTAATGCAACATATCTCAGGTATTTGAGAATTCGCACTTAACCAACTGATCATTAATCTTGTAATTAACAAGTACTAATGTACATAAATAAAATTATAATATGTAATGGTCGAGTAATTAAATCCAGTTTATTATACATAGATATTTATTATTTAGCATAGAGATATAGGCTGCGTAGCTCGGGTGCGGTTCATTGTTTCTACCAAACTAATTGGGCCTACGATACACAAAATATTGTATTGTTTGCAAAACTGTCGTGTTCCGTTAATAGAAAACTTGTTTATGTTATTGTCGAATGGGCTGATTGAATTAATTTTAACGTAAAATGCAACTGTAATTTTTGTCTCTACTAATATTATCAAGAGGAAAGGTTTGTAATTATGTATGTATGTATGTATGGTTTTCACGCATAAACTACTGGACCGATTTCACTGAAATTTAGCACACATAGAGTAGCGTAACTTGGATTAGCACATAGGCTAGGTTTTATCCCGGAAATCCCACGGGAACATACGCAGGTTTTTCTTTGAAAATGCGGCGAAGCCGTGGGCTAAAGCTAGTATTATTATAAATTAATATTCTATGCACTTGTATAGTTGGACTGTGAGACAAATAGTCTCTCGTTTCGGTTAAATAGTAACGAGTAAAACTATTTAATATTATTAGTTTTATTTCATGTTCCTACATGTTATAAGAACCATAAGAATCTCGCAAATAATAATCCTACCTACGGATACTAGTTAGCAACAACGCATAGGTATAACACTAAAATGAAGCTAAATATTATAATAATACACACTAACCTTGTTAATTAAATTTTTATAATTAAAATATTATGTAGACAACAATAAAGATAAACATCTAAATCTAAGTAACTAAGAATTAGACGTTGCTAATTACCTATTCCAGCACAATTATCCTTTAAATATCGTTATTTTATTTAAACAAAGGTACATACTAGGTACATATTTTGAGTTTTTAATTACAATTTTGGATTTGTTTTCCTTAAAACTATTCGAATAAAGTGAGATTAAATCAAAAAAAATGAAGTCTGCTGGAAAATTACGGCGAATTATATTTTAAAATGCGTATAAGCTTAAATTTTTCGGTATTTAATACACAAATCAGGCTCGGAGCGTGGATTTTAGAACAGGTGCAGGTGCCTCGGGTCACGTTGGGTTGCACCTTGCGACTCCACGGCTACACGCTACACGCTCTCACATCTTGTGCATGAACAAACACACAAACATAAGGGAAGGCTTGCGCAAACACCTGTCAAACATGCCAAAGGACGTAGTGTCACCTCTTAACACTGATTTGTTAGGACAATAATTTAATACTGCTACAATGTTAGTAGGTATGCAAAATCATGATTTTGAAACGTCTTGCTACTTTTTAGTTTAAAAAAACTGAAAAATATGCCATATAAAAGTCTGTAGTACCATTATTTTATAAAGTTTATTTCCCTAATTATACGAGCGGTGGCAATAAATTGATAATTGATTCTATTAGCTTAATTATTGAGAATATCGGGCGTAGGTTTGGACTTGAGCAAAAAATATGTGTTAGTTTTATAATGCCAATTAAAAACGGTGTTTATTAGTTCTCACTTGTAGCCTGTAGGTAGGTATCGTAAATGTCCGCGAATATTATTAAAATATATTTTTTGGTCGTTTAATTATTAAGAAATAAGTATAAGACATGCAGAGAATTTCTTAATTCATCCATACTAATATTATAAATGCGAAAGTAACTCTGTCTGTCTGTCTGTTACTCAATCACGCCTAAACTACTGAACCAATTTGCATGAAATTTGGTATGGAGATATTTTGATACCCGAGAAAGGACATAGGCTACTTTTTATTGCGAAATATGTACCACGGGCGTAGCCGGGGCGGACCGCTAGTAGTTTATAAAATGTGCCTTTATATTTAAACTAAGATCTAATAAAAGCAAGCAAACAGCAAAGTCAATAAGTTTCAAAGGTAGATTCATCGTAGTTCAAAAAATTAGTCAATGAATCAAAAGGTGTTTCGAGTGAATACAAAATTATGTACCTCAAAGGTTAGGACTTAGGATTAGATAAATAAAGGCGATTTAACTTATCTCTACAATAAATGAACAAACGAAAAATGCAAAGCAATGCACCCACGCTGCACCACTGTGCTTTTTGCGATCATTATTTATTACTTTTAATTATCGACATTGCGACCGTACAATATATCGCACAACTCCACTCACACACGAGAAAATAGTCCAAGCAATTATAATGTTTATCTCAAACTACTAGCGGCTATTTTATCTTGCAGGAATCATGTGCGATATTCGATAGCGCATTGTTATCATGTGCGAGGTGTTTCTTAATGAACACGGAAGGATCGACCGGTTTTCTTAATTAACTCCTAAACAACTCTGATTTTTTAATCCTTCGAATAACAATATTTTTTTATTCTAATTCATTTAAAATGTTGCTTCAGTTAATAATACAAATATTTGGAATGCTTCTATTAGTTGAGCATAATTTTTTAAGGAAGTGTGTTTTTGTTATTTTTTTTACTAAAATACGTAGTAAATTTTAAATAAGTTATTTGCCCACCCAAATAATGTGTAGAATGTATTAGCGCTAGGTATAATATTGTAATAACACCTATATTTGTAACTACATTCTTGCAAATAAATATAATTTGAATTTGCTCTCAAAGTAAAAAATATATTTTTAAATAGAGTCTTAAACATTTATTTGAATAAATTCCAAGTTATTATTTTTCGTATTACCTACATATTTATTGCATTGTACACAGTATGTGTTGTTTTTTAATGGTAATTTATGATAAAAGGTATTAATCGAAATAAATAAGATCGCAAGAGGAAACTTCAAACGAGTCTTTGAAATGTTTTAATTATTCAGATGTACACATTAGTGAAGCAATGATTTATGCCGTTTTAATTAATATTCATAATATATTAACACTTCTTTCCTTCATATTGCGAGCCTATTCGATATTTTTTATGAAATTGTTTAAACGTTTCAATTATTGCTAATTTAACTTGTCTTTCATCGTCAATTTTGAAATAACTTCGTAGTGCTGTTGATTTCAGTCGCGTAATACCGAAATTAAAAGTAACTAATCTACATTAATATTAAAAAGGGGAAAACTTTGTTTGTTTGTTTGAATATACCTAATGAAAAGGCTCATAAACTACTCGACCGATTTTGATGAAATTTGGCACAGATAATCTTAAGACCCTGAGAAAGAACATAGGCTACCTTTCATTGCGAAATATGTACCACGGGCGAAGCCGGGGCGGACCGCTAGTATGGCATAAAGTAAAGTAAGTTTGCATCAAATATAATCTAAATTGGTTCGGTTACTCAAGGGTAGAACGCCCGTAACAATTCGTAAAATTTATTATTTATTAAAAGTTTTTAAACGTTCCTCTACATAGAGACTAGAATATAGATTTCAGTAGGTACCTACCTACATGTTTTTGTGCGAATAAATCTTTAGTATTCACCTATAGCCTTCCTGTGGTATGATGCAATAGCCTTTAAGGCGACATTCTTCATTAAGGCAGGAAATTCTTCCCGAACTGAAACTTTTACTTGCTCTCTGAATGAAAACACTAAAATACTTAAACTAATCTCAGAACCAAATAAATATTAAAATAAACACGTAACTGTAGGTAATAAAATATAACGGCGGTGAATAATCGGCTTACACCAACGTTTGAAGAAAACAAATGTTATGCGGCACATTTCACATTTCGTTGGAAATTATTCCGCAATATGAAGTGCTATTTGTTAGCTGTTAACCTCTATAATAAATATTAATATTATAAAGATTTTTGATTTTTATTTCTGTATGTAACGAATAAATTCTGAAACTACTCTATCGATTTTAACTCTTTCACTAGGTATTGAAATTCTTCCTTTTTTAACGAGTATCATATTAGCTATTTTTTTGTATCATTTCAACCTGGGACAAGCCGGTATAAGAAGCTAGTAAATAATAAAGCTAAAGTTTTACTTGATGGCGAGTCGACACGACGAGTTGCAGCGGTGGTGATGCAGGATAATGCAGTTTCTAAGGGGTAAGGTAAAACGTAAAAAGATATCAATAATAACAAAGGTAATTAAGGCTGTTTTGTTTAGTTTTTACATGTGACCCATTGGTCACATGTAAAAACTAATATAAAATGTACATTATTGTACATTATCCATCAATAAGGTACACTTTGAGTATGAGGTATCAAATCTACGACTTTTGATAAAGAATATCTTATATAAGAAAGACATGATTTGAATTTTGAAGTGCAGATTATTTGTGAGATAGAGTTCCATATTTAGCGAAAATGTCGCCTTACTATCCATGCAAAGCATAATAAATAATCTGTTTTAATATCAGTATTCAAATATACCTTTCCTAAGGGTAAGAAACCGCGGGCATAGCTAGTGTAATTATAAAATTAAAATATAGAAAGGGTAGTTGTTTTATATCCCGCTCTATTATTATAAGATTAAAGATAAAACATAATTCAGTTCATCAATCACAAGTTCGTATTATTAAAACACCAAATATCTCCAGAGTCACGTACAGAATATTTTCCGCCGCACATAATGGCCGCAGCGTAACCATTGTTTTAACGCCAATAACAGTATAATTAGCCGGTAAGGGCAGGTGCACACCGTGACGTCCACATCTGATAACGCACTTCCTTCGCAGCTCCACCGGCCGACGTGCGGTGTGACCGAGGGCTTATTTTTTGTTACAGAGACAATTTATCGCTCGTAATATTGTAATAAAACATTTGTCTAGAGCTTATAAAGTTGATCAGTTGTATTTGGAATACTTATTCTAAGAAATGAAAATATAATAAATTTTGTAAATATGAATTGTGTTTCATTTTCCACCTCAATGATTTTATGGTATACGGAACTGACCTCTGTCTAATTTAGTTTATCTTAGAAATATGTCATATAAGTAATGAAAGCTCTAAGTCTAAATAAATCTCATTAATTATAAAATTCGTGTTTCATTTCGCTCTTATTTTAGTACCTATCACGTGTATAGAAAAGAACACGGTAAGTTATTGAATAAATTCTATGTGATAAAGTATTTCTAAGTCTTAATGTAATAATAAAGTGTTTGCATAATACAATGTTGTCATGAAATATTCAAATTATTGCGAATTGCAGAGACATTTATTACTTACTTATCGTTTCATAGAAAGTAAGTCTGGCTGCCTTGTTCTTGACACACTTACTTTTAATCATAAAATTTAATGATAATCCTACAGGACTCTACTTAAGAATAGGGAGAGGAATAATTGTTTTATATAGATTTGGCTGCTGATTCCTCTGTACGTTATGAATCGTGTAAATAATAAATATCATAATTTGAAGGAAAGCTTTATTAAGCTTAAAGTTTTTTTAACAATTTAATAAAGTCACAGCTAAGCTTTAACGATTCTGCATAAAGCATGATACATAGCACTTTGTTCAAACAAAACTTGATGGTAGATGCGAGACAGGATAGTGGCCATCATACCACATGACACAATAATACGAACGCTGGACAAATGTCGCGCGACTCGCCACCGCTATAAATAACGTCGCGCGACAGTCGCGTGCGACACCCCGCGACAATTTGTTAGCGCTGACGCGGGCTTCCGGTCCCGTGTGGACGTGCCTCTTTAAACGTTTGGCCTTCCGGTAAATAAATTAGGTAGGAAAGGTGGAATTTTATGTCTGTCATTTTGTAAAAAGGGCCTAGCATAGGTCTATTAAATAACACATTATAAAAATTACGCTATAGGTAGTCGCTACAATTGTAACAGAAGAAAATAGTATTGAATTTTGGTCTGAAGAAGTAGGTCTAAGATATAAGTAATCTTGTCACAAGATTTGCTAAGGATTGTGAATGGAAAATAATATATTTCCCGATAGCAACAGGTGCTGTTAATAGCTGTGACATAATTAATGAGTCATCGATTGGCTAACACTGATGCAAGCAACTAATTTGTTAAGGTTTGAACTTAGCCTAAAGACATACCTACCATTTATTATAAGTTATGGTTAAATTTTAAGATTTATTAATAGTGGTTTTCTAAGGAGCTTATGCGTGTGGCTCTATAAAGCTATTTATATATAAATCAATCATGGCGTTCTAATGTCACGAAAAAAAAAATGCTTGACCATTAGGTCATAGAAACTCTGTGTAGAAACTGTTATAAATTCTTTTAGTAATGTTACTTTTAAAATCTTGTTAAATATTGCCATGACTCTATATTATTTACCTATAATTACTTATATTTAAAGAAGAGGACGAGTCATCTGTTATTTTGAATAAAGAAAAGGATAATTTTGTGTGATGAATCTTATTTCGATACGTTAACTTTTAGAGGTACCAACCTAATTCTATATTTTAAGTATAGGTATAAAAAAATTCCATTCAAAAATACATACTTAAAAACAAAATTGGTCGTATTAGTGGCGACTATAAGAAACCGGTCGGTGTAAGCTTAATGCTATTAGACAAGTATGAGACCATATAAGTAGGTGATCTTTTTTACTATATCCGACCATTTAATTTAAAAAGCACGATACTTCCCGTGCAGTTTTTTGCAAACTTGTATACAAGAGGAAACGATCTGAATCTGTGAAAGACAGTTCCTGACAATATTTATATTATCTAGTATAGGTACAGTAATTGGGTGGAGATATTATAGACTTTGGATCGGGTTCATAAAACTTTGTGACGATAGTGTACACTTAGATACTTCTTGTTACACAGTCCACAGACACAATTGTTGATCAAATATTAAATTAAATTAATTATTTATTTTTCTCATCACAAATGCACAATATATATACATTGTTAATCTATATAATATCTTAACACTAACATAAGTACTATAAGTAATATATATATAACTAATATAAGTACGTAGTAAGTAGGTATAATTTTTAAGAAAAATACAAAATAGCCTCTTTCCTATAGCTCTACGTACTACTACGTACCAGTATAGTATACTATCACAAATAAGAAATCCTGTGCTATTTCTTCATATACGTATAGGTACAAAGAAAAACATCAACGAAACCATCTACCAGATATAAAGTCTCGCAGATTTCTAATCTCAAAGAACTATTAAAAACTTACCTTATTTTAAAATACATCGTATAACGCACTCAAATTTTACCAAGCAGAGTATTCATGCATCTCATGTCCAACTAAACAACAGTTGGACAGTTTTAGCAACATTAGAAGATGAAAGCGCCCAGTAGCAGAGGTGGGTGTGTCCAGCGTCCAGGAGTCACGTGCGACTATATATAGCCGCCAATGATCGACAGCTTCTGGCCTTCTTGATTGGCGTACTGCCACTGGTATACCAACACTATAGTGATATTGAAAATATGGGTTATTTTGTAGTGTATGTGTATAGGATAGTGTAAAAGATGTAAAGATGTTTAACTGAACCCAAATTTTAGAGATGGTCATTGTCAGACTCTAGAGGATAGTTTGATTCAGTTATGCGCGAGTATATATTCTATGGTTATGCGTGATATTTAGTAATATACCTAGGTATTTCGAAAATATAGAGATGGAAGTTCAAGCTTTTATATATCAACTATTTACTTCATCAATGTTTTATAATTTATTGGCTATTGAGTTAGTAGATAGATATACAATATTTTAATCTCACTGTATATATACCTATATATATATATATATATTTTTATGCTATAGGATAGCAAACGAGCAGACGCGTCGCCTGGTGTTAAGCTATACCTATAGCTTCGTGTTATAATTATGTCAGGTTAAATTGTATAAATAATAAAGATATTAAAGCAAATGTCGTGTGTCAGTTGTGAGACAAGGGAAAGATGCATCTGATTTCTGTTGCACTGATCAATTGTAATAAAAACAAAAGAGCAGTTATGTTGGTAGCCGTTAATATAATTGACCACAAGATAGGATTGCTTATAGGTAGGTATGCTAAATTGGTAAATTTTAACCTAGGATAACCAACTAAGGTATATGAAATCTAGGCGAAGTAATCATCGCATAGAATAAGACAGAGAAACAGCATAAGAACAACATAGTAAAACATATATATATATAATTTACCGCGTGTGATTTGTCAATCAATAGTTATCCCATGCCCATAAAAGCAATCAAATATTTTCCTTCTCAAACAAGAAAACTCATACAATTAGTGGTCACTCGGAACCATAAAATAAACATCGACATTAATGAAAATATTCCAAAAGCAAATAAACCAAGACTAAGGCAGGTCAAAGTATTAATTTGACGGATCCCGCTTGGCCGGGGCCAGCAGGTGTCCTCAAATGGTAGTGATAAATAGACGCCACGAGCATCGAACCCGGGCCTTCACGGCTAATAACTAAGGGTAATCGGGATCATGGAGTTTCGATATGGGATGATTGCCTTTTGGTTCTTTTGGATAGAGCAAGTGAAATTGGAGTTGTAATAAATGAAAGATAGGTCAGAGCAATATCATTGTTTAAACAAAGGCAATTTAGGAAGTTTTCTTTGCTACATTCTTGTTGCATTTAGATATATTTTACTAGCAAAGAATCTACGTTAACAGAAACAAAGTAGGTATGTAAAATTAAAAAAAAAACTACATAAATAAATTTAAATTTATAGTTGCAATGTTGTTATTTCAATAAAAATATACCTTCTTTAAAGACAGGCTAATGATATTATAATTAGTATTTATTAGTATTAATATATAATTTACATCTTAATTGGATCAATGATGACTAACCAGAAGTACACAATTTTATTTTATTTTCTGATAAACAAAATAAAGTGTGATAATTAAATCATAATATCCATTAGCACCGAGGAAGCACTGTTAAGCCTACTCAAACAAAATTTCCGCCATTCGCGACCTTAAGGCAGCCAGTTGACATCCTTCAATATTCTAATTTCGTTATCTCTAACATTGATAATGAGTTCTTGATCAATGGTATAAAAGTCAACATCAAGTCTAAAATATATCGAACTAGCGGTCCGCCCCGGCTTCGCCCGTGGTACATGTTTACGTTTTCTCTACATAAGAACCATCCTCGTACTTCAAGGAATATAATAAAAAAAGAATTATCGAAATCGGTTCAGCCGTTCTCGAGTTATGCGCTTACCAACACATTTTGCGATTCATTTTTATATATAAGAAGATAAGATTTAATGAGAAAATACATGATGTAGTGTGAATTGTTACAAAACATGTAACAGCAAATATATTTTTGAAGTTAAACGTTGATATACCTAATTTATCATCCGTAATATTATCAAGACAGATGAAAAGTATTAACAGAATATAAACTCATTCAGCGCAGTTATTAAAAATATCTTCACATATGAAACTAGTACCTAGGTAATAAGCCAGATTTAGCTCTATGTCTATTGTCTATAGCAAGCCACGTCTAATTATAATAGATGTTCTATATAAGTAACTTGTGAGACAACAGTATCGATACGATAGTTTGTATTAGTTCAATTAATTTAAAAAAAATTAGTTCATAAAAATATACATAGGATTTTCAAATAGAAATTCAAATTATAAAAGTGTATAGCTTCATTAGAAGTCGTACAGAGTTGCGAGTTCGTTCCCGGTGGAATTGTAACAACGTGGAGACATTTGAATTGCAATAATTGTGTTACAACACGACAAGTAATCAATATTTTCTTAGAGAAATCTGAGCTGGAATGCCACCTTATATGGTACACGTTGTAAAATGTTAAATATCTCAGCAATTATCTCACATGACTCCAGCGTCCGTAATCTCTAATGAAAGAATTTCGGATGCTCAAACTATTTATTGAGTTGAGCAATACCGTAATTTATTACTCGAATATCACGGGAACACAAACGAAACGGTAACCTCAACTGCGGCGAGTTTTATTCGCGTAAAAATATAAACGGCATTGCATTACGCAACGGCGTACTTAATGCTTCAGTAAATGCTCACATTTCAAACACTTTACGTACTCGAGCAATAATTTATGTCAACGAGATTCTTAATCTGTGGCTATAAAATGACAGTCTAAAATTCGTCGTGAAAGAAGGTCGTATGTGAGGTCGGCGCGGGCGCGTGTGCGTCGGCCGCGCAACGCGCACCAGGCGGCAGCCATAGATCCCATGCAACTTAGTCGCCGCGCACACCGCGCTACACTGCTCGAGTCGACACTAAGCTTCTAATACTTCTGATGCATAATATCAATTATCAATACATATTATTTGACACAAAATTAAAGGTAGGTAACTAAGCTATAGTGTGAGCTAAAAATAGAGAAGCGTTGTAAGATGCTTGAATTGAAAAAAACAAAGAATGGTTAAAAATATTAATTTAAAGAACTTTATCACTGATCATTAATTGTTATTAAATATAAACGATATATAGGTTTTTCAATCAGTAGGTGAAAAAATAAAACAAGAATAAAAATTGCTATTTATTTATTCAATAATAATATTTTATGACAAGATTCATAATTTTTAACATTAATCTATTAATTAATATTTTGCAATATCCTAGTGCAAGAACTTTTATTAAAGATTGTGTCATTTCTTATTATTATTGGCGAAAGACGCGGGTTCAAATCGCGCCTTGTGATTCTATTCTTTAAAATATCTTTTATTCTATCAAATCCATTCATCATTAGTAATTAATGCATAAGTGACATTAACGAACAATTACACAAAATACAGAATAAGGTGTAAGACGGCAACTTGAGGGCAACGTGTTGAGTTGGCTGTAGGTTGCGTGGTGCGCGCCGGCCGAGTGCGACTCGCGCCAAACTGGTAAAGCGGCTCTTGCGCAACGCGGAGACTACAGTTGGTTTCCAATTTTATGTTGACCGGTTTCAAAGTTGTCTTAGCCTTCTAATTTCGGCTCGCTTAGATTGGAAAATACGTCGAACGACAGGTGAGATCCGTTTTCACCAGTGCGACATAACATATTTCACGATATTAATTAATACCCCGATGGAGCTCGAATAGTCGATTCGGCTCGTTAAGATACCACAAACGAAACATCATATAAATCTTTGAGCGCATGTGTGGTTTATTACATTTCACTGTTATGTAAATATCTTCTAAGCTCCGCATTATTTTCACTTTTACTCTTCACGATTTTATTCGCCACTCTGTTGGATAATGATTCTCTCTTATGTTTTAAAGAACTTGTGACTTTGATATCAAAGTTCTTTGAATTTCTAAAACTTAGAGATTAGCTGTCATTTCATTAGATACGATTGATTCTTTTTATGTTAAATGTGTGTTTTTTCTGTTACTGAACATTTTTTTGAAACAGGATCACATAAAAAAGCAAATACTAACGTTAGAGCTACTCTCTGTCTGCATTTCTACATCTCAACATACATTATGCACACAGCTCTAGTGCACCTCATCCATAAAGTACAATCGGCGGTTCAAAGAATAGATTCCCCTTATCTAGATCTCGTGTAGTGTATCAGGATAAACAAGTGAGCTGATTCAGGGCTGGTGTTCGGATTGACGGGAGCGGTGGATGTCGCGCGACGTGGGCGCGTGTACAAATACAGTCTGCGGGAGATCGCGCACAAATCAACGCGCTCTGACGCGCCCTGGACCCCTGGTGGCTGGACAGGGCTGAAGCTGCTGCTTTTCGTTATGTATACTATAATATTATAAAGCTGAAGAGTTTGTTTGTTTGTTTGAACGTGCTAATCTCAGGAACTGCTGGACCAATTTCAAAATTATTTCAGTGTTAGATAGCCCATTTGTCAAGGAAGGCTATAGGCTATATATTATCACGCTAAGACCAATAGGAGCGGAGCAATGCGGATAAAACCGCAGGGCACAGCTAGTATTAGATATAGGGAAAGACAGTCCTGGTGGGATGTTTGGGATGGTATGGTTCTTAATTATTTTGATACTAGCGGCCCGCTCCGGCTTCGCACGGGTATAAAATAGATAGCCGGGCGGCCGGGCCGGTACCGCCGCAAACGCTACTCCCGCAATTTTTAAATCTGTAATATCTTGGAAAATATTCACTTAAATCATACGGTGTAAAGGGCGATATAGATCTATATTAAATGAACAATGTATTCAAGGTATTTAATTGGTTAAGGATTAATTCTGTATTGGTTAAAATCGCATCGAAAATTAGCCATTATTTTTCGTAAAAAGTAAATGACAAAAAAATGTTATTGTGGGTTATCCATAAGAGATAGAAATATACCATCGCGGACTTTTCTATAGACCTTTTCAATGTGTATAATACTTAGTACATTATTTTGATAAAACTCGTAGGGTTCAGCCTGCGTTTGCAATGTAAGCGGAAAAAATGTAATTTTTTACGACATCACATTAGAAACCTCAAAAATAACAGTACTTCTCCACTATTTAATGGATATTATTATACATATAAACCTTCCTCTTGAATCACTCTATCTATTAAAAAAAACCCCCATCAAAATCCGTTGCGTAGTATCAAAGATTTAAGCGTACAAAGGGACATAGGGACATAGGGACAGCGAAAGCGACTTTGTTTTATACTATGTAGTGAAGTGAAGCGTGATGCTTGATGTGTCTATTGAATATGAGCTTGCACAACAATAAGAAAATAAGATATTTAGTTTTATTTCAAATTGATTGAAAACGCATAAAGAATGTTTTTAAAACAACAATTACTGATGAATTAATTGATCCATTTCATGATTTAAAAATAAATATAAATATAATAGATGATTACAGCAAAGAAGTTTACTTAAATAAGAATTGTGTAGTCACTTTTTTTAACTAGTTTTTACAAATCTTGCATACAAAATAATAAATTTCCATGAGCCGACAAAACAAAGATCCGTGGGTCCCAGCGCGCAGCCCTGGAGCACCCCCCGTCGCGGTGACAGCGCCAACATCTCTCACCTCCGAGGCTCGGTAATGAACGGTATAAATGTGCCATTTGGTACCGAACCCTCTCGCCTGTCTGCGCCCGTACCTGCACGGAACGAACATTCCTATAATTATTTCAAACTGGTCAGTTATTTTCATATTCGACTGTGTAATGATAAAAATATTGTTGGCGTTTCTAAACAACACTGCACTAAGGCATCTAATTATTTAACGATGATATAAATAAACTCACTTCGCACTAACGAGAAACAACACGTCACATAAATAACACATAAAATGGTTTTAAAGTCGTGTATAAAACTAATTACAATTTGGCTCAGTCTACAGGGTCACTATTTAATTTTATGCAACGCAAAAATATCGTGAAATTTAAATTCATGATTCAAGGTGTTAAAAATTCTAAAAATGTTAATGCATCAAAACGTTACGAGCTGTAAAACCGCAGATCGTTTTATATAAACAATAAAAACAGCACTATTATTTTAAATATCTGTCGTACAGCAAAAAACGGAATATCGCTGTAAAATTATAGTTAAATACATCCTCCAGATAATTCTATAAACTGCTAAATTTAATCGGCCATTAACTCGCACGAAGATTGTCCTTAAAGGACTTTCCTAAAGGGCTGTGACAGGATTATTATATTATTAGGATCGTTTTAGTAATGATAGGGCCGGACACATCGCCGGGAGGGACTAATCGTGGTAACAAAAAATGCGTCCACTTTGTTGTAATTCAACCGACAGTCCTCTCGTGTGCACTCACCACATGTTCAGCTACAATAGGCATGAATATTACTTATATCAAGGTAATTTATTAATCATGTATTTATTTTGTTTAAAAATTTTATTATTGTAACAGTTTAACGTATTTTAGCTTTGTTGTATAAATATGTATCTCATAAAGTACAATTAAAAGTTATAATAGGGACAATTTTGAAGATGTAAATAATTAATCAGATGATGATCAAATGGTAATCATTAAAAGAAAAGCAAACTCCACAAGAGCCATAAGCCGTTAAACATACGAGACACAGTAACAAATTAAAACCATTTCATATGATGACAATACAAAAGAAATAAAAGTGGAAATAATTCAAAGGGCACAAGCGAACACAGAAACAGAGGTTGGGAGACAATAGTGTCGGCAAAAAATACCGACAGCGTCCCTCGAGGAATTTGGAAACGAAATTCGCAGATCGCATTTTGCGAATACTCTCGCGTGTTACTGCATTATTATTTAGTTGGGATTTTAAAAAATGGTCGCTTTTTTTGGGGGCGCGTGCGCCGCGCATAATTGGCGAGACGAGCGCGTAGGAGCGCGCGCTTGCCGTGCCTTGTGTTGATATCTAAACCTAGTGACGGATGACGGGACTGGACTCCATTCTAATGTAATTTCGTCCAACAACTTAGCTAACAAAAAAGTATTTAGAAGGAAATTGAAATCAGTATCTTTTCTGCTTTCTTCCATCTCTTTTAGAAATTGTATGTCTGACATGCTTGTTAATTGTTTTTAGAGCTTTAAAATGATAACATGAATATTCATTTTATGTTTTCTCAATCGCATCACTAACATTAGTAAATGTCCGCCATCGTCACAAGTCATAAAAACTTACCTCAGTTCTCACGGTGCACGGTCTCACCAGACATCGCAAGAAATGTGAATTTACTGTCTGTTTTTTTGTATTTATGGTCTTATTAAGGTTTCTAACATGATACACTGTTATACAATAGAGCATGAAAACCACGTAAGCCAAAACCAGAGCTATACTCATCATGATGGTATCAAGTTAAATGTAACGATTTTTATTAATCAAGTGTTCGTGAAATGCAGTTACCAAAAGCTATAAATGGTTGCAGGTAAGAAAAGGGGCAAGTTTCCTTCCTGCGGTCGAATGTGGCTGCGAGCTATGCTCGACCGTCGCGTCATTCCTTTTGCCAAAAAGCAATTTGGAACGTCCAATATGATAGGAATACCGTTGCGTAGCCTTCGGGTATCGGGAACGAATAACCTTGGATCGTATCGAAACTCTGCACCGAGACACCGGAGAGTTCGTCCGTCAAATGTCATTCCACGAACAATGGATAGACTCCGCAAAAATGGTACGCATGTCAGACAGACCTAACAATGGATCGAAAAAACAAACAATCGAATAGAAATCGAAAACAGAGCCAATTCGAATGCGACGGAACGGGATTTTGGAAATCCGGTTTTGGATGTCTCCAGAGGCTCCTCCATTGTCGACGTGTCACTCGCGGGGACAAAACACGGATCGATATAAAAACCTATCGAGATCCAATTTGAATGCTAGTTTTGTGTAGATATTATTGTCGTGGAGGTGAAAGCGCATCTCGGAGAGGTTCATGTCATTGTAGGATAACATTGTGGGTTCAGTTTTTTTGGAAATCCCTTTTTTACAAGCTTAATGGGCGTAGTATTTCTTAATACTTTATTTCAATTTCATTCCATTATCATGTAAATATAATCAACACATATCGTTAGATATGATTGCGATAAAAATGAGTCATAAATCGTAACAACGCTTTAATTGTGCATTTAATTCGATTTTAATACGATGCTTAATAAGAAGTATTATGCACATTTGCATCAGTTATCAAGTTTAAAATCAGACTAGTCAGTTGTAGCATTGGAATTAAACTCTCGTACATTGAATATATTGGTATTTTATTTAGCTGTTCTTACTTCTTACCAATATAATGCGTACTTCAGGTAATATTGTACTCATTGTAGTCCCCGCCGCCCCGCGTGTAGCGGGTCACAAGCCAGAGGTGACGGTGATCCCGTGACGTCATCTACCATTGTTATTTCGACAAAGAACAAGTCACCTACAAAGCGCTATGGTCACACTGATTTGCATTTAACATTGAATTAATATTTTTTGCCACATTTTAATTGGTAATTAGAATTTTTAACTATTATTTAGGATTTTCGAGCCTTGAAGCCGTAGAAACTGGATGCATTCTAAACTGAATTTTTCAATGTTTATAACGCTTATTATTAATAAATGAAAAGTGGTAAATACAATTAAAATAACAATCATGCAATCTTAACAGAGCCATTGTTCTAAAAATAATTCAAATCGAAAAAGAATGTTCACACACATTATTAATCTGTTGCTATCATAAATCGTGATATCTACAAATATTATACACAACTTTTATTCCATAAAGCAAACAAAAAACTTCTATAAAAACGCTCCACTAAAGCAATCTTGCAAAAAATTTCTTTGGTGAGGTGAGAAAATCCGCTAATTAGCACGTTGGCAACTAATCGCTCGATGGGTGGCGCCATTGTTCCTGCTCTGCTTTTGGTTTCAAACTATAATTACCTTTCATTCAATATTTTTTCACAAAAAGTAGTTACCTATACAAATATGGGCAGGCAATCTTTTCAAAACATATTCACGTTTGAACAAACAATTAGCAAATATTTTTACATTGTCACCCTCGAGTCACGGTTTATAATTGCGTCTTAGGCCAGTGACAAAAAATCAAGGTACAGTTAAAATGTAAATGAAGCTTGGGATGAGAAAAAAATTTGCAGCGACCCTTTGTTGGCGCGTGCGGTTGCAGCTCGTATAATTAATTCGTAAGTGTCGGCCAGTTACCTGCTCCTATGGCCAACATTCGGCATGCGGCGGTAAGGTGTATAATCTTATTTATACTTTTTGCTACTTCCCCTTTGCATAAATTATTTGCGGAAGGATTTCTATCAACCGCACTCGAAACGCGATCGTGCCATCAAAACATGTTATTCGAACAAATACTCCGTTTTACAAATGCGTGATACCAAATATGATTTTCTATGTTCGTTCTAGTTACAGATCACTGAGCACTTTGTTGTCTATTGATATCTCGTCTGCTTCTAGTCTGAATCAATAAATAATAAGCTCTATAATGATGATATTGAGTTGAATCTTCTAACTCTCGAGATTATTTAATATATTTCCTTAATAGGAAACCCTGCAACTTACTTTGTGCGTTATTGTAACGTAATAGAAGTGAGTGGCGTGGAAGATACACTCACCTGGCGTAAGCGGTCGGCAGCTGGGTCACATTGTCTCGTATCATCACTTGACTTGCGAAAGGGCTGCTACGCCCATGTGAACTAACGGATTCCTGGGAATCAATGCTCCCGCGCATACGCGCCATTGTACAGGATAATGGTAACGCGATACCCACTATCACGACATAACATTCCAAGCTAATTGTAATCTCCGAAAGCCGCGTAGTGCACAATTAACGCCTCGCGTCGATCGCTGATGATGGTCGACGTAAACTTGTAACACGTTAGGCAATCCAGATTTATGAAGCGACGACGCTCGAGAAACTGTAAAAGCAGATGTTGAATTTTATTCCCCAATATTTTATGTTAATTTTAACATACGTCGTGAACTATCATTTGATGGGAAAAGAAATTATCATAAAAAAGGTACACGGCCGGCCTCGGGTATCCGTTTCGTCGTGGCGATTTTCTAATAGATCACATGCATTAATATGCTCGGGACTGGTTCTCGTGAGATCCGTTAGTGGTTATATGTAAATTATTTAGTTTATGGCGGCTCCTAGTTTACATCGGAATGGTCATCGAAATATCCGCGCGAGACGAGCGGCCGAGAGCTTCTCTGATAAGATAACGCGTAGAAAGCGTCACGTGTCACGGATTTGAGAATTAACGTTCGTCGTTCGTTAAGTTTAGCCGTAGCTATATATAGATTTGAGATGACGTATATTGGTTTATTTCTGGTTGTAGCGGTTATTGGCAGATCAATATCGGATCTAACTTTTATAGATTCGATTTCTTTTTATAAAATATAAAATTAATCGTCAATAAATTATGAGACGACGACGTTTTACTAAGCGATAATAGTCGTTAGTAATTTCAATGTGTAAATAAAAAATACGTTCATTAATTGGACTTATTCTAAATTTAACTTATGCAAGTCTGCGTCCACGGTAACATAGTGCTCACTACTTGTCACTACTCGTAACTTGAACGTGCATGCCGTGTGAGGAGCGATAAATAGTGCATTAACAGAACTGTCAACGTGGACACGATTATTTTTTTACTTTTAAGAAACTCATGTAAACTAAGCATTAAGCAGATGCGTCTTATCGATGGGAATAAATTCCCATACATTACCGTTAGATGTAAAAAGTGACCGTTCAATAAACATGATTGTCGTATAAAGGAATTCGATTACTATGCACCGGCCATTGTGGGCTAGGGAAACGTTACCGAAACTAGTTTGCGTCCAAACGGGCGATCTCATAGAGGCGCATTGTCGAGATACAACCGGATGCTGGCTCTCCCGGCATCGATAAAACGGTCACAAACACTATAAAACCAGACCCGAGACGTGTTCTGTGATCTCTAGCTGACCACCCTTTCAAATCCCCGAGCGCGCCTCATTCATCACGCGCAGATGAAAGGAATTTGTTAGATCAGCTGATGCTGGCCGCTCCTAACGGTCTCTATCAATTATCGGATACCCCTTCTAACGAATTTCTGATAGAAATGGAAAGCTAACCTGTTTTAACCGAAATTTTTGTAATACGTCTCGAATGGTAATCCGAGGATATAATAGACTCAACCGTCGCATCGGGAATCGCCGATAATATCGCGTTACGTCTCTAATTTTCAATACAATGGGTTCGAAAAAGGCTGAAGTAAATGTGTCACAGTGCCACCCTCGGGCAGACAATGGTCGGAGAGGAGGTCGCGGGCGCATTTCGACACAATGCGGTTGCACCCACGCGCTTTTTTGTCGCTTTGTGCGTCACAATCGCGCAGGAAGATCGATCAATGCCCTAGACACGTGTGCCGTACATGTAAATCAGTGTTCTTGAGGTGAAAGTTGAAAGTAAGAGTCGCGCTGCATCTGCTGACGGCACCGTCGTCGGGGGCGGCATGAAGGGTTGGATCACAATGCATATGAAGATTATATTTCCAAAGTCAAGAGATAAAGAGCGTCTTTCATTCGGATCCTCTTCTACAAATCGGCCAATCTTTTTGTGACAGTCATTGTTATGGTTTTATTTGTTTGACAAGTTTTGAAAATGCCCTCAAATGAATGATTTATGAACGTCTATTTTAACTTTATCGGTATTATCAAAAAGATGTTGCTATCATGTTTACAATAATATGTTTTTTGTTGAAGGGACAATAAGAGAATTTGATGAGATTTAAAATGACTTTCGTTTCGGCTATTCATTATTTGTTATACGAAAACACAATATCAATACATCTGAGATTAAAGTTGGTGAAACAAATACTCGAGTGTTTTATTTTATAAATCTTATAACGTACCTCTCTGGTTAATGGCACGAGTTTGTCCTACCGCAGAACATTTAGTGGCTAAGTAAAAAGTCGATGAACGATTTGTATCCTTCTAAATGATAAACAACTTCTGGAATTAACTCTTCCCAGTGAGAATGGCGTTGGTAAATGGTTTTTAATAACGCCACAGATAGCATTCGGCGATAATGATCTTCGATTAGCGGCGACCGCGAGGCTCGGCCCTTAACATACAAATTGTTTCGTTGATACCTCCACTTACTTCACGTTATTCAATACAAATGTGTCGGAATGCTTCTGCTTTTTCATGCTATTCATAATTTACTTACTTTATGTGTTTGTTTTTGGTTTTATTAATTAACAGTGGTTGTTTAATTGAATCAGATTTTTGTTTTTGTTGATGTTAACGAATATTTTATGAAAAGTATTACCGGTGAAGATTTTAATTTCGTCTCTAACAATAAATAATAATTTACAGTTTACCAATAATAATATTTAATGGCACATACACGAATCAATCACTCCACAACAAAGCAACATGTAAAATTAAAACTACAAATATGTCCATTAATCGTGACCAATAAATAGTGGCTAAATATCGCCATTTGTGGCTATTGATGGCAATCGAACAAATTCGAGGGTTCGGCCATATGTCGCGATCGGTTAGTTCGAGCGAACTGTTTAATTGTTGTGAAGATTTACTGAATGCAATATGGTACTATGGTACTGTAGGTGGGTAGCAGAGGGTGACAAATTTGTTTAAAGTGTGGTATGAGTTACATTAATTAAAATTCAACTAATAGCATAAATACAGCGATGACAATTCGGGAGATGTTGATGAATCAAAGTGGAGGGTCAATAAATAAATGTTACTTTAGATTAAGGCTAGATATTTGCGGCAAGAAATATAATTTTAATGAATTTATTTTACGTATGAAGAAAGTTTTACGATGAAAAAAGTAATTAGCAATGATTAAAATTCTTCTGCAAGAGGATTAGGTACTCAGTTTAATCAATAAATGGTTATACTGAATTCGAATAGCACATATAGATGTCCTATTCGAATTCAGTATTCAGTAACCAAATTATCGACTTTGGTTTAGCTTTTGCGAAAGTTCATATGCTTGACGGCCAAGTGTAAAAGTATTTGGATTCTAATTTTTAAAACAACCACCGGTATCTCACATCAAAGTTTACTAATTTAAAGTCATCAGGATATACAGAAGCTAAATCACCATGGCCATTGACTTGGCAAGCGATATAGAAAGGTCATTTAGTAAAAAGTGCGAGGGCGCCGCCCCGGCACATCGGGCCGGCCTTCATTGTGCACTGTGTCCGATTCGCCGCGCCCATTGTGCGACTTCCAGCCGAAACGTAAATAAACGCAGATGTTACCGCACTTGTGACAACCCTAGACCGCAACACACACGAAACTTGCCACACAAGACAATTTCAACCTTGCGAGTAAAGGATGCGGTTCAACTTTGAATGGCAGTGAAAGGTTCATCAGATGTTTATTCACGGAGGGTTGTCCCAAGTCCGTGGTAGTTTTACAAAACCGAAATTGTTCTAAGTTTAATAAAACTCATATTAAACGGATGCGATTGACAGCTACGCTCTACGTTATTGTTTTCGTTGTTTAGATTCATTTTGTTATAATTAAAATATTAATTTATTCTTCAACGTGAGATATTATTGCTCATTACATATAAGTTATGGTGTTTGGAATTTTTAAAAACATGCTAATAAAATTTAATATGACTAATTTATTCTTATCACCGTTATATTAACTAATTAGTTATATTTACCGTAACTATTACATGCATGTTTAACACTGCATGATCAATCAATGTACAGAATGTAACTTTTGTTAATAAAAATGTGTTTGAAGTGGGTGTAGACTATAAAATATTAGTATAAGACCATACAAATATGCAAACATATTTCTATTCATTATAAATCTTACAATTATGTATCTAATTTAAAAATAGTATTGTTTGTCTGTGCCACACAATGGGGAAAAAACATCAATTAAAGATTTAGAATTCAACACATGGTCTAAGATCCGAACATAAGGCGAAATTCAACGGCGTGATAATAGAATGAGACCAATTTTATAATTAATTTAGTCTATTAAAAAATGTATTAAAAATGGGTTGACTGGGAAAATCCTGGACAGGACATTTTTAATGAATTAAATTTTTTTTTATTTATTTTTATTTTTTATTAATTGCAGTTTCGAGATAATAAAACAATTTTGTAATAAAACAGTGCTGACATAATTTTTTTTTTCATCATCCTATCAAGTGAAAGTAACTGGTACCGACATACGTGTTTATACCTGCCAACCTAGCCGTTTGTCCCGGTAAATATTAGAAAACTATGACTGCACATTCTGTAGGTTTCATACTTTAAGTCTATTATATTTTTTTTTTATTATCTTGATACTGCAATTAATTAAAAAAAAATGTTTTTTTTTTAATTCATTAAAAATGTCCTATTATGTTCGGATCTTAGACCAACATCAATTAAATTTTTAGAAGACCGATTCACAAAGCTTACCTTATACATACATATAGGTAGATATAAAAAACAATTTTATTCATCAAACGGTGATTATTTTATTATATTGTTAATTTAATTAATTCAAGAATTAAATAAATTTTTTGATTTGATACAATTAACTTACATGACCCATCTTAATAACATAAGAGTGCATCGACAACCACGAAGTTTATATAAATAAATGTTTCCAATATTAATGACAGGGGGTGGTGAGTGGTGAGTGGTCAGTGGAGTGGAAGGGATGTTAATTTGTCGCGGTTTATTGGGCGGAAGACGAGTGCTGCTCTTGAGATGCACTATTTGTTTTCATTATGGTAATACTTGTATGTTGTGGTTGAAAATAATTTTGTGGAAGATCACTAAAGCTACGGATTGTGATATGATATGGTTTTGAATTTGTCTTGTCGCTGTGTTCGTTACCAAACTCCTTCGAGACGGGTGGAGCGATTTTTATGAAACTTTGTTTACATAGCGGTAGGTCCGAGAATCAGCCAACATCATTTTTTTCCAAGACAGAACAACAGAGAGAGTATAATATATTAAGAATAAAAATAGCATACTAAAATTTGCTCATAAACGCTTTGACTCTATAAACGAAGAGCCCTATTTCGTTATTTATACAATGGCAGGAAATTAACTTTCAAAAATCAATACCTATATAATTAGGGAAATTTGAAAATAATTAATCTTTATTTGGTAATAAAAAACTAGTTGGTGTCAGACTGTTGATATTGCCAACTGAAAAGAACTCGACGAAATTGACACATTGCACATTAGAAACGCATCAAGTGCAATCATTCTGGTCAAGTGTGTCTTACATAAAACATAAAACAGTGTTCTGTAGGTTAAATTTAACAAATAAAATGAAGGTAAAAAATATATTTAAATCTGCAATTGTTAATAAAACTACCTACGTTTATTTTCTATAGTCCTTTGTGATGAAGACAATTATATTATATCAATCTCGTACCTAATGTTTTAACAATTGAAACCATCTTCAAATTAGGTATCTTCTCAAAGAAAACATTGCATTGATCACAAAGCATTTTATTTTTTGTAACGAAGATCTGACATAATTATGATTATTACGGGTTTAATTATTTTATTACGGGTCCCTAAAGCCAACGTTTCAATTAGAAACACCAGTTTTGCTACAAAACTAATGAAGCGGTGAATTGAGTAACGTTACCTTTTCGATTCCTGTTCAGAGTTCCTCCTTGCTCATCATTTTCCTGATTTTAAAAAGTTTTCAACTTTTTTCATATATTCTAATTTAAATATGTTTTTAAAATAGTCGATACGTATGCTAAAAAGAGGAATTAGACAAAAGCTGAAGTAATTTTAATTGATCGGACATTATTCGATACCTATGTACCAAAATGTGTAAAGAGCTTTATACGCTTTTCTACTTCATTTTTAGTTGTTTTTTATTTATTGTACAAAGAATGAAAGTCTATACATATTATAATCTACATTTAAGGTACCTAAAAGACCAAAAAAATTCTATAATTGTATTTACGCATCTGTTTAATACAAAAAACCTCAAATCAATGAGCTTGAATGCACACGAATAACGAAGTAATGTGGCCGGGGACAGAATTGTTCCGACACTTCTAATGAACAATTCTTTAGAGGGGCCACAATTCGATTTTAATCAAGTAATGCTTGAAACACAGGGTTTTCTTGTTTAATTATGTTTCAAATCAGGTTCTGGCGTTCAAATACATAGAAATTAAGATCAATGCCAGAGTTTTGAAAAAAATTTAAAAAGTAAGGAAAGAAATAATAAATCGCCCAAAATAATTATAAGATTTCAATGTAAGGCATTAATCATTTTTAGGGAAAAGTATTTCGAACTAATAATAAAGCACATATTTTCTATAACCTAGATTAAAAAAAATATTCCTATTTAACGTACGTTGATAAAGCTAATAGGGTTAATTGTTGGAAAATTTTTACATTTTTTTTCATACATACATATTTATATTTTTACGCACTTCATAATTATAATTATGTGCACCTAATTATAATTAGTAGTGCGGAACCATTTGAATAAACTTCACTTCCGTTTATATCTATTGCTAAGTGCTAGGCTCCTTTGATTAGCAGTTAAATGTTTGCGAATTTTATTACTATAATAATCGTGTTTTTTTTAAATATATACAGGGTGTCCCGCTTTCGGTATACTAAGCGCGAAGGGACTTGTAGTTTTGCATACACTGATCACATAAAAAATACTTAAATAACAAAATTACGCGAAAAATTTTTTGCTAAATTTTTCCTTAAAATCCATGTATTCGTCTCTAGCTTCGCGCAGCCGGCATATACCGCTTCGCTATGTGACTATTTTGTCTATGAAAACATAATCTTAAACGATAGCTCACATGCGGGTGGCAAAGTTGGGCAGTTTGCTTGTTGGGGGTGTACACATGGAATTTTAAGAATTCCTCTATTTAAAAAAAAAAATGCGTCTGGAATTTTATAATTATTTTTTACGTACTCAGCGTATGCAAAACTACAAGTCCCTTTGCGCTTAGTATACCGAAAGTGGGACACCCTGTATATTTAATAAATTACTCCAATGATGCTTTTAGTGGATAATGATGTGTCTATTAGGTATAAAGGAAGTACTTTGTTAACAAATGGAAAGAGCTATTTGGAAAGTTTTCTATAGCATCATAATAGTTATAGTTTTGTATGATATCGTTAAATTACCAGTTAAAGAACAATTTTCATATAAAATAGACTACGATTAACATGAACGGAACGCATATATTTAATAGCTCTCTAAGGCTACCTGCTAATTGATTAATTCAACTTTGAAATGAATATATAAATAATTATGGAATATAATCAATGGCCATTAAATATTTAAATATTCAATCAGTCAGAGCTTTTGAATTTTCCACGTTTAACTATTTATTTAAGTGTCGTTATGTTATCTTTAAGCCAATTAAGAATATCGTAAATATTATAATCCATTTACACTTTAGGGCAATAAAATCTATAACATTGTGGTTTAAATTATTCTAATGATGGTATTTTATTGACCGCGAAAAAATGGATCTCATTAAAACTAACATGAATATGACATTACAAGTAGGTTATAAGTTGGTATGAGGCAGGGAAGCCACAAAGTCTGGCATATAGCTGCGGGAGCTCTGGTGCGTTCTACAAGAGATCCCGGAGTTCCCGCTACCATGCTTTGGGTTTGGCCGTCGAGGAGGTTTTAGTGGGTAAGAATCACACATGCTGCATGCATGCATTTTCCCCCAAAAGAGAGTATCTGTTGAAAATTTCCTCCACGTTACCAAAAAAAAAGGTTATAAGTTGGTATCTATACTTCTTAAATTTTGAAGTGTTAGAGCCTACGATTGCCTAATGGACGTTTCAAAGCGGCTATTTCGAAAAGAGATAAAGTTCCAAGTACTAAAGCAGGTAATGCTCGAGCCAGGGCTATCAAGTGTTAGACACTTTTAATAGAGTCAGATATAAAATGAAAATGCGCAGTTGTGCAAATGTCAAATATATGTCAACGCCTGCTTGCCTTGAACGTTGTCGCCGGTAGCTCCTCGCTGCTCGCCTCGGCGTGGACTCTAGTCTATATTCGATTGACATCGACTTATTTATTACCTAGTGTCGATTAAAAACGTTTTAGCGAAACCATTACGACGAAATACAGTTTAACGATTGACTTTTGATACATCCTTGGACTGAGGTTAAGTTTTTAATTGGTTTTTTGAGGCAAGATCGTCGTCCATTTAATAAATCACGAGATTGCATCGTTGCACAATCGATGATATCGTTTATAGCTTCCTGGTTGTGTAACGATTTCTATTAAAATTTGTGAAACTTTACGTTTATTTTTGAACTCGTATCTTGCTTAAAATTAGATTTGGTTTTATTCAAAAATCGTTTTCACATTTGTTTATCTATCGTTAAAAGCTCTAGATGATAATTGATAAGTTTTGAACACATCGACTTTAATAATATTAATTAATAACTATAAATAATTTCAGTCTCAGTTTTGTCATGGCCTAAAAGCGTCGGGTCCCTATAGGTATTCTAGGTATCTTTGTAATTCATTTGCCCAACTATGGGAAAACACAGCTAAATGCTAAATCCAATGTTAGGTATGTCTTTCATTTTGACAATGTATATTTTCTAAAGACGTAAAACTTAAAAGGCATATCATACTAAGATTAACAACAAATAACTTGATACCACTTGAGTCAGTCAAGTGGTAAGATTGACCGATCACTCCAACTATCATCGTGACATAACAAGAATAACCGCAGAACATCAACTTAACAAGAACATTGACCAAGCAACAATACATATAATAAAATTATAATGGTATTATTTGTTTATCATTTGCATGTGTGAAGAGGCTCTATCAATGGAGGTGGGTATGATAGGGCTGCTTCTGTGTACGAAATTAATGTAAAACTTATTGTATTATAGTGATTATGAATATTAAATGAGATGTATTTTATAGATTTAATATTAATGAAAATATATCGTGTATAATTGGAAACTAAATCATAATATATTTTTTACGACTTTTAACATTTCATATTTTAGGATTTTGTATAGTTTTAAAAATACGACAATAGAAAGGAATGTGGTGTACCCACTTGAATACAAAAAGGCTAAGAGTGTTAATCCTCTTCTATAAGATAATAAAATTATTACCAGTTTATTGATTCTATAGTTGTAGACTTGTTTTATATTCGTTTATTTTCGAGTAAAAAATTAAATTTAGTCCTTAATCCTTATTCTTTCAATCTCCCATGATAGACCGAACTATCTACACGAAAATGATAAAATACACGTAAAATCAATCTAATACGAATGTATTATCATTCCACCTGTACGCTACACAAAGAGCTTATCAGTATCCAAAAAACCAGATGTGGCAAGCATAGCCCGAGCGACTTGTTGGCGAGAAGCGCATCTGGAGTGTTTAATGCAGGATTAGCATGTGAATGCGCGCGCGCCGCTCGCTTCGCGCCTGATTGACACCAAATAGCGCATTATCATAATTGCCCTAATTATCATTTTTGACATGTTTATTTATATTGTAACATCGATGCGGTCTGAGTGACCCATATTTTATGTATATTTTATTACAGTCGTGATTTATCGCTTCTTAGTTTTTAGTTTTTCAAGGATGTTTTGTAAGTCTAGAATAAATGTCAAATGATGGAACCTTTTGATGCTTTGCATAATTCGTAGATAGAGCGTGAACTTTGCACTAAAATTTTGGTTTTAATTTATTTCCGTTATCTATTTTTATTTGATCACTTTGTGTAGCTATTTTAATGTGTGATGTGATTTCCTTATCAATAATTTAAAGTGCGTTCTTTAATAAAAGCAATATATTAGGCAACAAATAAAATATTTTCTTCAATTTAGAACAAGATTTATTTAAGACTTCTCATCGTATTTCTACAGGTAGGTACCTACTTCCTTTGTAAGATTGTTTAATTAAATAGATGAAAAATGATAAGGTAGGTGCGATACATTTTATAAGTAGAAACTTAGCTACATGATTGCATGCGCCTCACTAATTTCTCATTGTATCCACTAATTCAGTAATAGCAGTGTGTATTTAGTGACAGTTTGTTGGGAACCGATGAAATGTGAAGCGTTGCGGAAGCCCCGATAGCCGGAACAAATTAAACGGCCAATAAACATTAGGAGGCTATTAACAAAATCGTTAGATACATTATCGCAGGGTGAACAAAGGCACCTGCCGCACGCTCGTTATCCGAATTTTGGTTATCAAAAAGTGACAGGTGAGTCCCGGTATTAATAATTGATTGCAAGTGTCAAGAGACTTTTTGTTGTGAACATTAAAGTGCTTTAGTTATCTAGTCAATGTTCTGGTAGTTGTACAGTATGTTAATTAATAAAACCTGAACCTCTGACGTTGTAAGGAGTAATACCTACACTTTAGACTTACACTTATGAAGACCTTAACTTAAATAATAGAATGAGCTATATAATAATTTTTAATTAATTTGCTTCAAATTTACGTCATTACTTTGACAATTTTTTGACTGGCGCTCCATGACAGCTCCAGCTTTAGCTCAACCAATGTTTCATTTCCGCTGTTGCTTTAAAAATTATTATTTGAGCAGTGGTTCGATTTCGTGTGCTCGCTGCATACATTACAATTAATTAGTGCGGCTAATATGGCGGACGGCGCAAGGACGATTTTTGCATATGTGCGATCCTAACGGAATATTTATCGTGGCGTGACTTCATTTTTTGATTCATATTTTTACAAGCGACTTAACTATTGTTTAATTTATTTCTTTGTGTGTGACTTTTTATCGCTGGCGTCAAGGATAGGCTCTTATTTAAGTATAAGCATTATAATACTTTTTTGTTAACACGTTTTTGCCGATTAGAATATATTTTAAAATTGTAAAGATTAAACTGCATTCTTTTGAGTCTCAAAACGACCCAGATGATTTCGAAAATGAAAAGAAAGCTAGATTAATCTACATTAACATTTCTGTCTTCATTAATATAAATTTACGCGGTCAAGCTTCTAGTCCGGTGCATAAAATAGTGTTTATCTAAATGTTATCTATGTATTGGAATCCACAATTTATTGATATTTATTGTTGAACTTCTTTACGTGAAAGTTAGAGGAAGAAATGCTCACAGAACAATATTTATATAATGCCATGTATGATACCTCTTTAGGCGTAACACGCGCTCTCCAAATGCTAAACACTTGAAACAATGGCCTCACAGACGTAAATTATACAAATTTCTATATAATAATTACCATAATTTTACTAAATTATATAAATTCGCTGTTGCATTTTGTATAAATATTTAAATAATGATAACCTGTGACTTGTTAACACATTGAAATGTGGCTGAAAGCGAAATGTTGAAAGAAAAAGTTGTGAACCCAAAAAGCATATTTCGTAATCGCTTTAAAAATCAAAATTCGTAGACATTATTTTACATTACATAACGTAGATTACAATCGGTAGTTATATTTCAGGCAACATTTATACGACTACGAAAGTAGATAGTCAAAATTATTACGTAAATAAGAGTAAAGAATCTGGACCCGTTTGAAATTATCAAAAAACTGACACCGTGTCATCTAAAAAATGAATTGTACAACAATACAGAAGTAATAATAAGAATCAGCCGGGTGTCCAGCAGGAGCATGGACCACGGGGCGCGCAGGGGTGCAAGCTAGTTTTGGTACAGTCGCATTTACATATTCCCACACTTTGCAAGTGGATATTTAAATAACAAAACATTAATTTACATAAAACTTAAATTCCTCTATTGGTTTCATATTTGCGGTGGATTTTGGTTTGGGGTACATAGAATAACTTCATTAAAATGCGAAATGTTTTTTGACCTGGTTTTATGTAAAAAATATTGATGTTTTGCATTAAAACAAAACATGTATTATGTGTCGAATAAAACACACAGCGTTGGTGAAGAAAGCTGTCTATGAATCCTATATATCTCTATGAAAAAGGGTCACCTTACCGAATATCGATGGATCTTTCACCTCACTAGCAAGAGCGCGTCCCTAGTATGTCATCTGTCATCGCCAATTTGACATCACCTTTGAAGCGCTGTCATCTGCCTCTGCCGGCATAGCATCTTCATCAGCAAGCAGTAAACTGCAACGCTGTGTGTTTTATTCGACACATAATACATGTTTTGTTTTAATGCAAAACATCAATATTATGTGTCTTTCTAAAACACACAGCGTTGGTGAAGATGTGTTTGATATCTGCTGGTGAAGAAAGACATACAAACGCTATGTTGAAAATAAATTATCTTGTTAATATTGTTATACCTAAGAGTATTAACAACTTAAATTTCATTCCTTTCAGAATGTTAAATGAACCTCTTGTAATGTAAAATAAAGTTATATTTTAAATTCTAAAAACAATACAAGGGGGTTATGTAGCAACAACAAAAATTGTTTTTCTTTCATGTAAGAACTAACCATATATCCTCTAAATTTTAAATTATTCTCCTCAGATAATCATAAGCCAATACTAATGAACTAAGTCTTAGAACCTAAGAACTGATTTATTATTTCTCTGTATCTTTGAAACAAATCAAAGTTCAAATAATAAGATAAAAATAACATTTTAAAAATTATAACTCAAAGGAAGATCAATGTCATCAAGGATAAACAATGGAGCCTCTAAGGCTAAATACTACAGTAAATAACATCTGTATATAAAATAACTATAATACCAATGTTAACACAACTGTACCTTAAGCTTTAAGCATGTTTGTTACACATTGATCATTACTTGGATCTTAAATCAATTACAATTAATTAAATAATTAATTAAACAGTTTAAGGTTACCTTAAAGTAAACCAGACTCACTGGCACTGGCTAAATTGACTGATTGACAGTAAAACTTTATAAAGGACCGTATGGTCCTTCCATTGCCTCAACAGGTTGGTGCCCTTACCACCTTCTTGAAGCCACTGCTGGACAGGGTTGCTACTGTCTTTAAGATCTGGAAGGACCTTATCTAGCCAGACATAAAGGTTTGTGTTGCAAGCTTAAAGGGTCCGCCCCTCTATAGATAAGAATCAATTATCTACTTTTAAGACTGAAAATCAGTCCTTTGTTACTTGAACCAACCTTTCCACATGGGTCACTGGGCATATTTATGTGTCTGGTTGTCCTCACAACCGACCCCTGATGGATAATATGTTGTTGTATCCATTTTATATCCAAATTCAGGTCAGGTTATAATCTTATTTTGCTGCGATAAAAAACTCTATTTTGAGATCTTCAGAAGTCATGTTCATGTCATGAGCTTCTCGGCCTGACCCCAGTAATAGCATAAGAGCTCCTGAGAGAATAGGGTCAGCTTGCTTATGATAGACCTAGGCTAATTAAAATTAATTAATTTAATTTAATTAGCTAAATAGAATCTCTGTGTACTAGATTACATGCATTCTTCTTTTTTTTTTTTTTGCATTATGAAAGTCACCTCCTGCTTGGAGGATCATATGTTGGCACTGTGGAGGGGCACCACTACCTAACTGCTCTTTCTCCTTTGCTCTACAATGGGCTTTTTTCTCCCCCCCCCCCCTTTTCTGACTGAGCAGTTGGGGGGTAAGGCCATTCACCAATGGTCTGAGTGCTCCTGACTTCCGGGTCAATAACCATATATAACCATAATAGTCAATAACCATAAGCCATCTTTAGGCGCTTGACATCGAGTTGCGGAGAAATGCCCGTATATTATTATTATTTATTATATTAACCATAAGCCACCCTTGGGTGTATCTGCCCGGGTCCCGGGGTGCGAGGTGCGCTAGTACACTTGGAGGATTATCCTTGGAAGGGAATATTCAGCCTAGGCGTCAGCTCCATCAACGACTGCAGATGTCGCATAATTCGAAGCAGGCTCTGGCAAATATGCCCTGGCACTAAAGCACCTCTTTGGATAGCGGAATGGACCATATCAGGAGCCTCCGAAATATATTTCCTGTTGTACAAGGTAGGAGAAGCCACTCCGGTACAGGTAGATTTCTTGAGAGGCAATCTAAATCAAAAGCCATTTAGGCGTCCTGGAAGCGTGCCAAGAGTTATTCTCAACTTCTCATCTAGGTACAGTTACTCAGTTGTGAGGGCTAAGAGAGTTAGCAACCTTTGTATGTGGGCGACCAAAGTCTGATTGGTTGCTTGGGCTACAGGATGTGCGCCCCTTTCAATCTACTCAGAAGCATTTTTATTGCATACCTATGGTACACTACATATAAGTCAGAAATTCTAAGGCCAAGTCCCCTGCTTCCCTCTCCATTTCTCTGACAGGTAAGTACTGTTCAGATGTCCTACTCAGCCCGCATCCGCGGTATCTGTAGTTAGGAAGTGACAAACTTGTTCTTTTACAAAGACTATGACATTTCTGTGTATGTTGTCTTTTCCACAGCTCGTAAGTCTTGTGTAGCATGTAGAGGGAAAGCCTTTCTCTCTTGGTCTGCTGTGCGCGAAACTCTAGAGAAATACCTGGAGGCGACAACTGTACAGTCCTCTCAGTGTTAGATGTCTAGAACTGTCTGCAACTCTTATTTAGTGCAAGACATGGTCCTCTTAATGACTACCACAGTATGCTCTATCTTTGAAGCTTTTGGGACTAGCAATAACACAGACATTTCTATACTATCACACATGAGGCACAAGTATCCAGGTTTACAATGTACATTTTGTAATTGATGTGCCAAACCTGCTTTCCCAAAATCTCTATGGTCTCCGGGACCTGTAAAGTTAATTGGAACAATCCTTGTAGACAAAAAGATAATTGTCTAACTAGAAGGCTGTGGCTCATTCTGTGGCTTTACTAAAATCTCCATGGTCTCCGAGACCTGTGAAGTTAAATTATTAGAATAATCCTGATAGTCTAACTAAATCAGAGGGCTGTGGCCCTTTTTGTGATTGGAGTGCCAATCAAGCTTTACCAATATCTCCATGGTCTTCGCGACCTGTGAAGTTGAATTGGAATAGTTCTGCCCATCAGGCTTTACCAAAACCTCCATGGTCTCCGCGACCTGTGAAGTTAAATTGGATTAGTCATGGTAGACCCAAAAGATAATTGTCCAACTAAACCAGAAGGCAATGGACTTTATGTGGCTGTAGTGCCAATCAAGCTTTTCCAAAATCCTCACAGTCTACAAGACCTGTGAAGTTAATTTTGTAACGGTCTCAATAGACCAAACTTAATAGCTTAAATAAAACAGAAAGAGGGCACCTCTAGCTTGTAGGGTCTCCGCGACCATTTGAAATGGCTGCAATATGCAGGCAGAAAATAGGCCACTGATGCCTGATTGTACAAGCCAATCCTGGCCTTGGAAGAATCTCATTACTGTTACCAATGATGTCTAATTTTACAAGCCAATCCTGGCTTTGTAAAAATTTAATTACCGTTATAACTTGTGATATGTATCAAAATTACCTGGTTAATACCTAGGTGTTTAGGTGTCTCAGATTGAATATCAACCTGGCGGAGCCATCAGCTCTTATTGCCAGAAGCATATCTGAATGTAAGTATGGCATATATTTTTCTGTGTCTTTCTGGACACTCAGTTCTTTCAGCATAACCATACTAAGCTAATCATGGCTAAGGACGCCTTGTACATATTTTCAGTACATATTTTTGTAGAAGATACAAATAAAAAATACAAAGATTTTGGTTACTTTACTGTTGATATTATAAAAATTTTATCACGCCTGAGTATTAATTTTAAGGCAAGCTCTTTCACTTAAGTAAGAAAGGAACTAGATAAACATCATTATCATCGGTAACATTATAAGCAAGAATGATATCATTCAACTGTTCGGGGATATGGTAAATATGGGTCCTTGATGATGATAACGTATATAAACATATCTACATCTCCTAATATGCAATGTCTATTTCTTATGATTTTTCAATGCTTATTCAAATAAGTACCCATAGAATCAAAGCTTATTCTGGTATCAATTGACTATGAAAACACGCTCTTTATGTTAAGAATTATTTACCATAAGCTAGGTAATCTCAACTTGTAGTAATCAGTACCTCATACTGAAAATTGTGTGAGACCGTTGTTCACATTATACATTCTATATCATATCTTAAGTAATGTAAAATCTATATGTGACATGTTTGATACATGATAGATATGTAAATTATATTATAATAGTTAATTAACAATTTCTTCTCTTTAGAATATTGTGATAGACAGGTTTTGTACCTATCTAAAATATAAGTACCTCTTAATTGTTTTGAACTAATTGTGTAGTAGTGGGCACTAAGTAGTAGGTACTCACTTTTGTTGAGGTAGTTACAATTGAATGGTCAAAGTGATTGAGATACCTCACTACCTGCTGCTGGGGCTCGTTAGTCATAGGGGATCACGGTCGATTCCATAAACCTAAGTACCTTCTACCTAGGTAGCCTAACGATATCTCACAATTCTGGTTAAAAGCAATACTTGACACAGTAACCAATGTGCCTGTGTATGATAAATAAACCCGATGATAATATAGCGATCTCACTATAGGCATGCATTGTGTTTTATTATTAATTACCTACATCTGAATATTGATGTATTTGTGTCAAATACTGTGAAAATATGTATGCCACGTGTTGCATGGAATTCTATGCACGAGTCCGGACATGTTATGACAAGTCTGATTGTACTTACGGAATTTCTCGTCTCCCGGTCTCTTGGGCAGTGACGAACCATTGCTTCTCTCGTCCTCCGAGGACGAAAAAGAGTTCCCGCCACTATTATACATACCAAAGCACCGGTTTTCGAATTTTCTTCCGACAACGTGGTCTTTTGTGTTTCATATTGGAACTAATTCCGTTCCTAAACCAATTACTACTAAAATTTAACGCTTTATGTGTTTTATTCAGGTAAAAGTAACTTAATCTGATCACTTTTACTAGAGATAAATACTAATTATATTCTGCGCGATGTTATTGCGCACGAATTCATAAACGCTATGCCGGCAGAGGCAGATGACAGCGCTTCAAAGGTGATGTCAAATTGGCGATGACAGATGACATACTAGGGACGCGCTCTTGCTAGTGAGGTGAAAGATCCATCGATATTCGGTAAGGTGACCCTTTTTCATAGAGATATATAGGATTCATAGACAGCTTTCTTCACCAACGCTGTGTGTTTTAGAAAGACACATAATATAATTTTGGGTGAATCTAAGTAGTGGTTTCGCTACAAGTAATCCTTGTTCAAACATAACAATTTAAATAGTTAATTTATGCCCGTAATGTTTTAAGGTTATTATCGCTAAAATCAAATATAAAATATTTTTTTCGCGAGTATATTTATGTACACGAAACATTTTTAATTAAAACTTTTAATATTTTATTTTGCGTTTAATTTCAAGCGGACGATTTTAAAATTTGTTTATATTTTTTTCCGTTTTTGCATAGCAATGAGTGTATATGATTAAATAATGTGCTTAATTTGAATAATAGTGGAGTTATGAGTAATAGGTAACATTTTTATTGCTCATAAGTCCTAGTATGTTAATCAATGAATACGTCTTTATTATCTATGTATTTTCTTCATATAAATGATTGTTCATATGCTAATTTACAACGTATGCCCTATATTTAAAGCTATAAATATTGCAATTACGCTTATTATAACAAGAAATAGTATAAATTTTGTAAAATACATATTTTGATACTAAAAATTAAATCAAATACTTAAACAGTGTTTTATTCGAGTGTACTTATACAAGGGGTTCGACACAAAGCGTGTCGTCGCGTTGGATGCAAATAACAAATAATAATATCATGGTGAGTACGAGCTGACCATTTGAGTGTACCATTGTACTTGCGAAATGTTCGATGAACAACACGAATCACATGCCGGGAGCTGGCTGCGGAATTTGTTATGTTATTTGATACTGAAAAGTATACTGTATCATTGTTTTTGTCCATAAAAAACAAAGAGAGATATGGAACAGATATTAACTGTAAAAATGTTACTTCGTCAATTTCATGAAATGTGTCCATTTATTTATACAAAATAATGTATTTTTTTTGTATTAAACAATTCATTAGGTACCTATATTTTAATTAAATAGTTAATATAATAATAATTGTGTGTACACTTTAATTATGCTAATATAGATCTACAAGAGAAAGTATTGAATTTTTTGGAGTTTCCCTGTGAATAAAATAATCATTTCTTTAAAACTATAGAAATACCGGTATAAACAAATGAGTATGATACGACGAAATAAGCGATTCTCCAACAGGCTCCTGGAGTAGGCCCTCAATATTTTTATTGTTCGTGACCTCAGTAAGTTTTGCGTGCATTCAGTCGTTTCTTTAAATTGCAATTTTTTGCATCGCTCCTACAAGTAACTGATAAGTAGTACAAGTAGTTTGTAGTAATGCATATTTTAATGGTTATAACTTCTATTTCGATTTAAACTTACACGTGTGTATGAAAGGGCGAGGACGGACTGCTTTAACTTCGTAGTTCGTACAGGAGACTTTTATTTTGTGCTGGAGAACCTTTGTTACAAACAGAGCTGGTTGATGTTATAATATGCTTACAATAATAATTAATGACATAATTAGCGGATAACTTCAAATTTACAGAATGTGTCTTTAGATGTAATATGCTTTGCTCTATCTGTGACTCTATCTAATTTCCTAATGAAATTGAGGGTAACCAAAAGTGTCACATTTGTATCCTTTGTCTATCTGTGGCATAACGATGTAATGCCTACAAACAAATCAATTGATTTGGGAGTGAATATCCAACGATCTGTGGCGATTAACGATTTTGTCTGTTGAGTTGAATTTAGAAAATCTTTTTGTTAAAATGTTGAGGGAATGATTAAGGGAATGTTAATCTTTTCAAAGCTATTTAGCTCTTGTAAAAAATTGTTGTTTAAGTGGCATTTTTGATAAAAAAAAATACACACATATAATTGTAAGTATTTATATTTTAATTTATTGAAATGATGACTGATGACATTCCTTCGTCCACTCAACAACCGAAGCAAGATCGATATCTAGTATATGTAATGTTGAAAAATCGTTGTCTATTTGCAGACCTGCGGGCGCGCACGCAACTCCACAAATTGACGCTCGCGACCAGCAGGGCGCCCGCTGACAAGTGTGCGCTGAGCCTTAGCGTTTATTTGAAGCATCGCGTGTGACGTCAAATGCTAGTGCGAAGGATAGATCGGGAAATGTATTGGTGTTTTATTGGAAATTGTGTAGTGTAATTTATCAATCGTTAATTTCTTTTGAAAGCAAGATGAGTAAGTAGAGTTCTTAATAGAACAATACTCATTGGTACGACGTTTGTTAAGATTTTTACCTAGGAAGTTACCTGTCTGTATTTTTATACATGACAGAGGACGGACATGACGGAGAATTACACAGAAAAAAAAACCGGCCCATTTTTCATTATTAATCTAAATGAAAAATAAGAGCTATTTTTTAAAATTAACAACACAAAAGCTGCGTACAAAAATAATGAAACCCTCAAAACACTAGGTAGTAGTTACAATGGTGATTAAGTCGCAAACGGATTGGCTGTACCGCGCAGTGAGCACGAGGCAACCATGATCAGCGTAAAATTCCGGCTCAATGCCAATGAAAAATGATTATAAAGCGGAATCGTTCAAAATCCACAAAGACACGGCGCGTTACGCGGCTTTGTTCGCCTGTCGGACCGTGATTTATCGCCGCCGCGGGAATCGAACTCCATGCAAAATGTTGCGTCACGCCGCTTACATACTACTACACCATACATCTTACTAACGACCACAGTATAGCAAACTCGCTACGCAGCTTTTTTGGATACCGCCAGTTCGGGCAGGATTAAATACAGAATTCCCTGCTCTGTGGCCACCGAAATTCATAAAGTGCTTATAATATGGAATGTAATAAATTGTAGGAATGAGCCGTCGCGGCGATTCGATACGTTTGGGGTTACTCAGATTCAGTATTGATTAAGCACAGCTATTTAGTTTGGTCGGATTAAGTATTTTTGTATGAGGCAACAGTAATGTTTCCATAGAGTATGATTAATCGGACTTGGCTATCGAACTTAGTCAATTTTGTGATAAGGAAAATGTTTTGTGAGGATCTTACTTTGGGTATAATTTGTCAATGGATAAATAAACAACCAATAGGTACGAAATACATTTTGAAATATACTAAAATTTATTTATTAATTTATGTCTGTTATAACATCCTCCTGTATCACAGTGGAACAAAACAATCCAGAACAGTAAGTATACCGACTTCAAATATATTGTAGGACACGATTGTACCGCGTGTCTAATTGTACTAACGTGTATGTATGGCTGCCGGCATGCACACAATGGCTCACTAGACAAAATGTCACTGCTTTGTAGTGTAACCTGTTTAACTGTTTTATAAAAAGCCTCCTCAATATAGTGTAGTTTGGTGTGAAGAGACTACTTGCACCCCGTTTGGAGTAAGTTTTCCAGGCTTTATGATAAACTAAAATGACATCCGTTGCTGAGATGACAATCCAGCTTATTGTCGTAAGTCGAGTATTTTATTACTAGATTTCCGCCCGCGGCTTCGCCCGCGTTTGCAAAGGAAAACCCGCATAGTTCCCGTTCCCTTACCCTCTAATCGGTTCAGTAGTTTTTACGTGAAAGAGTAACAAACATCCATACATCCATACATCCATACATCCTTACAAACTTTCGCCTTTATAATATATATTAGATATTAGATTAATCAGTTATGTAAAGCAATTGCAGTTTAAAGTCAGGAACTGTTAGAATTTTTGTAAATTTTAACATAACTATAGGTTACTAGCTTCCGCCCGCGGCATCGCCCGCGTGGTGTTTTGATAAAAGGTAGCTATGCTCTTTCTCAGAGTCTAAAGATTTTCTGTGCCAAATTTCATCAAAATCGATTGAGGGGTTTAAGCGGGAAAGCGTAGCAGACAGACAGACAGAGTTACTTTCGCATTTATAATATTAGTAGGGATTTTTTTTCTAAAAATTGTATTTGATTGCATGTGCGAGTTATCGTTATAACTTTTTAAGATAGCTCTACATAGTTTTTATTGTCGATATAAGAATAAGATACTATAACATGGTTTTCAAATTCATGGGCAAAAGCTAACTCATTTTTCCCTGTACCTATTCCTCATACGACATACATTGTAAAGTATGAAGTAACTTGCATTCGATGATAAATATTTTTAATCTACTGTGAAGATGGGACTGTAATGAAGACAAATGACTAAACATTTAGTTACCTGGCTGTGCGTGCATGATATATTATTTATTACTTACCACGACGATATATTACCAATGTTTAAAATTAATTATTGCAAAATTGTGCATTCTATACTTAGTAGCAGCTAGTCCCAATAAATATTAAATTGTATTAATATTTTTTAATATAACTAATCGTGCATTTTATTGGACTTACTCAGGGAATACAGGTGAAGTTTATTAAGGTATTTTATAAAAAAAATAAGTGTGGCACCCGAGGACTGCCGCGGTAAAGCTATTGCATAGCATCGCATCGCTGTGCCGGTTGGATTGGGGGGTGTTAGGTTTTTTCGTTACGGAATTTTTACATTCGGTCGCCGCGCTCAAGGCCCGCGATAGAAGCAATAGCTTAATAAAATAAATAGAACAAAAATATTTACTATATTTATACACCACATACTTGGCCAATGCACATTCGTAGCAATAAGGGTTCCTACATTAAAAAGTAGTATTATAATGAAGGAATAAAAAGCCAACACCACATTCGCTTTGACTACCTGAATGCCAACAACCATAGGTTTATGAAGTTATTTGCAATCAATACATCGCTACATTACATTATTTTACCTCATTGCATCTACTTTGAATATTACATCTCAATTTATACTTTAATTACCGTATGATTATCTTACATTAATTTGTTTTATGTTTTATTGGACAAAGAAATACTAGTGTTAGACATGTTACGGAAAAGTTTATTGTTATATATAGTAATAATTATTGTCTCATATGTTATAGCTTTTATGACTTGATAGCCAAGTGTCGTGTCATTGGGAAATGAAATAAATTATAACATTTTATGTATTGTATTTTCTTTCATGTTTAATATTCTAAAGATTGTGTTTTATATGATAATAAGTTACAGGTGTATATAAAAAATGCAATTTGTATCAAGCCACAAGTTTCAGGCGGGAAGAATAACTTTTGAATTTATACAATAATACATAATGCATTATCAATAATACATCATTCATCTCATTGTTTGTTTCCTTACTTACACCCTTTTATATTTTATTGTAATCTATACTACCTAATATCTAATATTATGAAGCTGAAGGGTTTGTTTCTTTGTTTGAACGCGCTAATCTCGGGAACTACTGGTCTGATTTGAAAAATTATTTCGGTGTTAGATAGCCCATTTATCTAGGATGACTACAGGTTATATAATTATCATCACGCTAAGACCAACAGTACGGAGGGCGGAGCAATGCGGGTGAAACCGCGGAGCACAGCTAGTAATTAATACAAATGCTGATAAATTATTGAAATGGAATCCAATGATATACTAATTAATTTACCATACATTACTAGTGTGTACCCAAGAAAAGGTACCAGGCGACCATAAGCTCGCGGTAGTCCAGGCTAGGCAGCAGCATGGCGTCGCACAGTCGGCGCGGCGCGTGAGGCGCATACTGACACTTACCTACAATAGCCGAGCTAATGACCCACGTTACGCGCCGAAATGTATCGCCGAGTCGTGCGTGGAGATCCTTTCATAGTTTACACTTTACACTGTGAATGGAGAGCGAAGTAGTTCTATTGAAAACGTATGGGTACAAAAAAGATGGTCGTCTTGTGTGGTTAAAGTCAGAATCGTAGCGTGCCTTGGCGGGGCCCCGTATAAATATTTGTTTGGGGGCCCTTAGGAAGTAAAGATTTCTCACAAAAGCGCACATTGGGGGCCCCCTTGGCGCGGGGGCCCCGTATAATTGATACGGCAGATACGGCGGTAGCTACGCCCCTGGTTAAAGTACAATTAAAGTAATATGTCTGTATTTGTTATCATGTGTGTTAGGTACCGATCGCTATAGGTATTCAATAACAACAGAATCGTATATATACCTATGATAAGAATGTGACTGATTAGAAATCTTATTTTTACTGGTAAGTTATGTTTGTGTGCAAAAACCGGTGGTACACTATAAAAATTAAATTAGCATGTTTTAATACTAAAACACCATGATTAACTATTTAAATCAATTTGTGTAAGTGCTTTGCATTAATTCAGCACGGTGTGATGTGACGAAAGACTATAAATCAATAAATGATAATTAGCTATATCGAGAAAGATAGAATTTTCTTTTCTGAGAAAATTTTTTTTTTTAATAATGATCTCTTGGAGCCGAGTCTCAGAATAGGCTAGCCATTGTTCTGTCTGTTTTTGCGTTATTATTTAGTGACATTGTGCGGGAAGGGCGTCTCCGCACACCGTCACGCAATATTCTGTTTGTTTGCTGCGAAGTTTCATGGAAAACAAATAATTATTGCAAATCCTTTGATGCGGTGTAATATCCAAATCTCCATATCCAATCGAACTTCTTGTTTAGATCCCGCTATCCAATCATACTCCTAATGTCCAAAAAAACGTTTTGAACTAAAATGTATCAAATTCATTATTTACGCTACCGAACTTAGGCAAGCAAATTTTAACATAAGAAATAAGAATACGGACTTAGAAAAACAGAATCCTGCTTTTGCTATGATCGGGTCTGCAATTTCTGTAGATACCAGACAGATGGTTAAACATTTGATGAAAATTAAAAGTTGTCTAAGGTTTAAATGAATAATTTAATTTCAATGTTATGTAAGTGATAATGGTAACGGCTATGATGACGTCATTAGAAAAATATATAACATGCTATAAATAATAAGGATAAAAACATTAAAAGAGTTTCTTGGTCACAATAGAACAATAGTTCGACATGGTTCTGCATAGAGATAGTTTCTACAACGGAAAGTTGTGAAAAACGGAAAATATAGAGATACCTAAGTTCAAATGCACAAGTAAGTAGGAATCGCTTTTTCTACAATAGATAATTTTACAATAGGTATAACATTACGAAAATATCAAAAAATTGCAGATTTTACACAGATTAATTATAATTTATTTATAATTTTATACCGACACGTAAGTAACATAATAATTGAGACAGTCTCTATATGTTCACGTAAAAAGATCACGTAAAATAATACAATAGTTTCAAAAAGCCATAACACGTAAGCGGTCATTACCCGAATTCGGTGGGCACAAAAACATGGCAAGACAAAGAAAGTGCATTTTCCTGTGTAATCGTATATTATTTGGAGCGCCATACATAATTCATGAGACATGATACGCGCTGTACCGTTTGCAAGCTACCGCGCTTCGTGGTATTATTGCTCATTGCTAAATTTGATATACTATGTTATCTTATAGAAAATAATTTTTGAAGTGAAGGTTCATAAGGCACGTTGAGAGTAAAACAAGGTCGCGTCATGGCAATACCGTCACGTCATGGAGAGGCGACGATTATGGTATCTCTTAATCTTGCCAAAGTTTTACTTCTGACACGTATGCACGGTCTTTTTTTATTCTTTAACGTATAATTAAAACTATTTTTCAGTCGTTATTGAAATTCTAAAGCTATGTTTAGCGATGAGAAGATATATTACCCATTGGATTCTTGCTACAGTTGACTGAACGTCTAAGTTACCTAGCTGACCTTTAGAAGAATATTGGCTTGCGTTTCGACGGTTTTTTATGTACCGGAAGGCAAATAAACAGATAAATAAAGTGGTGAGTGATGATTCACACAATTATTGTATCAATTTATGTGTTTTTATCGTTTATTATAAGGTATTGGAGGTATGGAAATTTTTCATAGACTCTAGCATAGTTTTAGCTACTAAATGTCTTATATATTTGCTTACAGAATAGCTTATTATTGATAAGTGTATTTTATATTTCGTGAAAAAGTTATAACGTCGAGACGACGATCATTTAATGATTCCTTCTGGCTTGGGCTGTTATAAGATAGATTTCAATTTTCTGCTCTACTGATAAATTTTTATATGACCAAGTGAGTGACCAACTTTCTGTGCATTGCCAGCTACATTATAACAGTTTTTTTTTTGTTTTTTTCAGACTCACTGTACCTACTAATTTTAATTTACCCTACCATTTAGCTGTCTTTTCTTTTCCAAACCGAATGACGTTGCCTGGTTGAGTCACCGTACGCCGCACAACGCACAAGAGAAGCGCATGCGCCGCGGTAATTACAGTCGCTGGCAATTAATCCAACACAGGTATGAGTTACAAACACCACGGAACGCGACTCGCATCCGGCTTTTTTTCGTCGATAAAACGTAACAAACCATTTTCAGAAATTATAAAATTCCTCCGACTTCGTTAAACTTGGTAAAAAATCGTTCTGGACGCTTGGCCACCGAGATTTTGCTGCGGACGTTAATTTATAAGAAATATTACATTAAAACATAACAATAAATGGATCGTAAATCTTGTCTGTTCGTTGATAATCTTATGATCTTATGGCCGAGCGTTTTTGCGCGCCCATTAGATACACTTTAGAGCGCGGATTGCGCTACTCCGCGGATTGATATTAATTGTATCCATACTAAGCTATTGTTTTTTGAAACTTGCACATCGTATTAGATGCATCATTTAATAATTATGTTGTTTCACACTAAAATACAGTTCTGTGATTTGTATTCTTGTTTTTTTTTTAACATTGGACGCTCTACCAACTACTTGGAAGGAAATTGATATTAAAATAGAAAAATAGAAAGCGGTGCAATAATATTGTTTTGATTAATATAAAAATTTATATACGGTAATAATTAAAAACCCATTTTATCATCAGTCATCACACATTTTGCTGTCCGGAAAACCTATAAAAAATATTTATAATGAAAACCTCCAGAAATAAAATAAAATTAGTTTGTGTTGCAGACTGTACCAGCCGAATGTAGAGGTAGGTTCGTATTATCGCGGTTTATTGTACGGCCATTTGAATAAGCGCGCGCGCACGCGGTATCGGCGCATCTTTACTTGTATTTACTATGCTTTGTGTTCACGGATCATAGCTACTGCTTATCCCATGTGTTTTGTACATTCTTTTGTACATGCGAGATATTAAAAATAATGCAATTTGGAAGTCAGAAGATAGATTAACTGAAGTAAGCCTTGACGAACTGAACTGTCGAATTTTACCCTTAACATTACATTTTTATTTTTAAAATATTATTACGAATTTGAAAGTGAGCTCTGATCGAGAACCCCTTACTTATGGGTTTGAAATATTAAGTTCTCACCACTGACTACTGAGCCACCACTGCATTATGTAGGTATTATTCATCATAATAAAATTTTTTGACATATATTAATATTTATTTATATTAATATTTATTTCGTATGACGTTCATCAAAACCTAAATTAGTTCAGCTAAAAGGTAACAAGACATATTTTTGTAAGGCGAAGTTCGCCGGGTCAGCTAGTTCACAATAATATGTACATGTATATAAAACATAAGTAGGGGTAGATGAGCAACTGAAGCATCGATTGCATGTAAAGAATTAGGTGAAGGCCAAAACTATCTTGACATTATAAAAATCCGATTTATTTATAGCGTAAATTAATGCATGTTTCCTCATTCAGTGCCTGTGACATTTGACTCGACCGGCAGATGTTTTGTGAAATATACCTATTTGGAAATAAAACTATTTGTTTTAATGGTCGTATTTTGAAAAACAAAAATGACGGTAACATAACTATAAATACACACGTATAACGGGATGAATACTTAATTTGAAATAATTAAAAATGTGACGACAGTTCATTAGCATATTTGTAATTTTTTAAATCTTTTCGTGTATTGGTATTATCAATAGTTACGAACAATTGAGTGATAATGATAAAAAACCTAGCATATGAGTATTGAGTATTAATGATTTACAAACAAATGATGTCCTCTAATTTGCTTCAAGAAAAAACGTGAAGTATTTATGCTAAAATTTAAAGTAAAGGAATGAAGACATTCCTTTACTTTAAGTATTTATGCTAAATCCACTTATCAAAACGCAGTGGTTAATGAAATATTAAAAAAGTTCACTTGTTGAAGGACCGGAGCTTATTTGAGCAATAAATAAATGCGGAGAGAGCCTGGATGCCCCGCGTTTATTAAATTTGAAAGAAAATTTAATTAAGCGACTTTTTCCTTTCATTTTATGCGCAGATTTCATCATTGGTGCTGGGCAAGGGTTCTAGTTTGGAGCCTTTCTTATTTCTAGACTTGCTCATGTATTAGATTGATCCAGAATATTTAGGTATTCTATAATGATAATAAAAAAAATGGGAAGTATTCCACTATTTAGATAAATAATTACGTTAAATTTTAATTGTATGAACAAAATAATTAATTTAAATAAATATACTTATTTAACAATATTTTAACGAGGCAAAATAGACAGAAAAAAAAAGCACTTAAAATAGTAGGTTTTCCTTTGTTCCGGGTTATAATTACCAAAAACAAATAGCAACAAACAAAATATAAAATTCTGTTTTTCAAAATACGTATTCCATTTAAAAACAACGCGAACGCAACAATCACTATGTATTAAATTACATTATCATGTCGCTTTTAAAAGGGAAATCATTTTTTTTTATTTTATTGAAACATGGAGAGTCTAAAATTCGTAACTCTACATCGCAGGACATTGCGAGTAAAAAGTGTGAATTGAAATATAAAAAGTAACAACAGCAGGCTTTTGGTTCAGTTGTTAGCGCGATTTACGACAACGCTTATTAAAGGGTTCACTCCCTGCGTCCGTTAACTGCCGCTAAAAATATTAATTATAAATCTAATAATTCTGCATATTTATTTATTTTATAGTATTAAAAATTATTTAAATCGACGTTATGGTTTAAAACACAAATAAAATATTGTGGCTGATTATATCACATAATATAAGGGGATACAATTTTTACAGAATATACCTGTACCTTGTAATTGACCAGTCCAAAAGGCGTAGGTACTTATCGAATAATTATTGATATAAATAAATTTACACTCTACTAAAATCTAAATATAAAACAAGTAGGTAAACTTAACAAATATCAACGTTACTAAAATTATATGAATATTGGTACCTATAACAATTACATATTATGACACAAAATATATATTTCCAATAGTACAAGTAATCTGTTCCAGGACCATGCATCATTGCACCCTTCCAAGGAACCAAACTCCAAATGCCACGATTTATTCCCCCCAAGGGACGACGGTATCACTTTTAATACTGAGCGACTATATCTTGAAATATGTGACGTAACAGTGACTTATGTTTTGTTTTAACTTTAGTATTTGTTTGCTTTTTCTTTTGGAGGTAAATAATGCAGAAATTTTGCAGACATACCTTTCAGTAGTCTAACTAATCTGTGTTGCATTTAATAATGATATCTATGAATAACAACTAACATAATATAGTATAATATTACATACGATACATTATTTTATAAAAAAACCGGCCAAGTGCGAGTCGGACTCGCGCACCGAGGGTTCCGTACAAACCTGCAAGGTTTACAAAGTTGATTTTGTTACAGCTTAAAGGTATTATAGACCTGAGTATTTGGTATGAATTTCAATTTAATACCTCTACGCGTTTATGAGGAAATGGGTAGTAAGTTTAAAATTATTAAAAAAAAATATTATGTGATGTAACTAAAAATTTATGGTTTTCGTAATTTTTCCTTTATCTATGCTATAAGACGTTGCTTCGTACCAAATTTCAAGATTCTGAGTTCACGGGAAGCACCCTGTAGGTTTTGATTCCCTTGCAAGTGTCGAAAATGTGCGGCATAAACGGCTGTATCTTTTGATTGCGTTGGCTTAGAAGTTTGATTTTTTCACAGCTTCAAGGGACAGTAGACTTGAGTAATTGATATAAATTTCAGCTTCATACCTCCACGCGTTCCTGAGAAAAAGGGTCTTGACAGACGGACGGACGGACAACAAAGTGATCCTATAAGGGTTCCGTTTTTTTCCTTTTGAGGTACGGAACCCTAAAAACATCCGTATTTCGACGGTTCGATTGTTCTCACAACACAAGGTACATATTTATTAAAAGAAGTAATAATTCAATTAAACAAATGATAAATATTTATAACTGTAATGTAACTAGTTTAACCGAGTCACAATGTTGCATGGCTAGCTTATTGGTCAAAAACATCTATACCAACTGTAACAAAAATGTTGCAAATCGTGCTAGGATTGCCACCCCAAAAGCAGGATAACTTGAAAGTATCAATTCGTCACGGTCAAGCAGTCACATTAATAAACACACCCGTGCCCATGCCTCAATTAACGCGATTTAATTGGCCATCATTTGAATAACCAGTCCGCTAGACTCGTTGCACTAATGCTCTCCTTACCGCCTGTCCAGACTTAGGACGGCGGTACACGAGCGGGCAGACGCTGCGTTGCTTAAGAACTAGTTGTCGAGTTAAATGTAGCTGTAGATAACAACATAAAAAGGGTAGTTTAGTTAAAATAATGCATCAACCACAATAACATGTAGTGCTTTCCTTGGATTGAATGAATATAGCAATGACGATTAAAAAGATACCCATTGATTTTTACTAGTAATATAATGCAGATTTTGTAATACTGCTTTTTATAACGATGTCAACGATGGCGTTATCGTAGCGTAGAGGCGATGTAGTCTAAAGGTTAAATTGCTAAATAAAAACAACATAAGAAATAGAGCTTATTTATCTGTTAGATGAGGTTAGTCTGTTCATAATTCTTGAGTCGTTTCAAATCAGATTAATCTAAAGCTTAAAAAAATAGATAAATACAATACAACACAGAAAAACAACTTCATTCAACAAAATTAGGTAATAAATAATATTTATAATGAATATTAATTTTATAAAGTAAATATAAAATGTAATATTAGCCTCGAGTGTTGCAAACCTAATGCTCTCTTTAGCACCTGTCAAATGGGCAGCTTAAATGAAATGTTGTACCAGTCGAGGCAGCTCACAATAGGAAATAATTATATAAAATCAACCTATATTCTGATACTGGAGTGTCATTACTTCAATTCTTTTTATGGTAAGAGCTGAGATAATCGAGCTAATTTGTTGAATACTAAGTCAACTGCCATTACAAGCCGCTTTGTACTTTTTGAAAAGCTCTTTTCTAGTGAATTCCTTTTGTAAATATCAATCGATATACGTAGTAAGTAGGCTTGAGTGTGAGAATACTAAAGGCTATTGAAGGGATCAATATATATTTGTGAAATATTTCGAAACTTGAATTTAAAAGCTGATTGGAAGACGTGAATAATGACTCTCTTGTATAATGACACTTCTCTAATTTTATTAGATCTCTGGCTGTAAACGTCGATCTTTAAAACATTGACACGTAGTACAATTGTAGCAATTTCTGTAATTGTATTTATTCAAGCACTCTAATTAAGTGACGTGCATCAGTAAATCACATACACGGAATCTTTCTAAATAATTCAACGATATGACTGGCAATAAAAGTGGGTATCGATAATAAATCGTAAGCAATCGCGGTCAGGTGCGAGGTAAATTCATAGTTTATGAAGATGGGGGTCGTAAAACATATCCAAGGTTATGCATCCCCGTAGTGTCGTTCACTCAATATTTGATCGCGATGCGTTTTGCGATCTCCGAGAATGCGACTAATCTTAACGTTACGCAGATATGAAAATGTTGTGGAATTTTTGAATTATTTTTAAGGGGATACATTTGATAGAGAATTCAGTTGATAGGTTTACGAACTTGTTCGTTAAGATTTTGATTTTGAAAATAGTAACTTAATGTAATGTTTATCATTACTTTTTTTATTTCTATAGTGTCTATCCATTTCCAAAAGTTTGCAAATGTCATTTTCTACAGTATTTCACAACGATTTTAGTTCACAGGTAGAGACTGAGCCTAGCAAAAACAAAAATGTAATAATTAGGCGTAGTGTGTAGGCGTATTATCAACAGATAATAAAAACTGGTTCAAAAGCTAGTTTTTAATATTGATCCCATGATTGATCTAGTAGACATAAAAAGCTTGTTTTAAAAATATTTTTAGAGTAATCATTTTATTTGCGAGGCTGTAGCGAAGAATGTAAGCCGCGTCAATCCAAATGACAAGGTATTCGTGACAGAATCTAGGTGGAGTTAGTTACATAACTTAATTGCTGCGATCGCGAAGATTGAATACAATTATAATAATGAATAAATGGCTAATGAATTCGATGGGAAGCGCATTCCGTGATGCATCCAATCATATCTACGATTGTTTGTGAACTATTGTTCAGACGTTATTATAATTATGATAATTCGATTATGTAATTGTGTTTTATTTATATTTTACCAGGAATAGTGTGAGATAACTAATTGAAACTATCTTGAATGAAATGCAAATTGAATGCGTATCCTTTCGTACTTATGTTTATAATGTTGCTGATTTGTTTACATGTTTTACTATTTCGGATATGGTTAGAAATTGTACTCTATTATAGCTGTGTCTATAATAGAGTACAGTGTAAATTTAAATAGAGGCTTGAACAAGCTTACGGTTTTCTTGATACGTTTTTAAATGATGTATAAAATAATAAACTGGTACAATTCAATTCCTACCTTTCATGTTGTAAAACATATTTATCAATGACATGAGCATTATTTTTTCGCTACTTGCTACTTTATCCTTGTAAGAAATCATCACGTAATTTTTATATGAAGCATACAATCTACACTAATATTATAAAGTTAGAGAGTTTGTTTGTTTGAACGCGCTAATCTCAGGAACTACTGGTTCGATTTGAAAAGTATAGGGCATAGGCTATATAACATCATCACGCTAAGACCAACAGGAGCATAGATACGCGGGTGAAACCACGAAGCGCAGCTAGTCTAGTATAAAAGTGAATAAGATTCTTGTTGCATAAAAGCCTGTATTAATATATGAGTTATCTTCATAGCGGTCAGAGCTGCGCCTGAGTGGTAAAGTGGTTGTTACTTGCGCAATGCCTAATAGTCGCTTAAGATACAGATAATCTTTACGTTCTCAATGACATTTATTTTCTTTGCCGTGTATCCGATGCCCATTGAATATGGGAACTGTTTTCAAGATTTCTCTTTTTCTAGATTCTTGACGTTGTGTTGCGTAATCATTAATTTTTTCATGTTTTCTTTTTCAAAAAATCAACTGTTATACTACTTACCTACTTAAAGTTATATTATGCAGAAGGCTATTAAAAACGCATAAAATGATAAATTATTCAAACGTTAGATTTTAATGCTTTGCTTATCAAAGCATGTCAGTAATATTCAAAATAAAAAGAGTTCTCACAACATTTGCAACAATGACTTAGCACATTTTTTTCCTTTAAAAGCTTTATATGTTTTATCGATCAATAAAACTATTTTAAATAATAATATTCCGATTATCGATACAATTTGAATATTTGGGTCATTAAATAATTCTTCTTTACCGACCAATATTTCATCGTGACACTGAACCAATTAATTATTTAAATTATCACTCTGTTGACATTTAAGCCTTAATTATAAAGATGACAATGGCTCTCAATGGCCAATAATCTAATCTGTAAGTGAAGATGGATCGTGGCAAGTGTAGGTGACACTTGATGTATGACGATACGTCAAAATTACGACAGTAGCCTAGGGCTACGAGATCGGTGTTTAGAAAACGAATGAATGTGAGAACAAAACTGCTTTGTATTATTTACACCTAAATATATTTGAATACTAATTTTATTATTTGAGCGACGAATTACGTGTTAATTAGAATACGGAAAGGAATATCCTTTATACAAATACAACAACATTTCTTGAACATTACTGATAAGCAACGTAGATCGCATCAGTTTAATTTCTATAAAACCTTTTGTTAATGTTATTTCATTTGCCTTATATCAATATGAAGTTAAATATGAGATTTAATTATGTGTAGTAATAAATAAAATAAATCACAAATAGAAGATAATAATATAGTAGATTGATGATATTATGTAACTAGAGGAAAAAAAATAGGAGATCAAAGAGTTGACGACTACTCTAAATGAAAGTCAGCGCTGACCCTGTCTACCAATAATAATTAATCTTTTCTTTTGAACGCTTGTTTTCGTTTTATCAAGGATTTAAATTTATTTATTTTTTTTGAATTGTATAGGAAATAATTTATTAGTAAATGCTCAGCCAAGATACAAGTGACACTAGTATAATATAGCCTAATTTATGGTATAGTTCACAGATTGACTTCGACTTATCAATTCAGGTCAAATATTTTGCTATAATGGAAAATTTTGTAATATTTGTGTAACATTTCGAGTGATACTTCGATACTTAATGTCTGCCTACACCGAGGCTCTACTGGGCTGTGACCGAATTCTAAAGAAATATTTGACGCCTATTGCATGTCATTTGAGCGTATAATATTTTACACATTGTGAAAACTATATCGCCGCGATTTAACCAAATAGAACACACTCCTACGCTCGTTTAATTCCTCCAACATTTTCCAACATCTTATCTTTAATTTGGACTGGTTTTGGTTTTTTATTAGAATAGTTTCGCCTCGATACCGGTCCGCTCCTAGCTGAAGGTTGTTTATAGATAACAGTAAAGTATATTTATTGGTGGCTCGGCGACTGCGCAACGCTAAGGTCGTTTGTCGTTCGGACGGCGAGGCGACTCGAAATATCATAGTTTCGTGTTTCATAATGAGTGGAACACGTTTTTGTGGGTTACGGCGAGTAATGGAGCCGCCTCGATGCGAAAACGCGCAAAAAAATAAAGTTGCTCGGCTCTGGGCGGTGCTAGTACGCACGAGACGCAATGGCTGCGCCCGCTCGCCCGGAACGATGCGCTTCATTGTGCTCGCGGATGATATTTTACGCGAACAATTCCTTTTTCGTATCGCGCGTTTTTGTGCCATGAAATATGACTGGATGCTTTAGCGGAGCGAAACTCACTCGCAACTCAGTAACGGTCGTATCCCTGAACAAAAAACTTTCGATTTACAATCGCGTTTCGCAATTACGCTCGCTATTCAACATTTTCATAGTTTTTAAGTGACATCTGTAATTAAACGTTGCTGCGAGTTGCACTATCTCGTGGAAACGTGATGGATGTGTCATGTTCAGTGGATAAACCAGCCATCTCGTACATCAAGTCTTATAGTGTTTTGATTGATATAGTCTACTGCGCAAGGAGCAGCATATACAGCGAAACAGTCTCAAAAATAAATTTATGTTATCCGCAATCCACATAGCTTGAAAAGTTTCGAACAAAAATAATATAGAGAGAGCGTTAGAAGCGACTCCATAGTTTCTCTGTGACCGTTTTAGTTTTCATTGAATGCGTTGTCCAAAATGCGGATGAGCGGTGTGATATACTGATATTACTTTTTTAGTGCTCGCGCTCGTTAAACGAGTATAGCAAAAGTTCTACAACACTATCAATATTTAAATTTATTGTGACAACTCGAAACCGGTAACTCCATACATTTGTACGATTTTTGTACGAATTATACGTGATTTATGTGCGTTATATCGGTTTGGTTTCGTAAATGCTTGGACGTTCTTAATGGGTCATGTCTGTTTAATGATGTGATAAGACAGTTTCTATCTTAATTCTATTCAGAGATAAGTAATTTCATAAATTGGCGATGTTCGAAATTAATATGACGATTCCTGGGAATATATCTTGTGTATACAATGTTAAATTCTTTACATAAAGAACAACAAGTAACAGAGAAGAAAAGTAATATATTTACAATGTCCAATTATTAAAATAACATCATACTCATGTAACGTCACCTCATGTCATTGAAAAATGAAAATACAAGAAAAAGGCGGCTGGGTCATCAAGACATATCTTGGCGATCATGAGACAAGACCAAGTAGTCTGAATGAGCTACATTATTGTGAACTTTAATATTGTTAATAAGATAGATATTTCTCTTTAAAATTGTAACCATATTACCGGTATATAAAAGACATGATCTAAAAGTCGCAACTGAGTTACAAATGAAGAGCCCATCATATTTATTTATTATATAGATACGCTTTCGGAAATAAATGTATTCGTATTATATTATAATAATAATGACTGTCTCTGTGACAAATACTTTATGTTGAACTATAAGGATGTAATAATTAGGAATTACTTGACCACAACATTGGAATGACTTAATTAGAATGCGCTCAGCAATAATTCACTACAGAAAATGAGAGTTTGTCCGTACGTGTAATACAAATGTATAAATATTTATTTTATTCCTACTAGCTTGAGTCATCGGCATATATTGCTAATATATGAATCGGTAATAACTGTGGTGACGTAGTTACCGAGAAAAACGTTGTATTCAACCGTTTAGGTTGAACGAAGTACATTGTGATAATAATTGTACCTACTCTTGTAAAGCTAGTGATTATTTAATTATATTTATTTGTCGTTTTATTGAAGTTGCGAAGAGTAACAAAAAAAAATGTGTGCGTGTACTAGTGTACACACGTAAGAAGTGAAATTTTTTTATGGTCTTATTTAAAAAAAATAATTTACTATATGCAACTTTACAGAAATACGTCGAATCACGCGTGGTAGGGATAAGAAAAAGATTGCGCGTAACGGAAAAATGTCACGCGTAACGAAAAAATGTTAAACTAATTTTTTTCAAACCCCGTAAAAAGAAGTTTCACTTCAAAAATAAGTTAAGGATATTAATGACAGTGAAAGCAAAGGAGCTACCGGTGTTACGTGGTCACCAGATTTGCTTTTGCTTGACTATGTGTATTTTGCACGCAACGATAGCTTATAAAGGATGATCAAAATATGTTATAATAGCTACTGAAGTGAAACTTTATTAGTCGCGTTGAGAAAAAAAAATTAAGGTCGCGTCATGGGAACACCGTCACGTCACGTATTTGGTATCTTTAAATCTTGCCAAATAAAAGAAGTTTCATTTCTGACACGTGTGCTCGGCACATACGCACTTTTTATTGGTAAAATCAAAAGTCTCTGCATTGCAAAAATGTATGTATATTGGTGATGTAGCATTGGATGTAGCACATAATTTTTATTTAGTACCTATTTACCTTAGTACCTATGTACCTTAGTACCTATTTGCATAAAAATCTACCTGTCCATCCAGTCTGCTAATCCACGTGTTTTACTACGAAAAAACAAATAGTCCTTGAGACTAAATAAATGATCTGCAATAGATTAAAAGATACGGACCACAATATCTATTAAAATGACTTGATAAATTTATTATATTATTTCTAGGAGTCACTCGAAAACAGCACTAGTATTTATTTTCCTTATAGCTATAGGTACGAAGTAAATTAATACATGTTAACTAGCTGTGTATCGCGGTTTCACCCACGGACAAACTTACGAACAATAACTACATATTAGTCTCTATTTCAACACTTATGGGTAAAAAAAGCATGTTTGAGCCAGTTTTTCCACTATTTTCATTCCAATTTCATGCAACCGATTTGCACTTAGGCCGCCAATGCGTTACAAACACACAGACTTTACTTATAACATTAGTATAGTTAACTCGATCAATTAGTAAGTGCTTCGACGCAAGCTACCCGCATGTGTACATAACTCTGTGACATTACCACTCATAATAGTGGGTATACATACTTGTTGTTTGTGTGATAATAACAATATAGGTTTTTTTAGCTCTGCAAATTTGTTTAGGTTTATGTTACCTTCTATTTTTAAGAAATAAATTATTAACGGCTAGAAAAAATTTAATCACGTGGCGGGATTCGAGCCCGCATCTTTCGCCTACCTACAATTTGCAATTCCGAAGTGAATCTTAAGTTTTCCATTTAATAATGTTTTAACCAAATTATATTACATACTAATTCTGCTTCTTACCGAAATATTATGTATGACTCTACATCTATGTGTTTTAAGTATAAGTTTACTTCTAGGCAGATTCTATTCTGAAAATAATACGAAAACAAATTAAAATGTGTTCAATTAATAGTTAACTGTTATTTATAGCGTAGGTATCCCTCGGTAATTGGTGGTCACACTTGACCGGCGTTTATTTATGTTTTAATGAAACATTATTAAATTAATTACGTCGGTTTGATTTATTATTTGGGGTGCCCGGATTATTTAGTATTTCATATAAAACATTGCGTATTAATATAAGAAAAATGAGTAAGTATAACTTCGTGTTGAGTTTTAATTTATACAAACGGGTTCAGAAATTATCTTCGCAATCTACGCAAATTCATAAAAATTGCTTTAAAACGAAGTGAGATGTAGAAATCGAGTAAATTACAGGTATCATAGACAAAATAACAAGCCATAGTTTCGAATTACATTTTATATGGACCTGCTTTTAAAAGCTTTCAACATAAAACATTATGGAGTCATATCATCTTATCTTCACTTAGAATTAATTCACTTATATCTTTGTTTTTAATCTTTTAAATGCCTTTCACTGGTGCTCAGTGATATGAACGGAATAGACAAAATGTTCAAAATTCGCTTAACATTATTATTAGGCGTAAGAGCGCGTGTACATTGGGTAAGTTTAAGGAATTTTACATTATTGCAACTGAAAATCTACGTTTTAAGTAATTAGGATTATGTGAAGGACGGTATACACGAATGTATGTTATTTCAATATTATCTATAATAATTACCTTGTGAATCATAAAAGGTATTTGATTTCTAGCTAAATCTGTATAATCTAATAGGTAAAAATAATTTCGATTTGCATGTTTTTTACAATTTAAACCAACTACTTGATTAACTTTTACAATTATTTTACTATTAAAGAACTTGCGCGAACTGCAAATGGCCAAATTCCTAGTATCATTACATTTTAGAGAAATTAATGCGTGCGGGACAGATTGAAAAAAAATATTTTTTAAAAAAATAGCAGGTAAATCCAACTGAACATGAGAATTAATGTTTGGATGCGGTAATATTTTAATAATTTTTTTTACATTTTTGGATAGCTCTTCGTAAATATCCTGATGTATGAACAAGCACGACATTTGTAATAAAATACGAGTTAATTTTATTTTACACTTTAATTAAATACATTTTAATTTAAGTTAATAGTTAAGCGCTGTTACAATATAATAATTAGCAACGTTATTATTAATTTGTACAAAATTTGCATATACAACTTGCATATTATTTTAACAAATCTACCAATGTTTTGTAAGTTATATATTCAAGTTTTTTAAGATAAATTCTTCACTAATTACCATATAATTGTTTCATAAATTAAACCGTTTGTGCCGGCCGCGGCACGGGCGTAGAGGTGTAATGTATAAGAGCCTTTAGATGTACTATAAGATTCTATCCATACTAATTATTATCTGTGACCATCACTTTTATCTCAAGTCTTAATTTCATTACGCATTAAAAAAAAACTTATGCCCAAAATAAAAGTAAAAAGCAAATAAATTTATCATACAATTAACATAATGAGTATGATTTATAATAATATACTTTGTTTTAAATTACAGTAAAAGCGTGCATTTTGCGTAAATATTTTTCTAAATAACTAATTATAATTTTTTATCTAAACGCACATTTCTGGTCAGTGAAGCCGCATAATTTATTTGGCTCTGTTTATTTTGTTAATTAAATTAGAAACAAACAGTTATGTGAGATTTTATTCGGTTCATACGGAAAATAAGCTGTAATTATTTCATTTTTTTATATCACGAATTTCGTTCACTATTTTGAATATTATCTTTATGCAAATTATACTCGCTCTTATAGTTTTTATAAATTGGTTTTATAACTATGCTCTATGCATTTACATTTTTTTTAAATTTACATTACCAGCCTAAGGCCTGCGCTAGTATACTGATATAATAGGTATATGAAGACTCTTCTCACAGAAAGTGTAGGTACCATACCAAAGATCGAGAATCCTGTGCGAAAAATAAAATGCCAAATTTATCAATTCGATATTCTTGATGCCTTCGCTTTCGGAACCGACAATTTTTTGAAAGAACAGAAAATGGAAACTAAAGTGTGTGTTTTGACAAGTTTTTTTTTATTATAGCTTTACCTGTATGTTTGTATGTAACCGACATTGTATATAACGGATAGATTTAATCCAAAATATGAAAATTTAAAAAGAATGCGTGACAATACAATAATTTCAAGGAATTATCTTAATATTCTGTTTATAATCGCCCGAATCAAATATTTTCTTACGTATACTTTGTATAAGAGCAAGCGAGACAATTTATTTAATTTTTAAGCGTGTTTTAGTTTTTTAACGATATTTATTATTATAATAAAAACGAAATAAAATAAATTTAAAACAAACTGGCAATCTATTGAACGCTGTAAATCTTCTAGACGTCCTCCCGCCGAGCGAAAATTATGATCATTGATTTGTCGTTCATTAATATACTATATTTTTTTATAAGATTCCTAGGAAATATTTTTAAAAGATCTTATTTTTATTTTATTTAAGATAAATAATATCTAAATACATATTTTTAAGTTTTGCAATGTGTGACACAAAAAATGGATGTGCTGAATTTATTTATTATCAATTAATTAATTCAATTGTTATTCATATTTATACACTTTTATTCAATACGAAGTACCAGGCGCCCAGAATGCCTAAAGAGTTACGGAGCACACTGCACGACGTAATATTATAATCAATTTATGTTAATGCCCTTATCGGCCTGCATTTCGCGAATGTCGCACCTGCGCTGCTAACTGTACTAAGTACGTATTTATATTAAGATTACGATGTTTGTAAGGATATTTATACGATACTGGTCAACAAGCAGAACCATTGGAAGTGCGTAGGTTAAAGCTTCCGTGGCATAAATTAAAATTTTATTATGTAAACATCAGAATATTATGTGGTAAGTGCAAAGTAGTAACGAAAGTGATACAATTTTTTAGTCTGAAACCTATTTTATTTACGAACTGGCAAATACAAGAATTTTCTACATTTATCCTCATAAAACAATGTTTCTCATTACAGAAATTCGTCTGCGAATTCCATTAAAGTTTTAATTTAAAATAAAGAAAGTAAATGTTCTTCAGTCTATTTCTGTCGATGTATTTTTTATTAATCTAATAAAAATCAAATTCAATAAATTGGTGGATATCTCAAAATAAAACGACAACTTTACGACACTCATATAGTCACAACTATTTTTAATATCGATTTCACATGTAGAAATTCTTTATAATTTTTATATTAGCTTACATTATTATTTAATTTCGTTGTGTAGAGTCGGCCGTGAGGTGCCGACCTTGAGGCACTATGTCAAGGAAATACTATCCTTAGATATTATCTACATGTTGTATGGTTATCCTTGATACAGTCAGGCTAAAGTGTTATTGTAGAACTGAGGTAATACGGGTTAATAAAATTGCATTTGTGGTTAGATATATTTGGAACTCTTCCCTATTGAATAGAATTTAAGGAATAAAAAATAAGCGAAGACATTTTGAAAGATATGGTTGCAGAATAAATAAAGAAACACTATTGAAAAATTGCTAAGTAGGTCAATTTTGTGACAACTTTTCTCTGAACTAACAGCTAACAGCTGTTATTTAGACTTGTATATTAAACCACCGTGTTCAAACTTGTTCGAATTGGGCTGTTCGATTCACATTATTTGCATATTTTTTTAAACCTGCCGATCTTTCATGCAGATCAACCGATCGACGGACCATGGATTGTGATCAGACCCTGCGACAGGCACGTCTCCCGCCAGACGCAGAACAGTTGACAGACGCAGAAGCTGACGGACGCCCTACATGGCCACGCCAAATAGAGCCTGCTACGTTGCGGGAATAATAATTGATTTGTAAGAAACCTTCCTTACTTTTGGTGAGCACTATTTAAAGAACAAAACCATGAATCACGGGCCATTGTTTGGTTATGATGTGACGTAGAGTTTGGATATAAATTGAGAATCTAACGATGAAAGAATATAGGTAAGTTTATAAAGAAAATAATCATTAATATTGGTGGTCTTTAGATACCATAAATAACTAGTAGGTAAGCTAGTAGGTAGGTACCTGCAGAAAAAAGGCTTTAAATAGAGATACAATTTTAAAAATTTGCGTGTGTTGTATGTATAGTATGAGTTAAAAACATTCTAATTCGTATAATAAATTGAAACATTTTGCATGAAACTTGGATGCTAATTTTCATAATTTTTCAACATTATTTTAATTGGAGAACAAGTCATTTTCATTTAAGTTTTATTAAATAGTTATTAGACCACCATTAAAGTAATAGAATAGATAAAATTGGAGCAGGGAGAGTTTCATATTTCACTACTGTTACTAAAACGGTGTTAAATAACTTATTTAAAAATTTAAATAAATCTCCATATATTTAAATTTAATTAGATAAAAATAAACGTTTAGAAATTTTTATTTACCTACCTCTGCTAATGACTTTTATTTGGTTTTCGTTTTAGAAACAATCCTATAAATATTATGATTCGGAAAGTGGATGCTAACTTTTACGATTTTTGTTGCTGTGTGAAGCAAAAATACCGAACATATTTGGTTGAAATTGCGAATTTATAGCTGATAATAATCTCATACATATACTGGCTACCGGCGCGTGGCTTTGCCCGCTTTGTAGAAAAATTAAAAAAATAACTAAAAGCTTTCTGAAGAACCACTCTATAAAAATAACCGCATCATAATCCGTTGCGTAGTTTTAAAGATCTAAGCATACATAGGGACGCATATACAGAGCAGGCAATTTTGTTTTACATTATGTATTACGTAGTGTATAAGTGCCTTTTAAAGTTACTATTCAAATAAAACTGCATGAAGAAACGCATAAAAAATCACTTATCCTAATTTTGTTTACTAATTAGTTACACAGAGAAAGCCTGAACTCGTAAACAACGGCGATGAAATTATTTACCATATTATCTTTTAATCGTCCTCGACGAATTATAACAATTTCTCTTAATTTCTAATATATTCGACAATATGAATATTGAATAGTGCTAACGATATTTTAACTAAGTATAAAATAAATCACGCGACGTTTTCTATTGTAATAGAGTAATTAACTTTTAGGCACATGTCTATTGTTATGAATAATTTTTTGCAATGTATGAAACGATACAATATAACTTGTATATAGTTTAATATTAAAATATTTTATTAAGAAACAAATATTCTCTTCAATTTGAATAATGTGTTTAACTCTATGTTTTTGCTGCTTGTATTTAGATTGCAATCTATACTACCTCAGTATGATACACACATTTAGCTTTTAATTCTTTTTAATCTAAGTTTTTTTCCCCTCAAACAAGAGACATACGATGATCAACTAATTATTCCACAAAACACTTTCAGAAATGAAAATGGAGTAAAATTTTGACTCATTTATAACGTAATAGCAAAGATAAGATCTCACTATATCATACCGTACATGGTAATGTGTTTCATTATTGACAGTTATAAAACATTGAGTTAATTCAATTTGCGCTTAATTGTACGTTGTCGTGAAATTGAAGACTTTTATGTGTACTTTATGAGTTTTTTGGAATGTCGTATTATGTTGTGGATGTACGAAAAATACAGCTAAAACTTAAATTGAAGATTTTGTTAAATATGTTGTAGTATTATAATTTAAATAATGTATGTAAAATATTATGTATTAAATTGTTCACGCTTGATGGTGCTTTGCTTGAATGTGCAATTTACTCATAGTAAATTAACTTGAGGGATTATAGTAATAGTACTACTACTAATTTAAATACATGCATATAGTAAGTTCTTTTCCTCATTTTTATTTTTATTTCAGCAAATAACGAAATTGGAAGACTTTCAATATTATGCCTGTTGAAAAAGAAGACATTTGTCATATGAGAAATCATTGAATGAAAATCTTTTTCAAAAGATTAAAAATTATTAGTTAGAACAATTTAACCAAGCGACGTAGAGCGTCAGTTAGCTATGAAATAATTGTAGATGAATAAATACATAGATATATAATATGAGGTTTTCGATGAAATTCCTGGCATTGGCAGTTTTATCACGTAGCGGCGTAATCGCGTTATATCTAACTACTGGTATAGGTACGCCTACACCACTCCGCTTATTGAGAGACTAGCTGCGCCCGCGGGTCTGCTTGTCATCGGCTACTGCTGTTTGTGAAAGTAGGTGGAAAACTTTTCAGATTTATGTTAAATGTTTTGTAATAATCAAGTTGCATTTGAATGCATGAGAAATCATCATTCATCAAATCATCAACAATACATGCATCGTGTTTTATTGTTTTAGCGTAATGTGGAATAAGAACCAATAACAAATTCTAAATTGAAAACTATTACCTTAAAATCAATCAATTACGTAAACATATAAGTTACCAATCAATTCTTATAAAATGTAGGTAAGTATTAATTTTCCTAATAACAGGGACTACCTACTTTGTTAGGGCGACGGAAATACGAATACAGTTAAAATGTATATTAAATCCGACACTATATTGTAAAAAGTTACGATTTTATCAGATCCTACTAATAAGTCAGCTAGCCCTTTAAAGGACATTTAACTTTTTATTGCAGACCAAAATATTAATAAAGCGCATTCATATTTTGCCTATTTTGTAAATAAACATAAACTTTTAAGTTTCCTTATTTCGCGTTTAGTCTAACTATGGTCTAGACACAGACGTAATTGAGATAAAGGTAAGTCTTGTTTCTTAAGCTTCCTCCTTGAAATAGCGACATTTTTCCTTCAAATGGTAATAGCGCGGAATTGCCTTCATTGGTTAAATATAATGTGGAATTTAACACGATTTTAAATAAAGTATTAATGTAACTACGCTATGGTGTAGTGGTTAGAAACGAGTGAGGAGGTCCTGGGTTCCAAATTCTAATACATGAGAAGACTAAGACGGTATCTGTTACCAAGGTTGAGCATACCTACAGATAATCAATTGTACAAGGAAAATATTAAAAACATTAACACAGGTTAACTTGTAACATTTCACATTAAGTTGAAGAATTTAAGTAAGCAAATTCAATCAACTTAATTGTTGCAATAGGAAAGATTTTTGATCCAATGATTTTTTTATCAAAGCTGAGCTTTCTGTGACATGAAATTTTAGTATAAAATTATATTAAAGAAAACTTGGAAAGGATTTCCAAATATTTCAACGTGATGCTTAGAAATCGTCCACTTCTAGCACATCCGATTAAATTTAAAACATCCTAACGCAGGTAAATATTTAGTAGGTAAACGTCATTTATATAACCAGTATAGGAAGCTGGTATAATTTCCTATAGAATACTTCCTGTACATCAATTCTTAACTTTGGTAAGTCCTTGCTACGTGCTGATGTGATGCTTCCTTGAAAACTGGAGGCAAATCTATTATAAAGTGATAATCTTTGATACTGCATGTGATACTTGATATGAGGTCATAAAATAATAAGATAATTTTTGTTAGGTATCAACTGTATTCGTTAAGTATGGACTGTAAGGCAGTAAACAAAAATTTTCAAACTGATTGAATGCATCAAGAATTTTATAGGTAATACAAATCAAAGAACAGTCAAATTATAATACAAAAGCTAAGCTATTATTATATAGGTATACCTATATATATATATTTTTGTACTGCGGATTCAGATATATGTACCTAACATTTTTCTTATCAGTTTGCCATACAATTAAAAACACAATAATGTAAGTACAAGCCAAACACTTTACCCGCGTATATTAGTGAAAATGTGTGCGTTGTGTGAGTGAAAACAAACAAACATACATATAAACAAGCCGGCGTCACCCGGATGTCGCTTCATAGTTGGGTATGTGCGGCTCGTCGTGCGTAGAAAGTGTCGTCGGGACGCGCTTTTATAGTGTACGACACGATCACGATAAATTTATATTCGATTTTGTAAAAATATCGTGATATTTGAAGTTAATAATTTTATTATTTGAATCAGCGGGATAATTGAAATTCTTTGATTAATATATTCCATTGCATACATTTTCTACATCACTTTTCTTCTCTTATTAGTGAAATAATATATATATGTTTGAGCCACAGTATTACTATGGTAATACTGTGGTTTGAGCTAGCATAAAACTATAAAATATAATGATATTTATTCAAAATAGCTTATTATGAAATTTATGGAATGTTTTATATTTTTTAATAATCAGTAAAATTAACCAAAACATAAGAAATATTTCAGTATATTTGAATATTAATCAAGTTTTATTGTATTCATAAATAATACTTACCTAATTAATTTATCAAACCTTAACTCCATAAACTATTAGGTTTTACATTTATACGATACAAATAAAATAATAATCCTTCCGTTTTTCATTTATTATTTATTCAAAAGGTATGAATGTCGTTAGCAGTAAGTATCCCCGTACCTGACTGCGCACCGGGCGCTATATATTACCATCGTGAGACGTGGCCAATGCCATCGAATACCTAATTACATTCGGTTTCTAGACTAGAGAAAATTCGTCTAAACCCAACTCTCACTGTCGTCCTTTTGTTACTGATTCTAGCCCACACACTTTTATGTAATACACTTTTTTAACTTGATACATGCGAAGCAAATACATTTTCTTTCAGTTTCAATCTGTATGTTCCTTGTTATATAAAATGTATCGTCTTGTAGATATCATGCTTGTTATTTAAAGTTTACTTGAGTTTTTACAAAAACAAAAGCAAGTTGTAAAATTGTGGTTTTATTTTGTTTAACCTTACGGGTCATATACGAGTAGTTTGTTTGTTTTCAGCTTGCCACCACTAAACAAAAACATATTGAGGATACCTATTTAAGTAAGTTCATTACCCCGTACTAAGTTTGTTTAACTTGCGTTCAGTAAGAAGCAGTAATTGTCCCCTTTCTTAGGTGTCATCGTTGCGTTATTAATTGCCAATAGTTATGTCACCGTTCATGCTGCTTGTAAAAAACGACGTCACAACTGCTATTCCTTACATTGTATGGCCATTTAAGATGTAAAGTAAGATACAGTCATATAACGAGGAAAAAACTGGTTAGTTTTGTTATAACAACCGGATCGTTAAATTTATATCGATATTTTGCATTATTGTAGCATCAATGACGTTGTTTATGCAAAGATTCAAACAAAAAATCGAGATATTGTTTGCCCCGTATACCTTTGTCAGGAGCAGCGTCTAAACCCGCCAATAAGTTGACGTCTCCGGAGTTTGATCCAACATTTCCATTAATTAACGTCAAAAACGCATTAAAAGAGAAAGTAAACAAAAGACATCGATCAGACGAAAGGAAGACTGACGTCGAGACGGCCACAAAAACGGGGAGTGGATGCAATAACTCAAAACTTGGTATATAGCCGCAGTAGGTAAGTTACGCTGTCGTTTTTGCCCGCTCTTGTCACCCGTCAAACAGTCGTCGGTCTCATGATGGGCTGCCTTCGATGGACGCCTGCCAACCTCCTGCCCAGCTGCAGAACGTTGTAACTGCCCTACACGACTATCGTACATTCAGCTTTATGTCGTGCAGGATAAAGTTCCCAATGGATTGATATACAATTGCGTGGTAGATCGTTTTAGGTATCACACAAGCAAGTGGTAGTGTTTTTTTGCCCTTCTCGACCTGGCGGGCTCAACGGAACTGCTTGCTATTGTATGGTAATACTCGGCCGGATTTTGTTCGGCTCAATTATATTATGAAGCTTAGGCAAAGTGGTAGTGTAGTTTGTTGGGCGCGTGGCGTGTTAGAGATATTCGAAATGTAGGATGGGTAGTTATTTTCGGTTTGAGGACGCTAGTTAATTGGGTATTTGGAAAGTCACCTTGATTGCGTTTATGTTAGCATTCATAAACTATGAAAAAAAAAGACGGCACTCGGGGACTGCCGCGGTAAAGCTATTGCATGCTATGCCTTCAAGCCACACCTCCGTGCCCGTCGGAGTGGGGAGCGTGAGGTTTTTCGTTACGCAATTTCTGGATTCGGTCCCCACGCTCAAGGCCCGCGATAGAAGCTATGCAATAGCTTAAAAACTGTTTTTTTTTACTCAAGGTATTTTATAAATCTACAAAACAGACATGATTTCTTGGAATTTTTTGAAAAAAATTGAAAATAAAAATTGTATGTTTCATCTTGTACCATTTTATTGACCTAACCTAAGTATTTATCGTTCATATTTGTATCCTGCGTTACACAAACAACCGTTTGTACCATTATCTATATATCATCCCAATATTTTACAGGGTTTAACGACATTTGGCGATAACGCTACCACGAGCCCAAAAGCCCAAAAGCCTATAAGCAGATCAAAGTTGACCGCGGCCATAAGTTCTGAACTTTATCGACTCCGCCGTGCACCTTCCGTGATTGAAAAATTGTTCCCACACGACGAGGACGGTGCGGATAGAGCTGGAATGCGTTTCTGTGGGGTTCCGTACATGTTTATTAATTAAATTTATCAATAGAGAAATATAGGATGTAACTGCAATTGGAAATGTATGTTTGATATTTCTTTAAATCTCTGATCAACTGTATTGTGTAAAAAGCTTTAGGGTTTTTAATATCTCATTCATAATCTTTACATATAATGAAATATTATACATGTATAATATTATATAATATTGCATTAGGTACCTACATTAAAGTCTATTTTCATAAAACTACGTGAGACAGAAAAATAATTTAAAATGTATTCAAATATTTAATGCTGCTTCCGAGGAAACATCCAAATTCATAATAACATGTCCAAAGCAAATACAGTGAAACTTGGTTAAGTGGGACCTGGATAAGTGAGAAACCTCCATAACTGGAACTCATACTGAGGTCCCAACACTTTGGCACTGAATTACCTCTGTTAGTGGGATGAGGTAAACCTCTATATCTGGGATTTTTTCTTTCGATTTATCATCATAGTTACCTCTATAACTGAGGCAGCGAGTAAATTTTATATGCACAAACCTCTGTAACTGAGATAACATTGTTTGTTTACTCATTCTTCCACAAATTCCAAGTACGTAAGTACAAATTTTAAGCTTCAATTACCTTCAGTTTTAGTTTCGCTTTACTATCATACAGATGTATTTTTGAAAAATGTCAATTTATTATTGGAACCCTCTGTAAATGAGACAGATATTTATTTATACCTGTATATCTGAGACACTGGGTAAGTGGAATACCTCTATAAGTGAAACGACATTGCCGGTCCCTTGATGTCTCACTTAACCAGGTTTCACTGTATTAAATCGTGTTGCAAGCGCTGCTTTATGAATGCACTAAGAAAGCAGTGACATAATAATATATCAAAATAAGCTACAGAAGTAAGAGAGCACCTTCCTACGTAACCCTAAAATCTATTCCCTACAAGTATTCGTCTGATTATTACTGGTCTTATTGAAAAATCTTTAACATATTCCCGATTGGACACGGATTAGGCCTCGTTATTTGGCTACTGTTAGATTGATTCTAAATTATTGCCTTTCGGACCACGAACACACAGACACGGTCTATATTAAGCGATATAAATGTACGCATTTGAATATGATTTGCGTAAATATGTCACTTTTAGTTCAATAATACGTAGGATTTGATATATCCATCGTATAAACGGTTATAATTGATGATTTATGAGTTTTCGCTCGAAATCGCAGTTGGCACGCTCAAACTGAATAATTGAGTAATGATTGCTGTTTTGTTGTATACAATACAATTATTTTTCTAATATAAATATGTAATAGGCACTTATACATAATATGTGATATTAAAATATAAAATTCAAATAAAATAATAATGTAACTTAAAACTATGGAACTTTTAAGTTTTTTGTTGTTGTTTGTGGAAGTATGAAGCTAAAATATTGAGGGGAGTTTTTTTGCTCTACAATTTGAATAATTGTATAATTATTGTGTCTATGACTTTGTGTTCTTCCTTTTCATTACTTAATTAGATTAAGACAATATGTATATTGTATATTACCTACTTATATTACAAATTAACAAAATAAAAGCAAGACAATAGATGTAAATTCTGCAATCGTAAATGTTACTAAGTTACCTACGATAATATTAAAACTTAAAAGCCTACTTAATTTTTTTTAAGCTATTGCATAGCTTCTATCGCGTGCCTTGAGCGCGGGGACCGAATGGAGAAATTCCGTAACGAAAAAACCTCACGCTCCCCACTCCGACGGACACGGAGGTGTGTCTTGAAGGCATGCTGTGCAATAGCTTTACCGCGGCAGTCCCCGAGTGCCACATGTCTTTTTTTGTATGAAATACAAAAAAAAAATATTTAATAATTTTTTAAAGATACAGTGTAAACAAATATATTATATCCATGTCTATACTTTTTAGCCAATAATACATACCTTCAGTCTTTTCACCATATATTGTGTGTTTTGTATCATTCTGGAGCATAACACAGAGAATAATTTAAACATTTTATATTTGTCGAGCACATTACGACAAGTTAGTCGGCTCCACGCGGCGCTCACAATTTATGTTCCCCTGATCCGGAGCATCTCTGTCACATTTGTTTATAATATTGTCTTCATTTTTCTATGTACATATTTCAAACTTCAAGCGGAAAATATGGTCTTGAGTAGGTAGAGTAGGTACTGTTAGAATGGAATCAATTGTTGGATGTACAATTTATTGGTTTGCATTCGTGTATAATAGAAATTAAGAATCCATACTAATATTATAAATGCGAAAGTAACTCTGTCTGTCTGTCTGTTACCCAATCACGCCTTAACTACTGAACCAATTTGCATGAAATTTGGTATAGAGATATTTTGATACCCGAGAAAGGACATAGGATAGGTTTTATCCCGGAAATCCTACGGGAACGGGTTTTTCTTTGAAAACGGGGGCGAAGCCGCGGGCGGAAAGCTAGTTATAAATAAACCGTCTCTTATTATGTTTTTTTCTTCTGTTTAACTGTTGTCTGTTGCAATAATATGTCATCAATTCTTAACACAAAGGCAGTAATTAACATTACACAGAAATGCCACATATCGGCCTTATCAAAGAAACAAATAAATTAAGTTAGGTACTTGCTACCATTGTACAATAGCAACAACATTATTTTCGAAAAACGTCATCGGGGTCTTGAAAAATTCCAGAACAAAGGGGTTCAAAGTCCACGCGGAAGACACGAGTATGTGGAGCGCCCTTAGCAGTGACCCCTGGACACAAATTACCATTCAAATATATTCAATACAGTCGACAATGACCGGCGGTTGGACGCAAGAAACACGATAAATTTCACATCGGCTAACGTATGGGTAATTTGATAGTCTTAGTGACCGGTGGTCAAGAGTTCCACCTGCCTGTACTCATCGATGATCTTCGATCGAAGGGTTATAAGCTGTTACTGTGATGTTGGTTCCGTAGAACTACTAATTTTTTATTGCAATCTAAATTGTAAAAATATTTTGTCTGAAAATTTATCTATTTGCTATTTCATTAAAAAAGTAATGATTAAGTCATCGAGATTATTAATGTTGGATTGAATATATTGAAGTTCGTTAGTATGTAAATTTCTTTTCTATAGTTTACAGTATACAGAATTAATATCAAATTAATGTGATTGATGTTCATAATTATTAAAATGAACCAAAACGTTATAATTAATAAATGTTTATGTAATAAATGTACATCGTTCGTAACTGGTCAAATATACAACATTCACACAGAACCCTAAGCCTAGGCTTGACCGTTGGAAAGAAGTCAATTGTCACGAGCGCTGTAAATGAAATCGGATAGTTTTGTGCAAGTTATGGGCGAGGCTTGATCGCTCAATTACCGATGTTTTGTTTGGTGAGGAAGCGATAAATATCGAACCCAATGGGAATGTAAGAAATGGTGTGGATCATTGCTCCACGATTACACGTGTCGCGTTAGATAACGTGGGAAGGGACTTGGAAATTCAGTCTTGTATGTTCCTAACACTATTTGAAAGTTACGTAAATCACGTAGTGATGTATATACGATAATGTGTAATCGTGTTAACTTTTAAAATGTAATTTATTTAATATTTTCTTAGTACAAATGTATTGGGCAGCTGTATTTACAACCATGCCCTTGTCTTGTGATTTAGTTAATCCATACTGCGTGTAATAATAACTTCCTGCATAACAAGTTATTCCAGAACGATTTTGTATGACAGACGGAGACAACGGTTTGTATGTTGTTACGTCATCCTTTTAGCTACTCAGCTTAATAATCAGATCACCAGGACAAACTCTTTTTGGAAAGAGTAGTAGCAAAAATATTATGCTTACAGAAGTAGTAGGAATCTGCCTTTTGAATGAAATTAACGTAAGTATAGTATCGAATCGTAGTAAGTCAAGCACAACTAAACTACATTCGCGTTAAAAAATGAAACTAATTTTAATTAGGTGTGGAACACATAGTAAGGCATAACACTTTCCCAAGATATAATTGAGTATTCCTCATCATTACCACGTGTAGAAAAATGATATAACGGAGCTACTAAGGTAAACGGTAACAGTTGACAGTCAACAGAGCGGTGGGAGTTGGCGGCGGTTCCGAGAAGTGTGGACACAGCCTAATTAAACATTCATTGTCTATTTTATGCCGAAAGACGTGCTAGCTACAGATGTGCCACTTGTATAAGTCCAGAGAGTTTTAATTGACTATTGGATATTTAAAAAATATAATGGTCTTTAAGTAGCTAGGTACTAATTTTAGCTGCTTACTAGTCTGCACTTTGTCAGCTCTCTATAGATAGTCGAAACTTTATTTGATTCAACTCTACACCAATTAACGAGTTATAAGCTATGTGATTAACTAGGAAATGCTTGACATGTGACGCTTGTAAGAGATGTGATCATGAACGTGGCCATCAGGTCCGTAGACAAAACTTACGATATTGTTGAAAAAGGGTATGTCATATAGCTCTTATTACAGATCCAGGAGCCTCCCTGCTAAACATAGTTCATCATAACTCATAAGCACTACTATAGCGTCTACTGGCACCTTCTACTCTATGTCCCCGGCAACTCAAAGGCCCAGCATGTTTGTATCACATAGTGGCACCACACCGCGAGCCGCATGTTACACCGCTTGTCGAAGTCGGTCAATATTGGAACACGACATTCACAGTTCATATCGAGCCGATTGTTTTGGAGCTACGTGAGATTCTTGTGTTTGGTGTCACTGGCGGTTTGTTTTGACTTATGTAATCGATGTCTTTGTTACAATTAGTGGTACAATGCGAGCCAGTTATAGGTAGTGAGAGATTTTCAAATAAGTATCATATTAGTTTTTAAAATATTTTTTTACAATATAGACTAAAGCTTACAAGTAGTTTACATTCAAAACTTTTGCCAATAACAAAGTGATTGCTACCCTTTTGGTCTTCATACTGAATGACCTGAAGATGACGAACAAAGTTATTCTTTTAACCATAAGAATGTATATAATACGACCATTTTTCCGAATTCCGCAAAAAACTTGAATGGCTTCCTATACGTTTTCGCCGGTATGCTCATATGTTGCATTCGTTATACGGTATTTTGTTTGATCCTAAGACCCCTTCCTATCTTAAAGACAATTTCAAATTCCTCAACGAGCATTCCCTCACTCTCCGTTCCTCCAATCTTTTAACCTTAAGTATTCCTTCTCACCGTTCCAACTTCTTCCATTCCTCCTACACTGTCACCGTTATTAACCTATGGAATTCTTTACCTGAAGAAATAAAACGAGCTCAATCGATTTTTATTTTCAAAAAGAAAGTTAAAAACTATTATTTAACTCTGTCACAGGCTAGGTATTAACTCTGACGATTTATTTATAATATGTGCTTATAAAATATGTATGTATGTATATAATATGTATGTATGTGTGTATGCTTGTATATATTTAAGTATGTATTCTTATATATTATCTAATATGTGTATATATATAATATTATTATTTGTGTATGTATATGATAATGTAAGATGCATATATGTAGGTATAGTATAGTATATATATAATAAAATATTATTCTGGCACTTTTATTTATTTTGCACCACCATGTTATTGACTCATCTATTTTCCTCGTCTTTTCTGGGTTGCCTGGTAGAGATCGCTGCCAGCGATAAGGCCGCCTACTGTACATTGCTATATTATATTTTTTAAGTTTGTAAAATGTATTCTATAAGGTGTACAATAAAGTATTTTTCATTCATTCATTCATTCAATGTATTTATATCGCGAATTGTGTTCCAATCAGGAGGATGTTATGACAGTGCACACACGGTTTAGCGAGACACGACACGGCATTTCTCCTTTTGGGCCGGGCGCGACCGCCTAATCTGATCGCTTCTTAGTTTCAATCATATGGAGATGTGCATAGTGTGGACATGCTTCTTTTGTTATACCTCATAATATAATTTGTGGTAATTAAGGTAATATATTCTGCATCACTAAGTCAAAGTCATATTATTATGTGTGCCGAAATTCAGATCGATGGAAAATGGGCTAAACGCCTTTGGAGGTAAGTACGATTCCATAGGACAAGCTGCACCTGAAAAATAAAAAATAATTGATTAATTGATTTTTACCTGATGCACATACAGTAAGTGCTTTAGAAACACTATAAATTGATTCCTTACATTCTATGAACTAATTCCACGACACAAGTGAAAGGATCTAATGATAATACGTGTCAATTGAATACCATTAACATTATCATAAAATATCTAAATGTTTAACAGGCGTATCTCCTCAATTCCGACGCGAGCGGAGATTAGCCCATGAAATCGGATAAAAGTCAAGTAATAAGCTCGCGACGTTTGTCCGATAACGGAATATTTATATTACGAGACGCGACGGGGACGCGACGACACCGACACGATTGCTACACAACGTATTTAATAAATAAAAAATATCAGACTGAAATTTATACTTCATAACTTGAGATACGTAATTGTGAATATTTTATAGAATATGAATGTTCTCTTGTTTCTTGTAATATGGCTATTATGTAAATCAAATAAAATAATAGAATTTAAATTATTTGGAACTTTTATTGCAATATTTGTATGAGTTTGTATTACACCAATTCTTTATTATATACAATTGATTCATTGTGTGCTTCTACACAAAATATCCAAACATGCGAATAGCTGTTGCCCTACAAATAGGAATCAAAATAATTTGGGATTCCATCATTCCATCACATTGTCCTTTTATCCACTTTGACCAAATAGCTTTTATTTTACAAGCTTTGTGAAACGAAGGACGAAAACATTATTTAGCAATTGTAAGTATCTACCACTCAATACGTTTTAAAAATGAAGTCGTCAAAATTAAAAATACAACGATATCACAAGTTTTGAACGTAATATTATAATATTGCGTAATCCTGCCAATTTGGAGATCATCGATCAACTCCTGAAGATAAATAATATTAATGATTTCGAACATTTTAAATGAGCCTTTACATAAATTAAGTGCCATTTGATAAATAGATAAGATGTAAGCTGATCCAATAATAATTGATATTATATGTTAACGATTGGCAATATTTATTCGATGAACTATTTATATATTTTTAACACTTATGTTCGGTAGCTTGCCTTTATAGTTATCTGTTCTTAACGGAAAATGTCTTGCGTATCATTTTTAAATGTTAGAACTGCAATTGCATAGCAAAAACATGGTATACAGCTTTTCCCGCCAGTACCATGACGATAAGCCGCATCTGCTAACCTTTTAGCCCGAGTAGGCTAATTGCTTCCGTCACATAAAAATAAATATTCACTAAGTAAGTTACGTTTTTAGTAATTTTCCGTTTTAGCCGGGCTCTTGTAGTGTTTGCTCAGCGAAGGTTGCCGAGTGTTTGCGCGCCGATGTTTGGCTTCCAACGATTGTCTTGTCAGCTACTTAGATGCGTGCATGCTGTTTGACTTGCTGTGTAATGGTTTTGAGAATTAAATTTTAAACTTGATCGCTTTTGTTTTTGGGGTCTAGTGCTTGGTCCGATTTAGGGTTTGTTGAACTGATTACATGTGGGCAATGGTTACAAAAACGTTACTCCTATGGAATAATATCTGGCATATTTGTACACTTCTTCACCGTATAATCAAACCGTTCCTAGATAGCAATTAATTTTAATAAATGCCAATTCACAATATGTTATAACATTGGAACAGTGCTTTTCCAATAGCGTGTACGCATAATTTTTTTAAGTCAACATTCCGGTATTTTTTATCGAAACCACTGTGACTAGAACAACTAGAGCGATTTACATTTTTTATGTACTTTTGGATCGAATAGTAGGTATATTGAATAGGTCAGCAAATAGTTTTATAATCACCTGTTGGTACATGAGTCGCGAAATAAATCAACTAAGTCAGGTCGGTAGGAATGTGAGGTCGCGCCGCGCCCACCGTGCAGCGCCGCGCGTGGCGCCTAGTGCAGTCAACTTCTGTGCGATCATGCGTTACTTAGGATGGGAGCTGGCTGGGATATTTTATTGTTAAATGGGATATCTATTGTAGGGAAATGTTTGGTAATTAAATGTTAAATTATATTGACATTAGATACTGGTATCAATGTTAAGAAAATCAGTTATTAAGTAAAAAAAATAGAAGTAATTGAAAGTTGTAGCTTCGTGTTTGATAAACTCAAACTCAAACTCAAACATTTATTTATTCAATTAGACTTCTTCTAGAAGCACTTTTGAAACGTCATTAAGTACATATTTTAACATTTACCACCGATTCGGAAAGCAGTATCTATAGATAGATGTTGTGTAGGCTTTGTAAGAAACATATTCAAGGATAGATAAGGACATGATATTAGAGATTAATTTTAACGGAATTCAATTTCAATTACTGATCCAATTTCTAGGTAAAATATATCGTAAATGTCTTGTCCGGCGTATACAATGTATAAACAGCCAAACACATAAAAATTGTAAAGATTTTCATATGATTATAACAGTTAAGAAATTTCTCAGCCCGCTCCCTGCCTATGTTTATGTTTCGCTTGCTACGCCTGTTAGTGCTTTTTGCAAGACGCTCTTCCATTTAGCTACTAATACGCTTTTAACTGTGTCCTTACTCCTTATACAGTATTTATCTTATTTCGCAATATTATTTCTATCTAAATCTTAAACATAAAAATTATAGCGTCTTTTTCTAAAGTAAATAGCTAATTAATAAATATGTTTCGAAAAACTTTAAACTATTTTACATTTATCTTCGTGAAATATACGTTTAATATGTTAATTTATAAAATTCTTAATTCAACATCTGTTTAGAAAAGGCATTATTTAAAGCAAAGCACCATTAACAATTAAGAATGCCCACATTGATAAGAAATACTACTTTTAATTTATAAAATAATGCATTTTTATGTAAATGTTTTTGTATTTTATTTATTTAACTCATAAAATGTATATTTAATTAAGCATTGATTTTCACCATTAAGTCATTATGTCATTATTTTGGAAATTAACATTATTATCTTTATTTAGTACATACTAGCTTTCCTACCGCGGCTTCGCCCGCGTTTCAAAAGAAAAACCCGCGTAGTTCCCGTTTCCGTGGGATTTCCGGGATAAAACCTATCCTATATGTTAATCCAAGTTACCCTCTATATGTGTGCTAAATTTTATAATAATCGGTTCAGTAATATTTGCGTGAAAGGGTTACAATTAGGATATTAGCAGGATAGGATAGGATTTATAATATTAGTAGGAAACTTTAAAGTATTTTTATTCACAACTAGCAGCCCGCCCCGGCTTCGCCCGTGGTACATATTTACGTTTTCTCTACATAAAAACCATCCTCGTACTTCAAGGAATATAATAAAAAAAGAATTAACGAAATCGGTTCTGCCGTTCTCAAGTTATGCGCTTACCAACACATTTTGGGATTCATTTTTATATTATACTAGCGGTCCGCCCCGGCTTCGCCCGTGGTACATAATATTTACGTTTTCTCTACATAAAAACCATCCTCGTACTTCAAGGAATATAATAAAAAAAGAATGATCGAAATCGGTTCAGCCGTTCTCGAGTTATGCGCTTACCAACACATTTTGCGATTCATTTTTATATATAAGACTAGCGGTCCGCCCCGGCTTCGCCCGTGGTATATATTTACGTTTTCTCTACATAAAAACCATCCTCGTACTTCAAGGAATATAATAAAAAAAGAATTATCGAAATCGGTTCAGCCGTTCTCGAGTTATGCGCTTACCAACACATTTTGCGATCCATTTTTATATATAAGAAGATTATGTAGAACCTAATTTGTTTCCTATTACATTTATAATACATATTTGTTTAATTATACAAAAAATAAAATAATCTTTATAAAAATTATGTAAATTTACATGTATTTTCAGAGTTCTCACGTTTATTCTAAATATATCGTTTCCTAATTCACTTTATTCACATAATATCTTTATAATACATAGAAACATAATATATCTAACAAGGATCTTAGTTCATCATTTACATTAGTGGATCAAGGTTCCTATCAAAAATGCTAATGCAAGATGATTCTAATTTCAATACAATCTTTATCAAGATTATACGCATCTTAAATTTAAAATAAAAAGCAGTTAAATAAAATCTTATGGCCGATTTTATCTTCGCAATTAAATTTTAGCCGCTATTTCTATGTCTATATCTCGTTGTAGGCGCTTTCTTAAATATTTTAATGAAATACAAATTCTTGCACTCATTTTTGGAATATTTTAGGCTCGGACGTTAATATATTTGGCAATTAAGAAGAAATAAAAACAAACAATATTCAGGTATATGTATTAGAGCGATACTTTATAATTTGCATATAATTAGTATCACCGGTTTTGTAGAAATAGTAAGAACTTCTGTTACTACTAAATCATAATATTTTCGAAGACACACGAACAGCGAACTAATATGTATTGAATTTTTCCATACATTAGACGTATTTCGTAAATACGAAAGATTGGTCAAAACATTTAAACTTACATGACCTGATCACAGCGTCCGTAATAAATTCGCTATAATAAAAATCATGCAAACATACAATATAAAAGATTTGCTACTACAATAGCAGTGTTCCCGCTGCGTGGTAACGTCCAAAACCAGTAGGTACAAGTATATACATTAATCAGGTAATAACATATATCATTATATTTTAGAAATCGACTAGAACATTAAATTTACGATACGAGTTGCCAAATTAACGAGCTGAGATGCGATAAGATTTAATTAAGTTTAGTGAATTTTTTAGGCGTCGTTCGAACGAGTTTGGAGCCGGCCATAATGAGAAACTAGTCTTATATCTACACGGTGACAGATACAATGTTGATTTATAAAAACATATTTGAAAATAATGTGTCAAAGACTGAAATACTTAGGTAAAACTTTCAATACATAAAGATTTCTCTATGCTACGTATTATTTAGTAATGAGTAGGTAATTTGATGGTCATTGTTTACCATTGAAAATATATGGTCATGTTAATCTTATAATGGACGCCTAAATACCCAATTAGTACTAGTTTCCAAAGAAATTTATTAAAAGTAACGTTTCCAACGTTCGATGATACTTCGCCATTTATTGCCAAAAGAAAACGCGCATCTTTCTGTTGCAATATATTAGCATTGATAAAAGTATTATTTATTTTAATATCTGTTTATATTTCTTCATTACTGTGTTGTGATATATAGTTCCAATCTTGTATGTTTTAAATTAGTAATTTTCAGAAATTGTGACTCTACATAGTATTTTAGAAGATCACGTCAAACTGTTATTATTAATGATAATCTCTTGTGTGATTAATATTTGGAAGATTTTAGTTGAGATTTAGGTTAATTATTGTAAGGTTATGATGCTAAAAGACTACTAAAGAAAAGAAAAGAAAAAATATTTTGTAGAGTCAGAATTATTTAGGATTCACTAATGGCCTGCGATGAATTTTAATAATAAATCAATTATATAGAGTCTTTTGTCAAATAATGGCATTTGACTGACTATCATTTAGCACACAGAGCCTTAAATATTTTTTGTACGTTCATGGCTCATGCGCATTGCACTGTGAAACAGCAGCATCCCGTTATGTCGAAGGGAGTTTGGCAGAGGTTAGAATAAAGTAAACCCACTGAGTGACTGAGTGAGCAAACATTTTACAATACAATACTCAAATATGTACTCGCTTGACATGTGTGTGCTACTTGATTCTTTTGGGCGACTGCTAATACTGTGATGAAGGCGGTATAGATTATGCAATACTTATGATATTTTAATATTAGAGTAATATTTGATTAGCGCACTTATTTGATCATATCGTATCGGTATAGGTATTTATGATAACAAAACATTAGAATTTTATATACTGGTGAAAATATACAGAAAAACGTATGCAATTCTTATTAAGGTTGTATCTTTGTCATTAAATATATAAAATAAATAAATAATATGACTGACTGCGAGTATAATAAAATTGTGTGAAGGATTCTAATTTATTATATAATTTTACATGAATATTAATTGTATATTGTAATAAATTGTAATTGTAATTGTATGTATGTATGTTTAATAATAAATAAATAAATAAAAATAAAATTTCTAAATGTCGTATTACGTAGGTATAATACTATTTCAAGTATTTTTTATTTATTAACCATCCAGAACATATAATTTAAAATTCGTCACCAGCCTATGACATCATATTGTAATAGACATTGTTCTACATTCAAGAGAATACTAGTGTTAGATCATCTTAGTTTTGAAAGCAGGTGTGGTTCAACATTTGGTGTAAAATCTAGATCAGGTGAAACGGTATGCGATGTGTAGAAATCGCTTTTTTGCTTCCAAAATTGTAGTGTTTTATTTGTAGATAGAAGAATTTATGGTAATTATCAAAAGAAAATTAGTTATTTATATAGAAGATGGTAATGGTATTATTTAATTTATAAGTACAAATTAATTATAATTTTCTTATTATTATCATGAACAAAACATTGAACATTGTAAAAAAATGTAGTAAAGATAGAGAAATGCGCTAATTACTACGGCGCAAATCGATATAAGACATTTTTTGCTATCAAAATTAGCGAGCGCATGTCAATGTCGATTAAAAAATTACCTCAACGAATGCGATATATTAACATATTATACCAATATGTGAATCAGCACAAACACATTGAAAAGCTCTTTCAAAATAGTTATTTCTCAGTGATTTGTGTCATGTAGAAACAGATTATTGGTTTTGGTAAAACTCTAACGGTAGAGTGGCATGGCCACTTCACCCGCGAGTAGGCGGGACCGGATTATGCTAATGCAACTAATTACTATATTTAATTATACTATTTGTGTATAATTTATCTGTAGGATATTATTTTGGTTGTTTTTTTTATGAGATACTGTATCACGTGTGTTTGTTTTTACACGCTTTATATTAGCTTCACCTGTATGTTTGTAAGTTTGTAACCGACTTCTTTGGGCGGGATTTTGACCCACTTTAAACGGCCAGATTTCGTGCAAACTTTGTAGATTTATTTAGGCCCGATGACAATACACTAATTTGATAAAATAAATAATAGTTAAAAAAAAAATAAAAAACACGCGTTTTATAGAAAACCGAACTAAAAGCGTGTTTTTTAGTTTTTTTAAACTATTATAATTAATTTATTTTAATATAAATTTATTGTATACTCTTTATAACAATGGCAAAAAATTAAGCTTTAGTGCAATTATACAATTTGCGGAAGTTACGCTTGTTATTTTGTATAAATAAATTTAATTCATACAGTATGTAAATAGAAGATTCGAAGCAATAGAAAAACGGGTATGATTAAGTATATAAATCTTATTTTACGAGGCTTATGAACTCATGGTTTTTATTATACTATGTATCTAATACGGAGTATCGAGCAAATATCAAGAAGCTCATTTTTCTTTATAGATCAAATAGATTAAATGAACCTAACACGTGATACAATATCTACGTGGTGACGTCAATCGGTTATTAACATAGCAGATATAATTGCGCGCACAATATTTATTACTAGATCTCTGGACACGTGTTTTTGTTAGAAAATCTAGTACAATTATTGCTTAGAGAATAGGCTTAAATGTTACTATTAATTTGTATGTAAATTCCTTGTGTAAATTGCAAACTGTAAATGATTTAATTCATATGTCACACACGACAAGCATCTATAACGTATTTTTGTAATCAAATTATTTAATTATTATAGCTTTATTATTAATAAATTGTCTTTATAGTAATTGAAATATTTTCTTTTGGTTTCTCATATTAAACTGTTACGATCTCTATCAACATCCAAACACATAAACTTCACAGTTTCCCATCTAATTTGACTCCCAAATCAATACAAAATGATATGTTAACACAATTTAACACTCTCAATTTCTCTTCAAATAGCTTGCATAATAAACCGAGTTGTAATAAAATAAATATCGAGATCCCTATCGCATAACGCGGTCCAGTGACACTAGAACTTAGAACAAGTATGACGAAATCGTGGCACGGGCATCTGTCTACCGGTTTTTAGGGTTCCCCAGAAGGCACAGTATGCTCAACAAGTAAACTGAGTAAATTATATCAAGAACATGATGAAGTATGCAAATGTATGTCTCGAAAATTTGACTCCTACAGTCGAATTTTTGTGACAATCTTTGAGAATATGATTAGTGCGTAAGACTGTTTGTTGAGTGACAATGTTTTGTTTGCTTCTTGATCAAAATGAATAAACTTTGTGCTCATAGTAGTTTCAATTTTCATGTTTAAAACACCTGTCTCTATATTTTGAAAAGTGATGTAGAATGCAATGTGATGAAAAATACCATAACTTATTTTTTTCTCTGCTCGTGTTTAAGTATCAGTATTTGCTTGATCGATAGTGAAGGTCACTTGCATGTGACATAAAAGATAATAAGGATTGATTGATGGATTAATTTCTAATGCTGCATAGTGTATTTTAGCTTAGTAAATTAAAGCAGTCATATAGTATTTAAATCTAATGAAAGGTGTACAAATACATATTCATTAAAAATGTGATTTATAACAATCTAGAGCACTAAGCCTTTTTTGAAGATATAATATATTGTAAAAGATCTAATTGTAGATATGTTTAATAGAACTCTAAACGTAATTCTAAGAATTGTACCACATTTTATCTGGTATCACTTCAAACGTCCTTGCGCTGCGTAAAATAACATTAAACAAAGGCTAAAACTAAACAGATTACATTGCTGCTGCACAAGCGACAAGGCACTGTCCACTCAGTGGTTTTCCTTGAATCTACGACGCACAATGTTTACTCTCTGTTATGATTATTGAACTATGGAATGTTCTAAATTGGACAGATTTGTTTGCTCTTTTAGCTGATTTCGTTTATATTGATAACGATAAATGGGGTAATTTATTCATTGGTCGTTAGTAATAACAAGTGTAATGCAAATTTAATTGGGTAGGTTAGGTGGTAGGATACTTAATATTACAAAGCGGAAGAGTTTGTTTGTTTGATAGCTTTAATCTCAGGAACTACTGGTCCGATTTGAAAAATTCTTTCGGTGTTAGATAGCCCATTTATCGAGGAAAAATGATTCTTTAAGTTTTATGTCAGTTGATGTTATTGTCCATAAGGAAATGCGTATTGAAAATATTTCGTAGTTGTTATAATATAACTTGGATTTGAAATATTCACACAAATTCACGAGTTACGTTACGCTTTCGATAAAAAACACTTAACAACAATAAAGTAAGAGGTACATCGAGTGAAATGGTGTAATTATGGTAGACATTGACAAAAATACGTTTCAGTCGGTTTAGTTCAGCAATTATAAGATATACCGTCACGGCTTCAGGCTCTTATTGTTATTGCCATGTCTCAAATATTAACTTTCTATTTTGGTTAATGGAAATTTATTGTCAATTTCATACTTAGCTAAATATTTAGCAATATTGTAGTGGATACACTTTATTGTGTGACACAAGAAGGTTCAGATATCAGGAGGTATGTCTGAACGGCAAAGGGTTAATTATTTTACCTTACCTTACGTAGTTAGTTACCTTTAAACTTACTTGCGTGATGTCTGTGCTATTAATAAAATATGGGTATTTATAAATACAAATTTCTTATTTAAATGTCATGAACTCTACATTCAAAATACACGCGAAATTTGTAATTTTTACCCATAATAATAAAAAGCCAAAACAATAATTTTGAGTCAAGTTCGCCTCTACAATTGATTTTAAACCTGCGTTATTTCTATAGAAAAGCGTATATTTGTAGTAATTTAAAGGTAAAGCCGTGAAGTGTGAGGTTCAACGGCCTAGCTAGTGTGTGCCCGCGTGTTCACTTCAATTACAACTACATTTTTCGCCTGTCACGCCCGCTGCCTTGCTTAATGTTCGAAGCTCTTTATTAAATGTACTTAATCTAATTTAGTACTTCAATTAAATATTTTTAATTATTTTTTTGAACATTTTCTAAAGGTGATGGGAACGACTGACTTTGTTGTGGCGTTTTTTGAGTTTTATTCGTTTTAAATGAGTCTGATGCTTTCTAGTGTAAATTTACTCCCGTAAATTAATTGTATATTTTATTTTTATTTTTACGTAATTGTTGAAGATTTGTGTTGTATATGAATCAATTCCATGCGAGTAAATTACATATATAAAAATGACATAGTATTATTAACCTGCAAAGGGGAGCGTAATTTTAGAAATTGACTTATTTAGAAATAGATTTGAAATCGCTTCACGAAGCAAAAGCTCCTACAAGCTTTCGTAAATAAACAAATATAGTTCAAATAAAACGAATTTTATTTATTTATGAAAACCAATAATTGCCTGCACAAGCTAGAGGCTAAAGGGTCGTAAATATACTTGCATGCAAACCCTTCTATGTCATCGATGGGCTATTTACTCGACTGCGTACCATAAAATATGTTATGAGCTCCCGTGCGTGGTAGCACTAATTAATTTTGCTCGCGGCGGAATCGTATCTTAGACCACGGGATTAGCGTGTTGCTTGATCTATGGGCGCAGTGGTAATGGGTTTTTATCTCGTAATATAGCATTATAGATTAAAAAACTCGTCTGGGTGGTTATTTAGGAGCGTTTATACCCAAATAGCTATAATAGTGTTATTCGGATTTTATTTGTACACTGTTACCTTTTATTTATACACTAGCTGCGCTTCGCGGTTTCACCCGCGTGGCTCCGCTCTTGTTGGTCTTAGCATAATGATATATAGCCTATAGCCTTCCTCGATAAATTGGCTATATAACATCGAAATAATTTTTCAAATCGGACCAGTAGTTCCCGAGATTAGCGAGTTCAAACAAGCAAACTCTTCAGCCTTATAATATTAGTATAGATTCAACGGATTTGGAGCTTTTTTTCTATTAATGAAAGGAAGCTTGGAGTAGTCATCACCTTGGAGACAGATTCACTTTCTGATTTATAGTTTATTAAAATCATATTCTTTACAAGAAATTAATATTTATTTTTACATAATAATTATAAATAGTTTGGAAAATCCAAAAGTGCACGCCTCATAATTTTTTTTTAATTATTATTTTTGTTTATTTAATAACAATTAAACCACATCGAATCAGACCCTGAAAAATGAAAGGGTTCTATTCCTGAGCATACTCAAGCGTAAGAGAAAAAAAAAGACTCGATTAGTAAAGTATTTCGGTCGCTATCGTGTTAACAAGAAAAAGGATCCGCACATACAGACACACGGACGTCCAAGACAGAACTTTTTTAAACTGTTTTTTAACTAGTTTAAATAACAAAAATGACATCAAAAATATCATGAACGTTAAAAATAGTGTTTTTTCTTAATATGTGTGTGTATGTATTATCTTACAAGTGCAATGTATGATACATAAAGACATTTTAAGTTTGAAAAATCAGATGTTTTGCGCGAAGTGACAGTAGTACCCACCTCAACGCTTCGCTTATGAGGCGTGCAATAGAATCTGTATTTCAGCACAAATTTGGTTTCTAGATAAATTTTGATATTTTATCTTTGCTTTGTTTCGGATAACACAAAAACAGTTCTAGAACAACTTGCTCATAAATAATACGCACTCAAAATGTTTTTAATTAGCCTCATGATTTAAATGTTACTACATACTAACAAATAAAATTATTTTGGCGTGATTCATTTTTAATACAAGTTTTCGCGAAATTAAGTTTTAATGAGTTTTTTGAATAAAAAGTTTTCTTATGTAACACAAGGTCTGGATGAAATGTAAAATTTTACGAGTTCAAATCGGTTCTTTTATGACACATTAAGTTGACGTAAAGTACGCAATACAATGGTTAATAAATTACTGTTTATTGCTTTGTGTAAGTTAATTTATAAATAATCAGCCCATTTCAATGTTTAATGACATGTTTGAGCGGGTAATTGATTATTTTTAGTATTTGTGGATTTTTAAGACTTTTAGGTAGTGTAAAAGCTCTATCGTTTTTTAAATGTTTTAAAAATGAAATTTTGTTTTGACCCAAATGTCCCGTGACGAGGTTGTGATAACGATGTATGTTCAGTGATGGTAAATGATAATGTTTTAAATATATCATTTGACGGGCGTAATAAAACCTTAAATATATGTTAAGAAAAATGCAAATCAATTGCTCAATATTATATTATGTACTTATCTGATTTTTATTTTTACTCCTTACTTACCAAGCTCTAACTTTTGCTTCGATTCTTTCTTAGTTAATTATGATAAATGGGTGAACCTCGTAATTCGACCAAAATGTAATCAGTCAGTTAAGATTAGCAAGCCGTTGAAAACGCAACATGGCTTGAGCGTTTATTTCTTGAGTTATCAGTTTGAAACGCAATGTTTTGGAACTTTTTGTTGCATTAGTTCTAATTAAACAACGTGTACTCAGAGAGAAACCACAATATAAATCTCTGGCTAGTTACTCGGTCAGAATTAATTGGCCGTCACTGCGGCTATAAAGACCCCTAACCGTATCGACTTACCGAAAAATTCTACGCTTTCCAACTACGCGCACGGGCTCTCTCTACCCGTGTTGAGTCGGACACAGAGCGACTCTGTGTTAACAGATACGTAGGATGGAAACGAAGTAGCCAAGTTTTGACTTTGAGAAATTAATTGGCGGAACGAGATGTTTTTAATTGGAGGTGAAGCGAACGCACTTGGCCGCTACATGAGCGTCGGCACATGCTCTGCGGTTTGGAGACAACCATACTCTGTATTTTACATTTTACAGTTACTTAATTTCTATTCTATAATGTTAATGCGGTTTTTATTCGGTGCTAAGAGACTTTCTTTTTTTTTAGACTTTTAAATTATTTAATTACCGTTAAATATTATTATAAACAGCCTGTATATAATTAAAGCGCAGTTTAACTCTGTGTAACTTACTGTTATAATGTAGTTTATTGTTTTATTATAGATGTTTAGTCGCAATTTAAGAGTTAACCACCATGGGGTTACAAACATAAATTCCGTTAATAGTCAGTTTAACCACAGAATACATAATAGTAGCTAAACTCTAGTTTAACATAAATCGGTTACCTTGGCAACGAACGAGTATTTCTTTGTTTCTGTTTAATTTAAAAATTGCACAAATAAAACTAGATTTAAATTAATAAAGGAAAAAAGTGTTTGTTTTAACATCCCATTTACATTGTTAATGAATTCAAAATGAAATATAGAAACTTGTAAATTAACTCGTTAGTGTGTTAAGAATCATTTAGAATTAAAAATCTTCTCATTTAAAATGACAACATTACATTAGCAATAATTATATTATAAACGGTTTGGAGTTTTATGAATAATCCACGGATAAGCAATTAATTTCGAGAAAGTTGTACATGGACGATATTTTCACTTATAATACCACAAGAGCTTCAAAATTATGGGGTATTTTCCGATAGGTTCGTTGCAATCAAATTTAAACAAACAATTTAAAACAATTTAAACAATTTATTTATTGTTCAGCATGGCGGTGTGGTCACAATCATTTGGAACTTCCCTTTTAAGTCATATAGACCTGTAGTAGGGAAGTTCCCTCTTCCTTACTGAAATATAGCTACATGCTAACAATACAACACAAAAATTATTTAATTAATTATATGGTACTAAGTAATAATAAATATATAAATATATTATATAGTTAAGTAATAAGTAAATAAATACAATAAATAAAATCAGAATATTTTATATTAAGATATACAATATACATACATATATATAAATAAAATACATATATATACAGATATATAAATAAAATAGAATAATTTATATAAACAAAATCATGTTAATTTTATTACTATTATTATTATTTTTTTTTTTTTATTTTTTTTTACAATAGCAAATCTTCCGCATCATCATAAGTGATAGTTTTGAGCCATTTATGCACTGTTTTTTTACAGTCTGCAAAGGACATTGTGTATATATTTAGAGTTCTATTCATTTTGTTATATAATTTAATTGATTGCGAATAAAATTGTCTGGAGGCAAATAGTGTTTTATTATTAATTTGTGGTAGAACGGAGAATGGTATTCTTTTTTTTAGAATGTTTGGGTCGACTTTTATGTTTTTATGAGTTTTAAGTATACATTGCTGAATATATAGTTTTCTTACCGTAAGGACATTTGCTTCTTTATATAGGGTATCGGTTCTATATCTCTTTTTCTTAAATAGCGCAATTTTAATAATAGATCTTTGTGCCCGTTCTATACTAATGAATGAAGGAATGAAAATGAAGGAGTCAAGTTTTTAGTCAAGGTTAAAAAATCTCGAGCGCGAAGCGCGAGTGATTTTTCCTGAAAAACTTGACGACTTTATTTGTTTGCAGGGAACCTTGAGGGAAATGCCAGATAATTTTGAAGCTCGTGTGGTATTCGGGAGATTATTTTTCCGTCCCAAATGTCGGCCAATAATTTCACAATTGAATTGAACCTGTCAGTTTGACGTCAACGACCAGAGAAAATTTTCAAAAAATTATCAGTATAATACCATGTAGGTTGTACCACGTGACGTCGAATGGTGCAATTCTATTGGTCGATATTTGGGTCGGAAAAATAATCATCCAAAACATATTATAAATTAATTGATTATATTTTGTTTAATGATAAATAGTTATTATAAACAAATTATCGTATCGCTATTCTACGAAGTATTCTTAATTTTTTTTTGATATTCGTTTAAGTCTTTATAGTTAAAGCGTGACCAAGGGAAATAATATTTACAATATATTATAATACTATCTGAGCCGTGTCCACTTCGCTGGAAGCAAAACAATATTGATATTTCTCGCTGAAATATATTAGGTATTAACTACAAATAATGTAGCTTTCAACTTCAAACTAACTTTAAAATCATTTCCTTATTTACAAAAATGAGGCTTGATACTATTTCGTACACAAAACCAAAGTAACAATGTATAATTAGTACATAATAATCTAGCAAAATATTATCTACAATTCTCTTAATTATGGCTTATATGACACTTCATATAAGCCATAATGTGACGTTACAATGTATCACTATACATTGTAACGTCACATAGCGGTGACGGTGTCGCCTCGCATCCACATGGCTGCTCACACGTCGCTCTGATCTACTAACGAATTCGTAAAGCACTTATTTCTAGACACTTTCTAGTGCCTAATGAAACCTAGGATTTTAGACGGGAAAGTAGATAAGGACTAGTTTGAGTGCCGTTTTTGCTTTAGTTATGCAAATGTGTTTTTTATTAAAATTTCTTTTTGGTTTTTGTAAGATGTGTTTTTTATTATAATTTTGTTTTAAGTTTTGGAAGTGCTAGTTAACTTTCTTTTTCAGGTGTTAGGACCTCGCACTTCAATTAAAAAGTCGGCACTTCGAGATCAGACAAGCGTGTAAGCATAAATTTTCAATTTATCAGCACATAATATCGTGCCCCACGGGGTAAACCGCGGTTTCACCCGCATTGCTCCACTCCTGTTGGTTGATGGCATAATATAGCCTTCCTCGATAAATGGGCTATCTAACAAAGAAAGAATTTTTCTAATCGGACCAGTAGTTCCTGGGATTAGCGCGTTCAAACAAACAAACAAACAAAATCTTCAGGTTTATAATATTAAGTACCTATAGATTGTCCACATTGCCACTGCTCGAAATAGTGATGGAAAACATCGTGAAGAAATTTGCATGTTCAAAAAGAAAATTCGAAGACATGTGACATCTGCGAATCCGCACTTGGCCAGCGTGGTATGCACCACGCTCATCGAAGCTGGCACTGCAGTTGAAACATGGCCGGATGATGAACCACTCCCTGCTTCTGGTATCTGAAAGATGAAGCGTTGTTTATGGTACTTGCTTTTTATGACCTTATTTTAAATTGCAATACATTAAAAAGTGAGGTCCCATGCCCCTAGTGGGGTAAGGGGCAGATGCATTATGCATACATCTGTTTCACTGGTCGATTTTTTTTAGGGACAAGTAGGTGATCAGCCTTCTGTGTCCTGCCAGACTGAGACATTTTTTTTTCGTCTCCACAGGGAATCGAACCCAGGACCCCTCAGTTCTACGCTGACGTGTCAACCACTGTACCAAGGAGGCAGTCAATACATTAGGACATACTAAATTGCGATTTTAATCGGAAAATTTTCTTAAGATTATGATGATCAGTTAGTTTATTGATTGCATTCCATCGTTAACAATTTAAAACAACATAGACAGTCATCAACTCTACGCTATCTACGAATTGTAACTTTAATTACCAAACTATAAAACACCAATTATCATAAATTTTATCTCAATCATTAGCACTTTGATTTGTGCTGGAAAGCTATCAGTAAAAGTGTTTTCGCTTTCTCCAGAACAAGAAACACCCACATAGGATTAGACCGCCATTTCGGTTTTGAAAGTTGGTAATGTAATGTAACGAAATTCCATGCACAGGTATTACCTATGTATACCTAATATATTTGGTGCTGTAGTATTTATTATATACTATGATACGACTAGGTACTAGGTAGGTTCCTATGTACCTATTTATTTCATGCTGAAGCCTTCTAGAAATTCTATCAACTGCTATTATATTTATGATTATGTGTGATTTTTATTATAATGAAGGATATAGACTCCGAATTGCTCCATTTTAGTACCTACAGTTAGACAAACTACATATTCTTGTATTTTTTGATGTACATTAATATTATTCGCTGTTAGCTTGCATGATAAAAATAAGTGAGTATATCCTTAGAAGATACGGACTTTTTTCAGTGCGTATTTCAAGCATACAATGTTGCAATGAAGTATTGAAATTCACAGCGGAAACCATTAAATATATACCTATGCCTAATATCTTTCTAATTTGTCACAACGCTTATGCTTATTTGGAAAGACATACCTTACAAATGTTAGACAACGTTTATATACTTTTTGGACGGAGTTTACCGCCTCTAAACACCGTAACTCTCATAAGAAGTAGTCAAGGTGTACAAAGATTTGTTAAAGTTTTAGAACATACAGAAGCGATATTGCTACGGTAATACATACCAGACAACCGTAGGAAGAATTTGCAAAAAAAGTTAACTCGTTGCATCCATTTGTAAGCTATCAACACGAAAGCGATTCATCATGGAACATTATTTAAGAAGTTGCGTAAAATCATTGATAAAAACGCGGCAAAATGAGTCATGTAGCATTGAATCTGGTAAATATGTATGAAGGAATGCAAGATCATTTGTCATTCGGACCTCCGAAACAAAGTTCATGTTAATTGATGCTAATTGTTATTAATTATACATTAAATGATTTTTCATTGCGTTAAATGGAATGCTTGGGGGTTATGGATGGTTTTGCGATTACTTTTGGTTAAGGATTTCGTTTGTAGCGAATTTGGTACAAGTTTCGACGTATTTGTAAGTAGGTACTTACTATGTATTCTGTGTTATGATTTCAACTTTTCAAGTGATAGGAAGTATCTATGTACCTACACTCATTTTAAGTCAAGTTATCATTTACAAATTTTATTCGTATTTACAGGGTAATCAAAATTGTTACGTATTTTAATTTTACAAATATTCAATAAAATAGTAGAATTTGAGCTATATTGGTCTTATAATAACAATATAACTATCGTACGTAGAAAATTTTAATGATTAATGGCAACTCTCTACATGTAGAGTTGCGATTAATAATTTTCCACTTATTTTTGGTGTACTTTTACACTCGATTGGAAACTATTTTTTTAATAAGGTAAATATTGTAATAATAGTCATATAATATGAGACTCGGTATTATGATATTGATATTGATATTTGTAAAGAATAGAAAAAAATAATATTATAAATTTATATTTATAAAGCATTTGAATGCCATAAAACAAAAAAATATCAATTTCAAGTTCAAATTAATTAAATATCAATTCAATAATAATTTTTTTAGGGCAATTAAATATTAAGATTAAAGTACATATAAACTTTTGGCAATCAAGATTAATAATCAAAATAAATGATATTTAATGTGGATAAAACAAGGCTATAAAAATTTACGATCGATACTTAAAAAAAACAAATATAATATTTTTTATTTCTAATAGAAACTGATGAACCAGAATTTTATTTAATTTATTATTTATTATAACACACTAAATGGATCTGTCGTTAGTTCACAAAAAAAAAGAATTCTTCCATCTTTTAATTTAATTAAAGTGGTTTTTACCATACATTATGTTTTATCTATAAGTTGGTCTTTAATAAAAACTCCGAGTGACACATATTGGCCGGTGAATGTTGGAGCCGGTTCTAAAATAAACAAGAATTTGTAATTAACTCACTATGTTTGATTATTTTATTGGTTTAGCCGTGTTTTAGAGTTGTTTGCGTTATTCTGCTCTTAGTTCTAGTACATAACCTATCTGCTATAACGTATTTATAGTCTTATCTCACTATAAATTATTTATCCTTTCAGCCGAGCCCGGTTAGAATATTTTATTGGATTTAATATATTGAAATCATGGAAGTTGTTGGACATTGATATTGTTGTAAAGTTGTATAAACAAGTAGTGTTTCTGCAATAAAAACACAATAATGTTGCTACTTCATAATATTATGATCAACTACAATTAAAAACGCTGACTATAATTAATGAATTAATGACACAATAATTAATTAAAGTTGTTTATGGAGTGACGTTATCTCGTGCTCTGATCATGATTATTTTAAAACATACAAATTATTGTCATCACCAGAGCAAAATTGAATACATAAGTGTCTAAAATATAAGAGAAGTTAGCATGTGGAATGCTGAACAGATAACTCTAAATATTTGCTATCGCTATTTAAATTAGCAAGCATATTACACGATAATTTATTATTAGTATATGATAATATAAGATGGTAATTTGCGTTAAATAAAATGCTCAAAATGAGATAAAAAACTCGAAATCCGGGCACGCGTACGGTCCGCATTTCACCATTTCTCCGTGCTACAAACGGGCTATTACCTCGTCGGGCTGTCTCCACCGCGCGAGCGCACGCGCCTCAACTCGAAAACATATTATAATATATGCAGATACTTGCAAAAGATCCGCTTCATTTTTTGCTCTCGATTCTAGGGCAATAAGCGACGCGATACATTGAAAAAGTTAAATAATATTCATGACATGTTAATTTAAAGATTTATAAGTGTTAAAGCTCGGTAATTGAGCGGCGGAACCATTAATTTGTGAGGTTTTTGTGTTTGTTTGTCTCTCGCCAATACAAACTGCGCGTGCCTGGCGTTTGGAGCTTGTTTGCGTGAGATGAGTGGAATGGTATCGCCAAACAAATGTTGCTATGGGTACAAGCTTTGCTGGGTTAATGTGTTTTTGGCTTCTAGTGACGCGTCACTATTTTGTAAGCAAAAAATTTCATCTATATCACCTAGTAGCTAATACAGTTTTCGAAAACTCGTCAAAAAGCTCATTTGCAATGCGTTGTTCAAACTCTATGATTTTTACAATGTGTTTTAGAAATTGCGTTTTTCGGTCAGTCAAAAATTGTGTAGCTGTGAATGAAAGTTTACCTACGTGATTTACACACGCATTGTTTTAATTATAGTATAATGTATTTTTGAATTGTATAATTTAATAATTAAACAACGCACAGCGTATATCACAGTGCTTAAAATTTGCAAAAAATATACATTAAAACCAGTTTTTCGATTTAGCAAAAAAAAACATTTTTAATCACCTACTTGTACAATTACTTACGAATAAAATTTTAAAATATTTTATAAAAGATTTTTTGTTGAAGCAGCTATCATCAAAAGCCACACAACAGTTAAAAAATTCCATACACTATGAATAAAAAGTGTTCACTATCCATTCACTGTTTTCCAAGTATCGGCATATAACAATGTAACAAATTGAAATCGATCAGTCGAAATCGATATAAATATCTGGAGGTCCGCAGGCTGTATGCAAATGCATGCTCCCGAGTTACACGGGCAGCTAATAGACCCACTTGTTGTAATCCCCACTTGTTTTTACTTCATTTTATTTCATTTTGCTTTTATTTATAACGGCAATAAACTATGCAACGTGTACGCTATTTATGTAATCGATTTTATGGATGATGCTCCATAAAAATGGGTATTAGGTGGATACAAGTTTGTAATTTACTTTATAATTGCTTAGCGTTTGACTCGGACAATCGCGGATGAGGTTTTTTGTAGATTGGAAGGAAGTCGTTAAGCATTGATATCATATTTTTTTAATATTATTTTTATGTAGGTCTATTACTTATTTTTGTATTACGTATATTGACAAAAAGGGATATTATTTTTACATTAATTATTTTGTTAAAAGTGTGAATAATAAATATCTATGCATTTTAAAAATTCTATGTAAACTGAAATCAATTGCATACGCCTCTAAAATTGCAAATACACCTATCGTGAGTTCGTAAGTTACTATAAATAATACCTACTATGAAAAAAATCTTGAAACCATCGTATCCAGGAAGACATCTAGCAGCGATCATAAATATCGAAATGCTATTTTATACCCGATAAGCAATTTCGATATTCAGCCAACGTAAACGGGCGTTGGCTTGTCCATACATGGTGTTGAAAAAACGTTGGTATCAAATAAAAACGCACTAATTACATAGCTTCATTGGAGCGTGATGGTGTTTTTGTCGCGTTCCGCACGGACGGGCTGGGAATCGAAATGTTATGAAGCCCTTACTGATCCCGTATAAGGCTCGGATCGGACGGCGCATGCAAACCTCGGGTGCGGAATTTTAATCGTAACTTCCCGAAAATATGCGATAGTAATTATTGTTGTTGTCCCATTTGCATAGACCTGCTTTGGTGGATTGCTGGATCGCTTTAGGAGTTTAGTTGGCTTCCGAATAAAGCGCGCTTTCAGGGCACCTATTAGGTTTAAAACTCTGAATTTGTGCTCAGGATAAAGTTGATGCGTTTGTTTGTTAGAACAAGATAATCTTAGAAAAACCCGCTGGGGCCAACAGGTGTGGAACGTTAGAGAAAAGTGTCGTGAAAATGAGACAAAAATTGATTTTAGATTCTCGATGTAGCCAAGTCAAGTCAATTATATTTTTTTTTCTTGCTTTTTTTATGAAATTACAAAAAAAAGCAAGAAAAAAAATATAATACATTGATAGAGCCCACGAAAACATGTTTGTAGTGCGTAATTTGAATATTTCTGCCTACGTACTATGTTGATTTTAACAGACGACGCGGACGGCGCGCGCCAATTTTAAAATAATCATCAAACAAAAAGTAATTAATATCGGTATAAGCTGAAGTTCAAACAAATAGTCTAGATACCTAGAGTTTTTATATACGGAATTTATAGCATGATTTGGTTTATAAAAATACAATTAATAACCTTATAAAAAATGTTTCACCATAAACAATCTATAATCTATATCCACCAATATAAAGATAGTTTAAGAAAATATTTTCTGAAAAAATTGCCTTACTGGGAGTTTATAATTAAAGCAAAATCATATTTGTTAATTTATCAGTCTCTTACATAAAGCGAGATCGCTCACAGCTCGATAAATAAATATCGATCGGTTCCAAGTAATTGCGAATCGCAAAAACTGTGTTGACTTCACGCGAGACGTGGGTCACGGGATGGGCGGGAGCGATTTAATAGTTATATGAAACATAGTTTGTTGAATTGTTAAAAATTTCTAAGTGTGAACCTGACAAGTTCACATCTTATAAATAAACCTCAAAAATCAAAGTTTCTCACGCAATTTACGATAATTATTAATATTGTAAGTAATCATCATCATTATGGTCATTAGACTATACATTCCCACTACTGAGACACGGGCCTCCTGTAAATAATAAATATAAATAAAATTGCAAGCGCACTTTATAACAACCCTGCTGCTTCTTTTTTGCTGCCTCCTCCTAGCAAATTCTTACACTCTCTACCGCTCCCGCCTGTCCCTTTAAAAAATCCTGCACTTTTTACCGCTCCAGCTTGTCTCTTGCACCACGTACAATATTTACTGATTTGGTTGCATTATCCGTTGATTTAGCACAAACAATCGATAGCTCGGATACGTCGCACCGCGCACGCTATCCGCTCGTTGGGATATACGATGATTTATAGCGACGAAACGCATCAATGCCTTACTGTTATATTATTGGCTGATAATTCGATTACTATTCCTTTATGTTATCTAATGGCAGATAAAAAAAGGTTAATTGTGTTTGATATTATTAAGTTGTCTAAAAATATAATCATTAAATATTATAATATTGATATTTTTTTGTAAGCTTTTGTAATACCATTGCTTTTTTTTACCCACTAGAGTTGCTTGCTTAGATTCCTAGTTTCCTCTTCTTCTCTAATTTCTAATTTGTTAAAAAAAACTAAGCAACAGTTCTTCAAATACTATAATAAGTTTAAATAACATTTATATTCAATGAAGATTTGTAAAAAAAAAACAGTGTTTCATCCAAAATATCATTAGAAAATAATTTGCATTCTAAAAAGATATTTGACGCAAATGACTCCCTCTAATTACCCTTTTTTAAACTCTTAACTTAGTTAAACTATAAGAAAATGTTCTTAGCAAACGGTTTCCACGTTATATAATGGAAAACAAGTGATCCGAAGACAATAAATTAATGGTTGATGATCCTTTACACTAACAGATGTTTTTGTGCACGAGCGTGTAAAACGCGGCGTTTTTCTTCCACTCAATTGGTCTTATCATAATATATTAATGCCAGAAACCTTTCCAAAGGACTATCTGTATTCTTGTGACTTATATTTACTATATTCTCAGGAACGATCTTATTGTGATAGACACTAGTACGAAGATCTATTAAATATGAGTATTGAGTATTCAATAAAATCCTTAAACTAAATGGATTCTGCGCTTGCGCCAGGATCGACAATTAGTTACAAGTTCGTGTTGTAACTTAAATCATTGCATGTTTTTAGTTCACTAGTTAATACATCCGCCGTTAAACCTCCCTCAATTTTTTTCATCTCAATGGATAATTTATAATCATTTTCATCGTTTAAAAATTCAAGGAAAATTGAAATCAGCATCTGAACAGAGTTACATAGTTGTTGAGAGACTGTAAAGGTTAAACTGTAAACTTAATTATAAACACAAATCAAGCCCTTATTGTATAAATTAATGAAAACATAAAACTACACGAGGCTTTATTGAATATTATTAATGAAATTGTTACCTTTTTTCACTGTTTTTTGCAAATAAAGATAGGATTAGGATGAGAAATTTGGTCGTGATTGTCGTCGTCACCTTGTTGGTAGTGTGACCGAAACATTAGCCAAAGGTCATAAGCTTATGTCAATAGCGAGTTATATTTTTAGCGTTTCTGCCAATTTATCTAGAGGCCATTTTCTTCCCTGTCTGAATCTTACTGAATTGAAAACACATATTTCAAAAGAATAAGGAAGTTATAAGGACGTTTTATATACCTACTACCTAGCGTTCCCCCGCTCGCTTATCACCATCGTAAACTTGCGATATTATGAAAGAAACAAGTACTTATAATTACGAGGGAAATGCAAACCCTATCTCATTGATACGAAGATAAACTAAACGTTTAATTGATGGTCGATATTATCAATTCGAATAGATACAGCTGCTGATTAAGGTTTTATTTTTGTACGCATGTTTATTGTGGCTTCTGTTAATACCTCGTTTAAGTAACTGTATTTGTTTTTTATTTAATTTAATATGAATATACTATTTTATAGTTATAGAGGGCTTTATATTTTTATGAGATTTATTAAACGCTTAGTTTCTAACATTACCTACGGATAAACAAATCATTTACTAGTTTATACTAAAACAATCTACAGTTATTTTTTATCAGTCGTAGGTACTATGATAGTATGTTAATGAGATTAAATTGAATTTATTTACAATTTAAAAACGATCAAAAGTTTTATGTTCTCTCCAAATTATGAATGCATCTTAAACAGGCATTCGCTAGATTTTCGTTATCTAAAACGCGTTAAGAAATTTTAGGCTAAATGGCATGTTTAAAAGGTGAATAAAATCCATATATCTCGACTGATGACGTCACATGATGGTGCTTATCACAATATATGTGACACTAATGTTTATAACAACATATCTATAAGTTGTAGATAAGTGGAGTTCGTAGTTAAGTCTATGTAGTCAGCGATACAGGCCCGTTCCCACGTCCGCCAATAATTATAAAAATAACTTTTTATTACATTGTTTTTTACCGCGATAATTAGTGAAACCGGTTTCAATTAGTTTAAAACGTAAGATTTGAAAAATTGATAATACTGCAGATATATATTTGATAGTTTATTCGCAGTTATCGCTTCTTCCTTGATATTTAAATTATTATTTTATTTATACATACTTATTTACTATAGTTGTACGAGAATATGTGTCTTTGTGTTTGTATGTTAATTTATTATTCTTAATTGCTCAATTGGATTGGATGAACTTTGATACATGGAAAGTTTGATAACATATCTAAAGCTTGGAGAAAATAAATTTTGTTTGTGGTTAACTCATATTTTACGGAAGCATTTGAATACATTATTTTTTATTAAAATATGCTATCTCTACATTTGAACAGTACTATTTTCTATAGCTTTTCCGTTTTGGTTAACATTTTAAACAGCAATTACAAATTGACCTATAGGTATTACAATATTATATAGGTTAAAAAAGGTTTTATATACTGGTAAAAATATTATATTTATATGTATCCTTTATTCCCTCATCCTACTCATATTATAAATGCGAAAGTTTGTGAGGATGTGAACACACACATAGTGTGTTTGTTACTCTTTCAGGCAAATACTACTGAACCGATTACAATGAAATTTTGCACACATATAGAAGGTAACTTGGATTACCACAAAGGATAGGTTTTATCCCGTAAATCCCAAGGGAACGGGAACTATGCGGGTTTTTCTTTGAAAACGGGCGGAAAGCTAGTATAAACTCAAACTCAAACATTTATTTATTCAATTAGACTTCTTATAGAAGCATTTTTGAAACGTCATTACATTTTTTAACATTTACCACCGATTCGGAAAGCAGTATCTACGGAGAAGAACCGGCAAGAAACTCCATAGTTGTTTTTTTAAATCATGTACCAATCACATTTAAAAAATGTATTCCATACACACAAGAAATAATCACCATTTAATTGAGTTAAAAATAAAATAAATCAAAACGTGATTGATCGTGTGATATCAGTTGTCAAGAACAAGGATTAGTATTAATAAAAACAATTACCTAATATGGATGTAGGCTCAGTGGCGCCTTTAATCAATAAATAATTAACATTACATACATCACATGAATTTATTTGAATTTTTACATGTATTTGCAAAGATTACAAACAGATTATCATATCTAATACTGGTGAACTTGAAGTTTGTTTTATTTTCCATTTTTAATTTTAGTTTGTGTAAATTTTTGTTATTTTTAATGTACAAAAACTGTTTTAATTAAATAAATTGTACTTGGCAACAATTGCATTATTATAATGCTTATTAATAATGTGCAAACTTATTTCAAATTAGGGATAAAGCCTCTAAAATTAAAGCAACAAAAAACAAGGAAAAAGGCATAGGAAAATCTACGGAAAAAAATATAATAGCACACAAAATCATGCAATTATCCATTATCTATGATAATAATATTATAGACATACAAGATTTTTATATTTAAAATATCAATTATACACATTGTAGAATTATTCCTAACACCGGTTTTTTCAATTTTTTCCAAACAATTTTTTATAAAAAAATGCATTGTTTATATGTATTTAAATAATTATTATTATAATGTAACATATTATCAATAATATACAAATTTAAATTCTATTTTTACATGTTCTCCAACCAGAACAAAACAAAAGATCATCAAAGAATATATTAAAATGTCCCTTAATTACCCACTAACGGTACATTAGAATCGCAAACACAATTGGAAACTAACAAAAGATCTCATGAATGAACGCGTGGCAGACATGAGGCATGCTAATATCCGAAACAAACAAACAGTTTCAATTACCACGCAGTAATCCCAATTTATTTGAATTACAAATCGCACACACACAGTTTTAGCGCGTAGAATAAATAATTTGATATTATGCAAAAGATGATGGCGACCTTGACATACACCCATAAATAAGAATATCTTAGCCGCTCATACATATGGACGCTCGCACTCAAATATGGTAAGTGTTTATGAATAAATTTTATTATTTAAAACTCGGTATGTTCATTACTAAAACAAATACTAGTAAGGTGTAGTAACACAGGATGTTCTTTTCGCGAACGTGATTGTGTATGTCGGGACAAAAATGCGATCGAATACGAGTTTTTATGTAAGCGGTTAGATTGGAGCGTAGTCAAGGTGAGCGAGGCTGCGCCCACGCGCCTCCCGCCTTGCGTCAGCGATCTGGGATATTGAGACAATACGCGAGTACATGCTGGGCTGCGTGTTACCGGCTCTTACCGGTTACGCAATGCGACACCTAACGTCTCCATTTTTATTGTTTGCTATTTTCTATTGCCGATTTGACAATGTTTATTGCCTAGTCTAAAACATTTCGTAACTATAAACAAATTACCTATCTATCCTAAGTCTAAAAATGGAAAAACGATGGTTTAAGCTCTATGGTATAAAATAAAATGTAGTAAATTAGCACATACTTTACGCAGAGAGCACACACATTATATTATATTATGTCTTCCCAAATTATAATTTAAAAAGAAATAGGAATCAGTCAGAAACACCCTGTGCTTCAAGCGAGTGAGTGCAACAATAAAAACAAAACAATCGAGTGTTGCCATTAAACAAATTCGTGAATACGTAATGCAGCTCAATGGCCGATATTAATATTTATACGTCGCACCGATTTGAATAGATCGCAGATATCGCTCGTTAGCGCTTCGCGTTTTGTCTAGCCGACACGATGTCGTGTGATGGAACGAATACGATTTTTATTATCATAATACTATTACATATAAAGGCGAAAGTTTGTATGGATGTATGGATGTTTGTTACTCTTTCACGTAAAAACTACTGAACCGATTACAATGAAATTTAGCACACATATAGAGGGTAACTTGGATTAACACATAGGATAGGTTTTATCCCGGAAATCCCACGAGAACGGGAACTATGCGGGTTTTCCTTTGAAAACGCGGGCGAAGCCGCGGGCGGAAATCTAGTGTTTAATAATTGTTCTAATTTTATCGGTTAGTGTTGGTGTGAATATTTGCTAAATTAGTTATTTTTTGACCCTCATTTAAATCAATTAAATAAATACATACTAAAAAACGTTATCAATCGGTGTGTTATTCAAGTTTGTGTTTCATGTTTAATGTATTTTATAACGACCATGTGCTCATATAATATATCCTTATCTAAAGATTTAAATACGAAACGGAAGACTAAATTACGTATTATAATTCGACACATTCTACTGGTATTCTGACGATATTTTCAATACCAGATTTTGCTAATAAACAGTATTAATATTATTATTTAAAATATCGTGTCGTATGGTGTAAATCTGTCATGGGTGTGAACAAGGAGATTCTATCTCAATCTAGCGTTTCTTGTAAATATTGCCAGCAATTACCTTATCTGTTTATTTTTATACAATCTGAGCTTTATTGTACTCGTGCCAACACTTAGAATTAGAGTTTAGTGTAGCTGTGTGTAGGGAGATGAAATAAAGAATGCAGTCAATAGAAATTATATATTCCTCTAAATTACACAAAAATATAATACTTTAATTTACTAACTACTAGACGTGGGTCGGTGGCGCGAGTTACGGGACAACTGGGGGCGACGCTATATGAATGTGCGACGCGACCGAAAATCCTGCGTCAGCACAGCACCTACAAGAGCATTAATATTACATTTAAATTAGGTCTTAACAAGATCAGAATGTATCAAGAAAACCATTTACATCCGATTCAAAATATTTTATTACACATTGTGTCATCACATTTGTCTATAAGCTACATACCTAATCTTTAGATCAGTCCTAATATTATTTCACTGTAGATATTATAATCATACGAAGCATCAGATCAAGATGCACGTGATGACGTCACGGGAGCTTTTTCTGGAGCCATTCATAGCGATTTGAATGGAGGTTTTTGTAACGTGATGTCTTTAAGGTTAAAATGTTAGCGAGAAAATTAGTTTGAGTAACGAATTGTATTATATTGGAGTATGATGAATGAATAGTTATTTATGTATTTAATAATTGAAATAGAGGCATTTGCAGTTTGCTCTACACTTATAATTAACTAGCTGTGCTCCGCGGCTTTACCCGTATTCGTCCGCTCCTGTTGGTCTTAGCGAGATGATATAGTCTTTAGCCTTCTTCGATAAATGGGCTATCTAACACCGAAAGAATTTTTCAAGTCGGACCAGTAGTTCCTGAGATTAGCGCGTTCAAACAAACAAACTCTTCAGCTTTATAATATTAGTATAGATTAAGTATAGATTTTATTATTCAATAACATGGCAATTGGCAGTTGCAATAGATTAGGTACTACATAGTTATAGTAGTACCTAAAGAGTTCAGATTTTTTGAAGGTCTTCCAGTAAGTGATTCGATCCTAAGTAGATAAATATTTTCGTTTTAATTTAACATTCGGATTAAATCTCAAAAATAATCAAACTTATCGACGAATTGTTTCCAGCCCATTGTCCTGACTATAGCACACTTAATACCCGTATAAAGCCCTGAATGTCAGAACTGAATAGCGACAGACCTCGGGACAAAGAGTACGTGGCCCACAATAGCGGGGACTATATTAGCCCGCGACTACGCATCCTTTCTTTGTATTGTTTTTATAACTGTTACCGTGGATCGGCGCGTAGAATATTGATGTGATGTACATTTTCCGGTCGTCATGGCAACCGTTGTGGTACCATACAAAGATCATACATTTCTTCGTTGTTTGAGATTATTATTTACTAGCGACCGACCCGCGGCTTCGCCTGCTTTGTCTAAACCGAAAAAATTATATACTAAAACATTCCTCGAAAATCAGGACATCAACCTCGATCTATTTAAAAAAAATGCATCAAAATACGTTGCGTAGTTTTAAAGTTTTAACTTTTAAGCATACATAGGGATATAGGGACAGAAAAAGCGACTTTGTTTTATACTATGAAGTGATGATACATCTTTAGATAAAGCGTGATGCAGAAACACTTACAGAAACATATTATAAATTGCAAAATAATTCATTTTGCAATCTGCTCTTTCTCACACTATAGCAATCGTAAGATTAGAATTCAGGCCATAGTGCGCCCACGCTTAATTTTTCTATAACATAAAGAGGTCCGTTTACTTAATAAACTAAGTATATACTTTAAAGTTTAAACTATATTGATTCCATATAAGCATGCACCCACGCTCCTACGTCATGGATAACGCTCGTTTAGATTTTTTATGAAAATAACAGCTCATAGTTCAAACATCACTACATAGTATAAAACATAGTCGCTTTCTCTGTCCCTATGTCCCTATGTATGCTTAAATCTTTAAATATGTAACAGATTTTGATGCTGTTTTTTTAATATGTATATAGGTAGAGTGATTCAAGAGGAAGGTTTCAGTATATAATTATTAGGGTTTCGACAAAGCGTGCGAAACCGCGGGCGGAAAGCTAGTCTACACAAAAAACTTTATCATCCTTATCCCAAGGGTTGTATGCAAACTTCATTAATGAGTAAACACAGCTGTTATTTTCATAGTTGCAATAATATAGCTTGTATAACGGACACTTAAAAGTTACATAACATATTATTTAAGCTATAAATCTTGCAATGAACACTAATGATAACTGTTAAAGAGTAAATTTCTTAATTTAGTTAGACAAGGTCACAACTCCGCAATATATAAACTGTGTAGAAACATCCTTTTGTAACTAACCCTGAATTAATGTGATTTTAACACGAGCGTTTCATACGCGACGTTCTTTTACTTTTAGCGTTTCAAACGCGTCGTATAATAACACAATTTTTATACTTTTCAATAATTTTCTATCGATGTGATAGTATATCTATTTAATTTTAAATTATTTATTGAACGTTTTAGAAAACAAGCTTATAAGACCGTTAATTAAGAGCCTAGCCGTTTAAGAAATGATCGGAATGAAAGTCAGCCATTAAATCAAGCAGTAAAACAAGGAAAACGATTTGATCTATTCCAAGTAATCACTCGCCTATTAATAATTAACACAATTTAGCTTATCCTGTTGTCAACGATTTCACGTATATTTTTGTTTTGTTTTTATATGTGTATTCCCCAAATTAATTAAATTAAAAGTAGAATAAAAACCGCAGCGTTTGTACCACTAGTTAAACTAATAGATACCAAAACAGACACACAAAAATAACAATCAAAATTTTACCTTATCCTCAAAACTTAAAGTTTAAATTTAGCTAATAATAGCTGAGATGCGATTCAACACGATACGATAAGAAAGCGACAATGCTGCGTATCGGCGCGACATCGCGAGTATTGTAGAGATTAGAGGTGATTGACGTAAATCGGTATTTTTGGAATATTATTTTATTATATAATAAAGCTATTATTAAAACTATAACACAGCTATAATCTATACGTATATAACCTTTAATTTCCATATTTGTCTCTAGGATAAATGACTGTAATTGATGTAAGGAATTATTTGGCATTAATATTGTCATTTCATCTTTATTAATCAGTAGTTTAGACGTCATTGAAATAGGGTCTTCTATTACCGACCAAAATATTAGTCCGGTAAAGTTGAGAAGCCCTCCTATAGGACCTAGGCTAACAGCGACACTACACAAGAAAAAAATTATCACTATGTCATAAGGACCTTAGTCCTTAACCAACAAAAATAGTACCTTCGCATGCAAATACCTTCAAACTTCAATGATAAAGTGATAATAAGTGCCTAATTATGTCGGAAGCAGTCACCTGTCACTATCTACGAGTAGAGGTCACGCGAAGGTCAAGCGAAGCCCGAATCTAGATAAGGTATACGTGCTGCAGTCGTGGGATCAACATGAGTAGCCTGGAGTTATATGCGTAGTATCATAGTAGCTTATAGTATAGGGGTTACCTACATAGTGCCAAAGTATATTATAGTATAGGAGTGCATGCATAGTACCATAGTATATTATAGTATAGGAGATAACTGCATAGTTCCATAGTAGGTTATAGTATAGGAGTGCATGCATAGTTTGTTACGGTGCGGTGTTGGTAGACGCGTGAATGTGTGAGGGGATGTAAAGAAAGGAGTGCCTTTGGTTGCGGCCATAAATACTATGTTATGGGTACAATCTCCCATTCCATGTCATATGCGACTCATATTGTGCTCATAGTTAGGACCATATGTAAAACTGTTTTAATTTTCGAGATTTATGGTTGATATGAAAACTAGACACAGGTAATTATCCACTATAATATAATATAGGTAGTGCATTTTCCGTGGGCTCTAACAAAAATTTTACGCTATCAGGATTTGTTAATTTATGTTTATAACGCGCCTCCCAAGTCAATTGTGGTATCATTGCTTCAAAAGCTTTGGATAAGAGATGTGTAAGGTTCACAACTAATGATTAGTAATAAACACCTAAAAATGTTACTTTTGACAAAGAATCCGAACAATAATAAAAATAAATATGTACGTAGCATACGAGGTCATTGCCACGAGCACGTGGGAAAGACGAAACAATACTCCCGTCTCACGATGGAAGATAACATTTCGGTAATTATTTAACTGACGCTTCCTTTGCTTCACTTCCTAACATTTTGTTGATATTTTAATTAATAAGCTTTTAAAGGTTATGAAAGTAAGATTTTTTAGTAAATTTGGGGAAAGCTTTCAATCATAATAATGTAAATAGATTTATATTCGATTGTGACTCCTGGAGAAATAGATACTTGATGTTTATTATAAATGAAAATTGAGCTTTTTATAAAACTAATAAACAATTACATATTATAAAAGTTTAAAGTTACAATGAATTGAATTACGCATTTGACATTCTCCTTGCACATACATAGAATTAATTAGAAAAATCCAACAAATAGACATCATTATATGGATTAAGAAATCTCTCATAAAAAGCAACACCTAATCAGAACAGATTCCGTGATCACAGATTAAAAAACAGAATAAAAACATGCATATGTCTCGAAAAGGTAAATACTAAATAGATTACATTAGACCGCGTCCTCGACTCCTCGCGCGCAAGGTATTTCCTCAAGCAGGAAAATGCGGGCCTTCCGCGGTTCCAACGTGGCCAAAACTTATCTATACGTATTGTTTTTATTAAAGCTTCCTATGTACGGTCAGCAGATGTTTTTTTTTATATGTAGAGAATGAGAAATTTATAAAGAACAGCATTTGAATGCAATTAAACTAAATATTTGTAGAGTTTTCGTTACAGTAACGAAGTATATTTGAAGGAAGTGTACAGAAAATTGTATTTTATTTTGATTCATATAATGATTGATTGATTTTTTGTTTATATTTATTGGCAAATGGTGTAATTATTTATTGATTACTCAGAGTTCGATAAGAATACATATTGAAAAAAATCAATTGAAACTAAAATATTTATTAATTCTTTAATATGTAATACTTTTTAAAGAGCCTTTAATTTCATGATAATTAGTAATTACATAGTTATCTACTATTGAGATATAGTTCACATACTAAAATTATTAATTAATTGCATAATATTATAATAATTTGAATTTTTATATGGCGCTCTTTTCCATGTTATATCTGCGAGTGAAACCGCGCGGCACAACTAGTACACACATAAATCAAAAGCAATCAAACACATAGAGAATATAATACCTACTATATACATACACTTTCCACAAATGATAATTAAAGAATTAAAACTCCGTACAAGGCCCGGCGCCCGGCGTTTCCTGCGATAAACGCAGAGATAATATTTTGTTTTATTGTTACGTGTTATCCGCATAACGCGGTTATTGTCTTGCTTTGAAGGATAGCTTTGCGTTTTATAGTATTTTTTGTAAGGTGATAAAAAGAATGTGTAATGCAAGGTGTGCAAGTGAAAATATTTTGTAAAAATTTAAAGCATGAACCATATTTTTAAATACCGTAAAATCCTTTTAAAAATACATATTTTAATTAAGTGTTTAATATATAAATTGCAGGCAGTTCTTTAGAAGACTGATAATTAAGAATTGATAAAACATCACACGGACAACGAAATTGACCAGTCTTCTTTAAACGTTTAAAAAAGGGATTAGAAATAAATAGCCACAAAATGTATACTTTAATATTTTTAGCATTCTATTCTAGTACAATGAAACAGCAAGGGTGTATTGTAGTACGATTGATGACCATCGGATTACTGATCCCTTTATAAAGGGCCAAATCGAACACATTAGCCCTGTGACAGTTACACCTATTTGCTATACATTGCTGCTTATACAGTAGTGTTGTTAAATATAGTGATAGTAAAAGTGCAATGTATTGGTAACAAGTATCAAATGTTGTTCCTTTTGTAGTAATGATGCTTTCGATGTAAGGGTGGATCTTCGTGCGTGAATTTGGACATTAGATCTCATCTATCATCTAATGATTTTGATCGATATTAAATATGTATATGAAAAAGACGATATGATTTGGACGACAAAGAATGATATTTTAATATAATTAGATTAAGTTTACACACGAATAAGTTTCGTATACGGATACCTACTCGTACCTGCTTCTTATAATTTCTAAATTTAAAAAATAAAGTAAGTATGTAGGTAATCTATAACATCATCATTTGTGGAAATGAACGCCAATTGTGAGACTTTGGAAGATGAATTTAACATCTCTATCTTACAATATCTGTTTTCCTAACGACTAAGTGACCATTATTACTAGACTAGCTAATTTTAAGTAACTATTTTCCAATAAACATAAGTGATAAGATCGAATAATTTACGAAATCTAGAGTCTTCCAGTTACAATTAACATTTCATCAATGAGCTAGACCAAACTATCATTTATCAATGAGGCACACCAGGCCCCAATACATACAAAAATTAATGTACTTGAAACATGACACTGTATTTTAAACTACTTTAAAGCCTGCATTTCATAAAAAGGAGGTTTAGAAAAAGGGTTTATTAAAGGGAAACCAAACATGTGAAGACATCGAGCAATTATGAGGAATGCGTTGGTATCGTGACTCACTGTGCGGATGTGTGATTCATACATATTGTTATTGACTTTAAACTCAGTTTAAACTCTGTTTTGATATTTATCCTACATTTTATAATTTTTTATTCAATTTGATATTTTCTAAGTAATCGAATGTAGGTATGCTCTATATTGCTCTATGGCGTTTAATTCTTTTGAATGCCTTATTTTCTTCTCTTACATTAAATAAAATTGAGTTCTTACTATATTACTAACTACAATCATATACAGACAGATTTTCTGGCATTTAAAAATTGTTTTCTGATGCAGTTCTTACGAACACACAATTAAACTTTGTTTTACAACTTTTGGCAATTTTCTCTATTTTCCTACTCCTAAATTGCGTAAATCAACATTATTTAGATAATAATATTTATTTTATTGTTTTTGTATCATAGTTAAAATAATATACAATATAAGATACAATGTTTATCTAGCGCATTTCCCTGCCTTTGTTGCTCCAACACTATTATATTCACCCTTCTCTCCGTACAATGTGTAGGATCTACTTTGATCCATGCTATAATAGCGATCGATCATGCGACCCCAAATATCCAATATTTGAAATCTCTTTAATGCTATATAGATTACCAGCGACGATGGAATTTTGTTAAAGATTAGGTTTATTAAAATATTTTTTTTTTTTTGTTTAAAGTTTTCTGTTTTAATTATGTATTACTAGTAGGCTAAAATGTACTTTATTGTGTAGACTATAGAGAATAAAAATTCAACAGATCGTAAAATACAAATGGTTTGTCAGACTTATTTTTAATTTTTACATACCTATAATATTATAATTCGGCGCTAGACAGGTGAAAATTATCATCAGATGCAGCATTTAGGTATTAGTTACTTCTAACTTAAACTTCACGGCATAAAATACTGAGTTTTTTTCGACTGCAAAGTCTAGTTTCTATAAATTCCATTAAATAAAAAGCAATAAAAGTAAATGGATGATAGATTAAATGTTATATCCTTCACCTGGCCTTGTCTGTCAAATAGTGCTAAAATGGTTTGATACGATTAAAACGCAATAATCCATTGAAATGTGTTTGTGGGCGTGTGTGTGTGTAATTGATGCGCCTGTCACATATGCGCAAATTATGTTCTCGGTAATGCGTGCTGGATTGTTGAAAATGGTTTATTTTAAACGCAATTACGGTGAAAAGGTGGAAATAGTGGCTTGTATGTCTTTGTTTTGAAAAGGCTGCAAGGTTAAATTTTATTGTATAATCTATATCTATACTAATAATTTTATATAATATATAATATTAATATAATATATAATATAATAATATTATAAAGAGGAAAAGTTTGTAAGTATGTATGTAAGTATGTATGTATGTATGGTTTTCACGCAAAAACTACTGGACCGATTTCAAAAATTCTTTCACCATTAGAAAGCTGCATCTTTACTGAGCAACATAGGCTATATTGCATTTTCAAAAAAATTAGAGATCATTACCAAAAATGCAATAATGTAACCCAAGGTGTAAAAAAATCCTCAATAAAACTTCTGTCATCGCGTGCGCTGCGGAATCTATTGAAGATAGAAAAAAAAAATGTTCTACGGTATTATAGAATGGATCAATATCTACAAGAAAGTCCGCGATACCATATGTCCATCTTCAGTAGTTATGTTACTACAACAACTTTTTTACGTTTTCAAAGTAAATAAAAGTGCCGAACGTAATCAAACCATGTTATCCATACACATATATTAATCCTTATCCCATTAAATGATGTTTTATTATAGACTGTTTCAATACCAGCAAAATACTTTTTAAATGAAAAGAATTGGATATTCCATTCAAAAGATATAACGAATTTTTAAAAGTGTCAATCTACAGAAAATAGTAGGTATACTGTTCGAGCAGGCCGTAGTGCGGGGGTCACGGAGGAATTCTACCAATATGCGTCTTGACGGAACACAGTCATGGGGTTTTGGTCGGTAGGAATCCGACATAACCCACGGCCCCACGGGACGGGGTAAAGGTGATTTTCATGTGATTAAAAATTAAACCTATCTATAGTCCGACCTATATAGTAGACTTTTCACTGTAACGATATCGCTATCTATGCGGGTGAAACCGCAGGGCATTGCTAGTAATTTTATAAAGTTGAAGAGTTTGTTTGTTTGTTTGAACGCGCTAATCTCAAGAACTACTGGTCCGGTTTGAAAAATTCTTTCAGTGTTAGATAGCCCATTTATCTACGAAGGCTGTATATCATCAGTGATCACGCTTAGACCAACAGGAGCGCAGCAACGCAATGAAACCGTGGAGCACAGCTAGTTACAAATATTTCAATAATTTTTTTTATTGTTGAAGTGAAAACTTCTTTAGCGGCGTTGAACACTTTGCTTGTAATGGGTATAAAATCTTAAACTCGTGTCAGTACACGTGACCTGATCGAAAAAGCGTAAGACGGATGGATACCAAACATGCTCAACGTTAATAATCAAGTTTTCACTTCTGCCGGCACTCCCGGAGTGCAACCCGTCTTTTTCCATTGCTGATTTGCCCCGGTTATCAGTGTATCTGTTTTTTTTTTATTTATCAAGGATATACTATTTGCAATCAAAACACCATCCACCTCAGCTATTCCTGTGTAACATAGGTACATACATAAGGAATATACTCATAGGAATTTGTGCCTAACATCTAAATTTAGCAAGTTACCGGTAGCCTTTCCACGCGCAACCTTGAGGCAAGATGTCGCGCAACATCGCCTGCGACCTACTTCAGTCTAGACCAGCTGATCTTGAGTCCACTTGGGCCTTATTTATAGATTTAGCTGGCTACCGTCTTGGTATGTGATAAGAGATAACAAATATATTGTGTGGACATTAAAGGACGCGTTTTCAATTGTAAAAGACATTTGCAAGGACCTGTGGCAAGGACGTACGTATAGTCAATAACAATAAATAATTGTGAATATTATTATTTTTTATAGTCAGAATTGACTTGTGTTTTTTAAAAAAACGAATCTTAAGATTCGTCGACTAAGAGCTTTAAAAAAATGAGTTTGGCAGTTCTTCTATATCTATTAGCGATTACCTATGGGAGCTTTAAAAAATATCGTATGAATGAATATTTTCTATAAGCAATTAAGTGATAAAAATATAAATGCACGTGGATAAGTGTACTGCAATCTTAATCTCATTGCGAGAACTAAGTTGCGATTAAGTACCTACCTACTTATTGATTGTAAAAAACAAGTAGGTAATTAAATGTTCATGTCTAATGCATCCTTCTTAAATACTTAACGATTAGCTTACTTTTTCAAGTAATACCATGAATTATATTAATTTTGTATCTTAAAAGCATTTATTAGGCTATTTTAATATAATAATTTACCCTTATTGATTACACTAATAATTAATTACTCTTTTACAAAGTTATGATTGTTTTTTCATGAGCATTGTTGAAGTGAAACTTCTTTAGGTGCGTTGAGCGGTTGAGAGTAAAATTTCAAGGTCACGTCATGACAATACCGTCACGTCATGGAGTAAGGCGACGATTTTGTCTGAATCTTGCCAAAGAAGTTTCATATCTGGCACACACGCTCTTTTTTAATTACTTATATCGTTTTAGTTATCTCAATGCTTATTAGTTATCTACCAACTATTTGTTTTTTTAAAGCTCTTATGGTCATATTGTTATCCAATAAGTATGCAGACGAGCCAATCGAACGGATCATTAAAAATAGACATACAGAAGCTAACAAGTAAGTTAATTACAATCTGTATGGTGAGTCGAAGATCATAATCAGCTCAGCATGACGCCAGCGTCTGCCATCTAGGGACTTCCGTGATGCTATGCCTATTTCACAGTTAACGTTATTTTTAGAACTGGCAAGCCCACACTTGTATTATAGATGATAAATAAATGTTTTGGATATGATATGGATCGTTAACTTCCAAAATGTGTATGAAAAATTGATAATTTATAAACACAAGCATGTATTTTATTTTAGGAAATCGTACGAGTAGATACATTTTATGGATTTACACTCTGAACTCACTCTCTGAAAGATAAAATGTATATTTTAAAATTAGCCATATGTGTGTCTCTATGTGCATCCCATATGGATGGAATGGAAAGTCCTGTGAAAGAAAAAAAATATTGCAAATTTGTTAACACTATGATTATTGGAGTACATCCCTGTCTTTTGTGCATTATTTGAGATTATTTAGACACTGAACAAACCTTGTCGTCAAGTTGTTATGGGTTTTTATAGATCTTAGATTAATAACGATGTGATAAAGTCACGATTGATCAGATAAATTTGCACTATTCCAAGAATATTTATTATTTCGTATCAATTATATCTCTATATTTTATGTTATTAATATTCTCATAAATAATTTTAACAAAATATAATTACTGTGCTGTCGTTTAAAACAATTGCCTAATAGAAGTCTTTATCAGTTGAAGGTGCCGAGATGTTTAATCGGACTTTGATAAATTGACAAGTTATAGCAAGTGACATTTGTATAGGAATTGATAGTTATTAATATTTTGAATACTAGTTTGTACTTGCGACTTGGCACGAATTTTATTGTGGAAAATGTGTTCCTTATGTTTGCCATTTCAGGGCTAAAATATTAGGGTTGATTGAGAAGGAGTCGACTGTCATTACAATCGGCTTACTAATTATTTGGCTATAAAAAACATATTTTATCATTATTACCTGTATAATTATACTATTATGAATTAAAACTCAGCATTCTAGTTCCTACAAGATACACACACACAATCAACCCTACACCCTCAGGCGCGAAAGCTTGTCACTAACCATTGAACTCTAGTAACCAATTAGGTATCACATAATATATTTATTTATTTCAATATTCGTTATAGTAAAATCAAACCATGAAAAATGTTCAAATGGCAACCTTATGACTCATAACCATCTCTGCCAGGCAACCTTCATTCCAAGGACAAATCGTCAGTTTATACCTATATAATATTTTATTACTTTTAAATAAATCTAGCATCAAACCCGCAACGCAAAGTCAAAATATCTTTTGATCGCGTCCATTTTGATAAACACAAGTGACATATTGTCGTGTCTAATTCTACTCTATCTGTAGATCTGTTTCACTTGTAATGACAGACAGACATTATTCTTTGTGATTAATAGTACTAGTTATAAACAGGCTAGGAATATAGTAAAAATATTTTCAACTTCAATAAGGTACTTAATTTTGTTTTATAGGTTCTATGAATGATTTTTTTTCTTGATATTGATGCTTTTTTATTATTTGAGATTTGCGTATCAGAATGTATTTCAATTATTGATATTTCTTTGAAAAAATACACTTATTAATGTTTAAACTGTGGATGCTTTTATAACAATATTAAATTGCAAACCAAGTCACATCTTCATAACCGTAGAAAGATACAGTTTTCAAAATAATAAGAAATAATTATATTTTCCGTAGTTTTTATCGTACACACACTATCTGAAGCAATAATGTCGTCATTTTATTCACATCAAAAGTGCGAAGAAACTTCTCTATACAATTACAGGTTCACTGAAATACAATTTTAATCTATAATATTCAAATGCTAACAATAACTTATAGCTTGTAAAGACATCGTGTAAATAAGTGTAAGTAAGAGACAGCTTTATTGTAGTTTGCGGCGTAATCATAAAGTTGCTTGTATTGGCATTTGATGTACGGAACTGCGTGACTATTGTCGGTAATGTTGCTGGTAAGTGAAAGATTCGGAAATTGGGAAAATATCTTAACTGACTTTTCCAAGTAAGACTATAATCATAAGATATCTTGATTCTTTGTGAAAATGTTATCTTTTTACCTCAATGTGTCAATTTTGCAGTTCAGTTCTTTGGAAATAATATGTGGAAATATTTTGATTTATAGCGTGTCACAATAAACGTGGATTTTATCTAAACACCCAGTTACTTGCTAGTACAGTGGAGGAAACGAATGAAATGTTGGACCATATATCATTATATGACACATAATATTATATAAGATGTATGGTCATCATGTACTTGTAAATTATAGCCTAATATAAATTAATTGTATAATATTATGAAATCTGAAAAATAGTGGCTAGATTTTTTTCTTTTTCATAAATTCTAAGCTCTTTCTCATAGTTTTTTAAAACAAATACGTCCTATATATTTTTTGTATGGTCAATAAAATAATACCTAGCAATATATAAAAATACCAATTTTTACGATTGATCAGTGGCATAGGTATTATGGCTAGCTGTCATACTTGTCAAGAGATTTAAATTAGGTCGCTTGTGAAGCGAGTTTTGCTGAGCCGTTTTTGATGTCTTCTATTGGTCGAATTTTTGCAGTCGATTGAGTATGTTACACTGGTTTTATTGAAAACTAGCGGTCCGCCCCGGCTTCGCCCGTGGTACATGTTTACGTTTTCTCTACATAAGAACCATCCTCGTACTTCAAGGAATATAATAAAAAAAGAATTATCGAAATCGGTTCAGCCGTTCTCGAGTTATGCGCTTACCAACACATTTTGCGATTCATTTTTATATATAAGATATTCTTGTTATTACATATAAAATTATAGACTTCTTTATAATTTTGAGAAAATTGGGAAGCAATTAATTTATTTACATAAAATTAATAGAAATAAAATAAAAAAGGTGGGTGGTAAAAGTGAAACTGTTCGAACGGTTCCGAACACTGCTTTGTGTAGCGCATGTCGCGTGACGGTCGATACACGCGACATGCGTTACACAGACCAAAAAGTTTGAGACGATGTAATAAAAGTTTCACTTTAAAATATTTTTTATTGAATATTCATATGTTTGCACAGATTTCGAAGTTATTTCGATCTCATTAATTATGCATTTTAATAGAAAATTTTCCACCTTATAATTTATGCACATAGGCCTATCAATTTCTAGATTAATTAATATTATTTGTAAATAAAATTAAATAGTACAATCGGATACATAATATATTCGGTATCAAATGGTTATTTATGTTATAGGTATAGGTAATAAAAAAGTTAGCGACAAGTTTTGAAACCCAATACTAGTCTGTCGGAGCCACTAATAGTGGATAGATAGTTTATGTTGTTGTTTGTTGGTCGCCTTGACGGCGCTTAGACTTAGAAAACTGGATGAGAATTTTATTGGTTAATAACTTTGGGGTATATTTAAATAATGTAAAAATATCTGCATTTTGAAATGAAGTTGACTTGCGGCAGTGATATATTATTATTATTCTAGTTTACTTTATGCAAAAAAAAAAACAATGAAAAAAAGAGTAGTTTTTCATTAGGTTTTACAAAGGTCTAGCCAAGTCTAGCTACTAGATTATTCAGTAGCTAAAATTTGTGATGATCTTTGAAATGTAATGAGAAGCTTGCCGTTTATTACAGGTAACTCTAAAATACTCAACAAAAATTAGGAAACTATTCAAAAAGAAAATCCTAAAATTAAAGTTGCTACGAGGAATATAAATTACATATTATCTACATTCAAGTAATAAGTTTCAGTTTGAAATTAAGCTTTATATAGAAACACACATTCATATTTATGTCTGTAGGTACATTAACATTTATTTTGTACATTGTAAAAATATTTGTTACTTAAGTTTCTGAGAAAAAACTTTATAAGTACCACTTTGCGATATCTAGTGTGAACTAAATCTTTGTTCGATATCACTTTCCGACTCCTAGCATCATCAACAACTGGATCCTTTATTATCTAAATATCTTTTGCAATCTATCGCTAGGAAAACTATAGTTAGAAAATTGAGATTTCATTGATTAAAATAACGATAAAATATTTTTTGATAGTGATATATTTTAAATGAATATGGCCGTGTATACGAGTTAATTTAAAATTAAAATTAGAAATTGAATGATAAGAGAAACATCATGATGTAATATTATTATGTATTGCACCATCTAGTTCTATATATAAATGACCATAGTCACGTGTCGCCTCTATACTGTATAATATTGATACCAACTTTATTGTATTTCTTCCTTATTCACAAATTATTTAAAACTCATTTTGTATTTGCTGAGAAAATAAGTTCGTCCCATTTGAGAATTATTTTTGCGATCGTTAGATTAAAATGTTGCGTCTATTCGTAATTAAATACATATTTTGTATATTTAATTTTAATTTGAAGAATATTTTTTAGAAACATAATATTCATTTAAACAAATAATTTTAGGTTATTAAAATTTAATAATAATAATGAGGGATGTGTTTTTTTTTTGTGTAAGGTCGCGGCGCAGATTTATATTACATCGGTTTATTATTAATGTGGTTGTTCATTTGTATCTTTATGTGAACTTTTTTTCAAGCCAAATTCCATGCTGCCTTACTCGGTCACCACTAAAACTCCTTACCAACTGCAAAGAAAGCAATTAAAAAAACCCAGCTAATATTGTCGATTAAGTTCTATATTCGCGTATATTTTCCGTGTAAGTCTAGAACATTTCCCGCGTCCATCAAATAGTGATAAAGCGAATAATATCGTATAAACGCTGATCGATAAATAAGGTGGATATATTGCAATTTGTAGGCAGTGGACATTCCGGGGGCCGGTTAGCATTGAGGCTTCACCGGTGAAATATAGCCCGGGTATACTTGCACGCAAAATTGATTTGTAATCGGATGTGTGACTTTTTATGTATGTATATTTAAATTTGCTGATTAAGTAATTAATTTGTCATAGTTATTTAAAATCTTCATTCCACAAAGGAAAATTAAAATGTAGTGAAGTTAAGAAAAATAATAGATTCAGTTTTGGAATAACAATAAAAGTAATCAGGGATCAGAAATATTGATTTTTCTATTGCTCTATATTTTAAAGCAAAACTACACTAAACTTTTTCTAGTTCAAATAAGTTTTTGTAACGTTGATTAATGTTATTAGAAGACAACCTATTACATAAATTTAAATCATGCCAGTCAACAAAAAATATGAAGAAAAAACTTAAGTAAATAAAATAGTTTACAATGTTGTTCGCGACAGTACGAGCCTGTCGTCCTTGCTGGGATAAAGCGCGTTAGTTCGCTAATCATTTCCTTTGCCATTTTCATCTATTTAGAACGCAGTAATACAAAATACAACCAGTAATTAAATGTTTAGTGCGTAAATATTCAATGTAAAACAATAATCGATGTTGAATGAATTTTGTTCCAGACAAATTTGATGAATATCAGCCAACTACGCTTGAGACTTTAATAAGGTAGAGATACAATACCTATACATATATACTATATATATATATTCGCCATATGTTATTGTACAATTGATTATATAGTTCTATAACTATTATATCAATCACATAGTCAGCCAGAAGACTTCGGAGAGAGCTCAGGTAGCGATAGCTCTGTGGCTCAGATGCAAGATCCACAGCTATAATATACACGAATCCCGATCTACGAGGTATAGTTGTTTTTCAACACCACCTTTCTGACTTTGGGCTTTTATTGAAATTAAATAATAATTAATTAATTAAATATTTTTTCGTCTTGATCTAGGACAACTTGTATAGATTCGTCTGAGCTGACGAGGGAGCTTTTGCAGCAATACAATATATTTTAAGTTATAACTAGAAAAATCGTGATAAGGTACCGTACGTACGTACATTTATCTATTGCGCATATCCTATAATTGCATGCCATATATTATGCACCAGGCACCTACTTGTTGTCTTATTGATCAAAAAATTGTTATTTGTATCAATATATATGTTAAAATTATTAAAATATGCTAAAACACAAACGCTCCAAGTAATTTGCTTACAACAAAATTGCTGTATTTCTCAACAGAGGGTAATGTTGTGGAAAAACAAATCAATTATTTGTTATAGTGGTGTGTGTAAACAGTTTGAAATTGTTTGAAATGCCAGGTTATTCTTTCCTTATTAGGTCGAGATATTAAATATACACCCGATCATATGTGACATAGGTAAAAACAGATAATAATATATCATGGAAATATACATACATTATCTTTGAATGCATTAGACTTTAGAGAAAAGTATAAAAAAACATGTTTAAAACGCGACTGGACCAAAATATTTTGGAAAGTTGGACTCCATTAATACCTTTCTATAAGATAATGAAATAAATTGCTTGTAAACGGCAGTGAAACAAAATCTTAACACCTGTATCGAAAAGCGGAATTAGTATGATAATAGCCCCCAAGTATGCGCTCCGGCCGAGTCTGTATAATGAGGGCATATCCAATGCCGTTTTTGTACGCAACGGTACAAATAATTGCACATATCAGGAGCAATGTAAAGCGCTAATTACATAATTGCAGCGTGTTTGTTTTGTTTAACAGTTGTATAATTGCGTGGTGATTGGTGTTATTTGAACGTTTTTGCAATGTTCGTTTAACGAATGATTGCTTTATATTTATGAAGTGCGATTTTAATTTTATCACTTTATTTTATGTTTGACTAATTATGTAATTAAATTAAATTGTATATGAGACAAATATGCTAATATTCGGTGTAAATTTTGCATTAATCGCTTGAAGCGAGATTTTTTGCAGCTTTCATTTTAATATTATATTGATTTTAAATAAAACAAACAATTTTATTAGTCTGTGATTAATATCTCTATTTATAAAATTTTGTAGATATCTGTATTGTAATTTTAAAAGTATATTCATTTAAGTACTTTATTTTTTTAATTACTGTTACTTAAAGGTTACTTATATTTTACGTATGTATTTCACTGATATATCTTCTAACCTAGAACCAAGTTTTTACCGTCATTCGTTTCTGTCCGTTCCCTTTTTAGTTTTTGTTACTACCAAGCTATGTAACAATTAGCATTAATTATTTTTTGTCATTTTCAATAATTTGAATACAATTTATAGATTTCAAATACCACAGATTCATTACAGGACTTTAAACTAATTAGGTATATACATGATGTTAACGAAATAATTGTTGAATTATATTATTATACAACCAGTTAAAGATGTATGTTCGTTATTCCTTAGTCTTCAAACCGTAAGGCGGAATTGAATGCAATATTCAACATAAGTAAAACATAGGTAACTTAGTGGAAGACTATCGTAGTCAATGGTTTTTGGCAAGCTGCTAGTACCTACATTTTTTAGACAAACGTCTGAGTAATCACGCTCTATAAAAGGGCGGAAAATGAAAACTATGCATATCATTTAAAAATAAGGCGCTCATAATTAATCAGTCAACCAAATAGGTGGGTTGTAAATCTTTTCCCGCACATGTCCGTCACGTCGTGGTGACGTCACGCATTGTCACCGGGTCGTTCACTCGGCCATCGAAGCTGATTGATGGCGGCTACGTGCAGCAGTCTTCCTTCTTGGCAGCGACGCGATGTCGCCAACGTCTGAACGCTGACTAACTCATTTTCAATGGGAGTTCGAATTTCGAATTTTGAATTCGTTTTTTTTTCTTTTTTTGTGATGTGCCAGGTTTAAGTTGCTACAGATTACGAATATTCTGGTGTTCTATCTAATATTTGAATAATCATATGAGTCAATAACAATATATTATTATTGAAAGAAACGGTTAAAATCAAGCCCGTAGAGCTCGCGAGCTTTGTGAGCTTAAGGTTTATAATTAACTCTACTCGCATTAAAACATGGTATTCTGTTTCTCATATTATTTGCTCAGTTACATGCATTGTAGGTATTCCCGTGGCTGCTACATAAAGTTTATCGTCAACACAAAATATGTATATCACAGCAATCATAAACAACGTTGAACACTCAAAATATGAGCTTTCCTGTAATAAAATACCGCCGACTTCATTACAGATTACACTAATTATTTAGTCTTAGACAAATTAGTCAGTATTGGCACAAAGTTGTTGAAACACAGCTTTTCAGAGAGCCAGCCAGCCAGCCCCTCGGAGAGGCGTGCGCAGCCGGGCGTCACGGCTAGTAGCGTTTTTTGTCGCGTGAGGGTAACCGCCACTTTCATTATTACAAACATCACCTAATATGGCACAAAGAGCGATTCTTGCCCGTTTCGATTCATCGAGCAGTTTTTATATCGATTCGTGCAACTGAATGTTAGACCGATTGTTTCGCTGATATTTTTCTGTTTATTTTTTGCGAAGTTTTATATTGTTGTCAGGCATTTCAGCTATTTGTGTTAGAGCTACATTTATACTGTTTTAATTGTAAGAAAAATCATTAAAAATAGTTGGCATAAATTGTAATAGAGCACTGAACGAGCACGTTTTTCTATACGACAACTACATCTATACTAATATTATAAAGAGGAAAAGTTTGTAATTATGTATGTATGGTTTTCACGCAGAAACTACAGGACCAATTTTGATGAAATTTGGCACAGATAATCCTGAGAAAGAACATATTAGACTACCTTTTATTGCGAAATATGTACCACGGGAGTAGCCGGGGCGGACCGCTAGTTGACTATAAAATAATATTATATTAATTTTTCACCTAAGAAGCAGGTAATCATTAAGTTGTTTTTCATATTTGTATATTTGTGTCAACCCTCAAAAATAAACCAAGAAAACTCACGACTATCAACCCTGTTACCTGTTCTACGGCCTATTCTAAAAACATTCAATAAATATAATGCAAAAAGATCGATACATGATTATAATGATGAATCCCACTATCCCATAAAAGGACCGTGCGTGACTCCTAGATAACTTGGTAACCAATCACCATGCCTAATAAACTAAACTAATTAATCATGAATGGTAGAAAAAATAATTCAAAACAATTGTCATATTTTGAAAACAAAGTACAGGTAATTATGCAAAGTAAAATATTAGTTATCACGCTTCAGGAGCTTTCTGTAAGTATGTGTTCGTTATCTGTACGTAATTTAAATTGTTATAAAATAGCTAACTATATTAATAAGTAATTATTTTTAAGGCATTGTTTAAACCGAATTTAGAAAGGTAGAGATTCTTGATTCGAATGCATGCATGATTTTTATGGGGACTTATTTTTATGTTAAATAGTTTATCATTTTTCGATCATTAGAAATCCCTACTTAAATGTTTTGATGTAGACAGTAAGTATATTTAATTATTATTTATTATAATTAGTTCTGCGTAATTTATTAGGCTACTATCCGGTCAAACAATTTGTGGTATTTATTCTGTGCTATTATTTTCTTTTCGAATTAGAAGTTTATCATATTTTGGTTTGTTTAATTTACTTTCTACAGGCGTAAACATATCGTTGTATAACTTTATATCAAATCAAAATAATATATACCTATAGAATAAACATATTCTGTTTTAAAATGGACCAATTCTGTTCATATTTTACATATCCTTTATCCTTAACCACTCTAACTTGACCCGTCACCGCCCATACTCTTATCTTATACGTACGAGTACATACATTGAGGTAAAAGTGTCAGGGGTCAAGCTAGACTGGTGAGCACGTGACAATCAGTGTTGAATATGTATGCATCGGAGCAATTTGGACTTGTAATAGCGAGCAAAACAACGGGTAATGACTATGTCAGGTTTTTAGCTTAATGTAGCTGAGAAAATATTTTAGTTTAGGTAAATAAAATGCGTTACTTGCCTTGAATAAAGAAAGTAATACCTACAGATTATTAATTCACTGTATAAAAAGAGCTTTTCTATAAGCACCTGCATATACCTACCTAGTTTGATTTTTAAATATCTTAAAATAATAATTTATCTCGTTTCTATCTTATAATTTTATATTTTATTTAAGTACGTCAAAATTATTCTAATATGTGATGATAATGTTATATTTTTCAATGATGAAGACAAGTAAAAAAAATCATCAAATCGCAACTGGTTGTATACATGTTTAAAAAATGTTATTTTCAAGTTGAGCTTTTTCTGCGCTACAAAAGCTTTTAATGTTTTTTTACTTAAGCAAAACAAATAAAATCATATTAAGAATGTATCTTAAACTACAAGCTAAAATATGCTGCCCATAAGCTAAAATCAGATCTAGTTCCCACACCGCCTAAAGTTTACTTATATGCAATAGCTATCACATTTATAATTATAATTGTTAACTTTTGAACCGTTGCTATTCGGCCACCAGATGGCGCCTCTAGGTGGCATCTGCTACAAAGGTTGTAGTTTATCATTGATTGTCAATAGCTCAGGAAACTCATTTGCAATTCAAATACGTTTGTAGCTACTACGTCACGGTAAAAATTGCGTGACGCACGGAAGGTGGTGGTTTGGTTCCGTAGTATATTCGTTTATTAATGTAACTTTTCAACATAACTACTTATAGGTACATAAAGGAAATTTTTTCACAAAAACACAGTACAGTTTGTTAGGCGGCCTTATCACTTAGCAGTGATATCTTCCAGGCAACCGGGGCAAAAGATAATCAGATCAATTCAAATAAATTTACATTATATTTGTTTATATGTAGTTAGTTTATAATTTTTAGGTGATATGAGATATTTATTACTGACTCTATATTTTTTTCTTTTTTTATAATAATAATAAATTTAATAAATTTAATATATTAATATTATTAACAAGAATTATATGATTATGTGTATGATTGTTTGAAATGCATAAAATAAATCTTTCACCAGCGGTAAGCTCTATCATTTTTTAATCAAAGTGAAAAAAAAAACTTAAATATTAAATATACAAACATATAGTACGTAGATACTTACACGTTGTATTTGCAGTAAAATGTATGTAATAAATATTAATTTCCTATAATATTTTGCCATTCCAATCTAATAAAAACCAAATAAAACTCGCGCCACGCATCCCTAAATAGCGGTACAAGTCGCAGGGTTGGCATTAACATATAAATAACAAGTGATTTGAACTATCGGAGTTAAATGGATCATATTTATGGCTCGGAATTAGCATACTACCTACAGCTCAATGCAGCTGCACTCACAATGTCACCTGAGATTCGCATTTTGCCCTTTGATTGTAATTTTGTATCGGTTATCGGTACATATAAAAAATATTTTGAAGTAAAAAGAAAATAAAGTCTCTCTCTAATTACTTTAAACCTAAAAATTCATTAAATAATTGATCTTAGCATTTTATTAAAAATGAGAATAAATTATGAAATATGTTTGTTTTAATACTTTATGTTTCTTTATCACATGAAATTGTAATGGGATATGGTTGGATTTATTTTTTTCTTTTATAATATGTAGGTATCAATTTAACTAAGAAGGAAGCGGAACCACAGGATAGTACCTACCTAGATAGTAGATACTATTTCTGAGTGCAAAACTCATTTAAATAGTCATAATAAATTAATTAACATTATATTTTATAGTTTTATTTACATGCAATTGTGTATTTTGCACATAAATTAAAACGAACTGATATAATTTAGTTCCTACTCAAGTTAAGCACATATTAACACAATTCCTGTTATAAGGCAGCTGTAAATAAATCTAATAAATCGCCATTATCCTCTCACACCTTTACTATTATAATGCTAATTCTAACAAAACTATACAAATCAATAAATTCAATAAAATCATTTAAATAATTCGACAATTAATCAAAAGCGCAGTGATCAAGCTAAAATTATAAATTCAGTTTCTATTGTTGGTGTATATTTCAATTTTATATATCGTGACATTATTTACTTATTTCTTTTTGTTACAAGTTCGTGATTCTATTACTAATACCTACCTACCTATTTGTATTTCAATTCTTTAAAAGTATTTGACTAAAATACATTCATTAATATTAATGTTGCAATCAATGTATTTAAAAGTTTAAAACATTGAAATGTAAAACATTAACAAATCTGATTTAAAACAAAATCTGATAACATCGAATCGTAAAAGTCGTATTAAAATCACATTTTTGAAGGAAGCATAAGTTGTTTACAAAATGTCCCATTTAAATTAACAAAAACTAACGGAAACGGTGTATAATTTACAGAAAATATACAGTAGCCCTAATTTAAACAGAACTATAATCAAAATAACTAACAGTTCATCTATTAACAATCAGCGGAAAAGACCTTTAGTTTATAATTTCTTATCCAACTCAAATCTAATGACGAAATTAAACGCCGTGTCAAAGGAACAACCGTTAAACTGTTTATAGTGGGACGTTCCCACTTTCCGCCTACGAATTACCGATCAAAACGAATTTTAACATGCATTAGGACTACCGTTTGTCAAAAAAAGGCGGCGGGCGAAACAATAAATTCGCTAAATAATAGTTATCGAAAAATAAGCTAAAACATTATTGTCATCCGGAAAACATTAAGCATTTCAAACGAGCAAGACAATAGAGCGGAGACAATAGCGCCGCAAAAAGGGACCGAGCTGGAGGTGTTTTTTTTTTTTTTATAAAAAATATTGTTTTTTGCGAAAGGTCCGACAATCAGTGCGTTCGCCTTTTTTAACGTTTGTTTATTTTGTCGGTTGCTGTGTAATGTGTTTTTATATTAAAAAGCAAATCGGTAAAGTCGTAAAGATAAGAAAAATATGGAAAAAGTTACGGCCGCTAGCTTCTGAGAACGGTTCGATCGACCACGATCTACGTGTTGTACCACAGTTTTTATATCACGTACATTTATCAATTATTATGATTACAATTATAATGATTTTCTTTTACAACACTTTATCTTCATTTACAGTATATTACAATGTTCAATCGAGATTAAGTTGTAATTACTCAGTTTTCTTCGAGAGCAATAATTATATTTCTTTTTATTTTAAAATGTAAAAGCTTATTTAATGATATTGTAATTAGGATAGTGCATATTTCAATTTGAATATTTATGAAGGGGGTATACCAAATTTGTTGTCACATTTGTTGTTTTTTGTGTCAATGTTAAGTAGATGGTTAATGAATAAATTGACAGTAAAAAGTGCAACAAACGAAAGGGAATGTAATGCTGAATATCATTATACTGTAATTGATATTATGTATGCCTGTTTATCTGTTAGAAAGGCAGTTTTGCAACTGCCTTTCTAACAGATAAACAGGCATGGACGATTGATAAGTGACCACGGGACTGCTCCTGCATATCTCTCACCCAATTTCATAATGTCATGAAAATTATATAAAATGAAAACTTCAAGGAAAGCTCGCCCCTAAGTTACGAACTCTTAACCCAATAATCTAAATTCTAAGCTAACAAGATTTTTTCCATGACAAAAGCGCAAGGTGTAAAGTTCAGAAAAATACAGTTAAATGCAAAAGGCGTTAAATGTGTCACGGAGTAACGGCGGGCTTCCGAAAACCGTAAAGGAAGTAATTACATATTCTAATCCAAATCCCGGTTCGTATGTCACTCCACAATAAAACTAACTAACGCAACGGTAACTCATTCTTCTTGCCTGAGAAAAAATCAACCGCATTCTTAAGACCCTTCGAAAAAATTGCATACTTACCTATAATCCAGAAAAACAAAACCAAGATCGCAATCTAAATCAAGCCTTAATAGCAAAATCTAAGAACCATATTCGATTGAACCCTCCGCCGTGTGTAACTTTAAATTTATGCACGCATTTGCATAATGTGCATAGCCCCTAAATTTTATTGAATAAAAAAATAGGATGGGTAAAACTTTTTTGCATATTCTTACAAAGGAAACGGGTTAAAGCATTCAGGAAGTAAACTGTCGTGGATCTCGACTTCGCGGGTTAAAAATCAAAGTTCAAAATAATCATAATGAACTTTAACTACAGTTCCTAGGGGACATAATCGCGAAACAGAATTATTCGCATTACAACCTTTGTTAAATAATCCCTTCCGCGATGCACAATAGCCCAAAATGTACCTGACTGTAATTTATGCGAGAATATTAAGAGAAATGTACCTGCCCTTTTTGAATATTAAGTGCAACCTAACCCCTGACATTATTGAATAGGGTTAAGATACTATTTGAATGGGAATAATACAAAAAATGCAAATAAACTGTCCCCACATCTATGCAAGGGTTACAGGTACGGAGCGAAAAAATCGCAACCGTATCGCGAGTGCAGAAGGGACCCCATTTTTTCTATAGAAACTATCGAAGGAGCCGCGTAGTGAATGCACGCACTTGTCACCTTGCGTATAATTTGGGTGTACGGTTCTTTCTTATGCAGAGTCGGGGTCGCACAGATAGTTCGTTTTTTAATAGCGTTTTTTTATTAGGGGCCGTATGCAAAGATTTATTGTTGAGCGCCGGGATGTGCGTGAGAATATGAGATAATCGAATTTGCCTATACTCATCCACCCCAAGCAACCCTTTCGATTGAAAGGAATCATGGGAAGATGTGAATATTCAAACAAGGTGTCATCTTTGTGAATATCGATTGCCGTTGAGTCTTTTATGAGCGCATGGGAATTGATACAGTGAAAAGGAAGAGTTCGAACCTTTTTTGCATAATCTATCGGCGAAGATGCTTTGTGCCTCTAACGGAATATTTCTAAAGGGTTCAAAAATGTCGTTAAAAAATCGAGACCGTTACGTTTTTTGCCGGCTACTGTCCTCTCATTGTCGCCCGATATTTTTTGCTTTGACCATAACTGTTTAATGTGTACGCTTTAAGCGTTTGTCGAACAAAAGAATTTATGAATTCAAAATTAATGCAAATAAGGCTATAAATCGCTCGGAACATATTTATATCGAGATTTGTGGGCGTCACTCGCGTAGCAAAATATTTGACTAATGATTTAGATGTTACTTTATTAATATCTTCGCTAAATAGAAATAATATGTTTATTTTTTGTAGTGTCGGGTAATTCCGCTCGGTCGGATGAGACCATATTAGTTTTTATGAGTTTTAGTGTTTTATTTGTTTGCTCTAGTTTCGGGTCGGGACAGTTTAAATAAATATTGTAGGAGAGGTAAATGTTTTGAACATTATGAGAACAAAGGGTTGGGCAAGCGTGAGCGCTCGTAAAAATAGTATTGTGGTTAGTTATATTGGACCGAGTGTAATGTGTTTTCTTTTGTATAATTTTTAAACTCTGTGTGTTAAATGATGTTAGATAAGAATATTATGTATACTAAAATTTTACTAATCGCTTTCCGTATTTGTATTTTCAAAAACATAATATCACGATGATGCAATATAAGAAAATGTCAAGAATGTAAAACAATATTATATGTATACTAATAAAAACACTAGCGACATTTTTAATATTACCAGGAACTCATAAAAGTTAAGCGCCGTTAGTAATTCCTCCCAATTATGGATAATAATTACATACTAATTGTGGAATAGTAAGAATATAACTCGATGTATCCATCTGTCGATAACTTGTAAATTCATTACACCTTTATTTTACATACATTAGCATTAATACGGGCTTCTGTGTACATTTTAATAACAGAGGCGCGTGCGCAAGATTTTTGAATGAACGATCTTTTATTGAATGCATAATTAGTAATTTAAATGTTGTGGTTAGGGTAAATATTATATAAATATTTGTTACGAGTGTGATTTGTGAATGTATTTGAATATTTTTTACGATTAAGTTATGCTAAATGGTTATAAATATTATGTGAGGAGTTATTTTTTTTCTTTAAGTTAACGACACAAATTATTTGATAACAGTTTAACATAGATACAGTGATTTTGTGGTAAAATAATTTTATATTGGTTAGGTTATGACTTATGTAGATCGCCACGTGGAGGTCTCAATTTTGTATTCAGGCGAATCTAAAGAACATCTAAGAAATTTTTTTTTCTTAAATGGGACTTACCATACACAAATTTCAGTACAAACAGTTTTTTCTCAATACCGTACATTTCCAATTTTTTCCGCTCAGCTTTCATAAAGAAATCGTCAGCAAACAGTTTTAAAATTTCGCGTTTTTTGCTCCAATAAAATGGACATATTGTCCCTTCACTGTGAAGGGTTAAATTATGCAAATTGCTTATAAACAAAAGTACCGGTGTTATGTCGATTGTTCATATTGTAAGAAATGGTACTTTTTGTCAACTAAAACTTGCGTAAGCTTCAAAGTGTTAGTTTTTGTAATGCAAACAGTGAGTTACAGACTACAGTTTTGGTAAAGCAATTGAAATATGTGCTTTAGGAATTGCATTGTTTGTAGATTTTTAATCGTATTATCTCATTCATTATTTTTATGAAGAAATGGCTCTATTAAAGCTTTATAAATATTGTTGAGTCATATAATCGTTCTTTTTATAACTTGAGTGAACTTTAAAGGATACAATCTCTTCAAAAACATTAAAAGATTAAGTTTCTCATCCAAAATTAATCATTTTCTATTAAATAATATAAGAACTGAGGTCACGGCCACTCATTATTTCTCATTACTAGAAAGAAATTTATCTACAATTTACTAGAAAGGAATTTAATTGTTCATAAAACGGTTTGTGTAATTTCACCGTAATTATTGTAACCTTTACGAAGCACCGGAGCGTTTCTCAAATGTAACATTTAATAATACGAGCTAGTAGTGGTATGTGAGACGCGAATTATGATTTATGTTTTTACTGTTGCTTGGGGCATGAGTTTTTGAACGACGTACTCGAAATCGCCTTCGTGTTTAGTGCAGAACCGAAGTTATCGGAATTACGTATTTTACTTGATTTAGAAACGATTACATAGAACTTAAACAGGGTTGCAGGAGTTGTAAAACAAAGCTGAATCTTATAGGTATTTAATATGTAGGTACCTACTAAAAAGGCATGTCTTTAAGATTCAAAGATTTAATAGATAAGTAGTATAGTTAAAAATGTTTTTCTTAAATGGCTTTTTCTTAATTTAGCGTGATGTGAAAATGCCTAGGTGGGATACGGTAATTCAAAAAGTTGACTTGTTTCTAAATCTTGCTATAATATACATAAACAGCCCTATATATTTTAACAATAAAATATAATATTCTAAAATAAAACATTTCTCTGGCGTGTCCATGGCAATTTTCTTAACTCCTAATAATTTGTAATAACAAAATTCTAGCACCCTAATTTTAATAACAATATTCAACTTATTATTATAATAAAGTTGCTACTAATAGACTATATAAATACATCCAGACAGAAAGTTGTTCTTGTCATCAGGTGAACAGCCTTTACATAAAGTAAAACATGTTTTCAACATATTCCGATAAAGTAAATGTTATCTCAATAAGTTTGATAACATTTTGTATCGTTTTTCTGATGAGATGTACAAACTACTTGCAATAAAAAAATATATTAAAAACAAGCTATTAATGATGTTCCGTATTTACTATTTCTATGTTTAATTTTTTTCTATTTGTAACTGCGGGTTTTATTGAGTTATCTGTCAGTTTATGATTATTATTATGTTTCCCGTATTTAATTCCCATGTATTAGTTGCACTATGATTTTATATTGGTTTTCAAAATATTCAAAACATTCTTATTGTTTAAAATAGCGTTGATATAATTCTTATGAGAAAAATTTAGATCGTCATCATTTGAAATAATTTAAGCTCTCATAAGCTTCGAAAAAAGCTTTTAAACAATTTAAACAATTTAAACAAATAAATAAAATTTAAGGAATTCTTCTCTATAGAACTTCGATAGCTCAACTAGTGCCGCAGTTTCTTCAAAATAGATACTTATTTATATATTATAAGTATAATTATAATCAACATCTACAGACTATACCAAATAAAAATACAGAGTACCTACACAGATCGAACCGGACGGTAGCTCACAAACTATGTACTTTATATCGCTCACGTCAAAACATAATTGAATCTTGTTAAATACAACGTTATCGTACCGAAGATAACTATAATTGCACTGCGAAAGGTTCTGTCCGTTCGTAGGGAATTAAAAATGATGTTTATTGTTCCCTTGCTCTCGCGTGTTTTAAATTGGACTGTGTACTGTTTCAATGTCACGCGAACATGATTTGATTTAAAAATTTTATGACCGTGTAGTAGTTAAAGCAAAAAAATTGTTTTGGGTACGTCTCCTCTCCTGTGGAATGACGTTTGATAGTACCTACTTACTCTAGTTTATGCGGATTAAAGGAGGAAGAAGGGATATTCGGTTCAAAAGAGAGGATATTGTCATAACAATATAAGTACTGAATACATGTAGCAATTTTAGTCATTTGGAAAAAAATGTTTTACCTAGAGCAATTTATTGGAATAATTTACTGCGGAATATAAAATTAAACCAATTCTAAAAACTAGTGTAGTTGTCTGTGAAATGTTGATAATCATTAATAATAATAATTTTAATTTTGAATTTAATACAACTCATTTTTATTTGGCTCTTATTAAACCTAGATAGGTACTATGTATATATTAATTCTTATAAGAAAAACACAGAAAAATTAATAATAAGCATTTTTAGAATTTTCAATATAAATGACCCGGATCTTGTTTAAATATAGATTTATTAAAAGAATAGGCTATTAAAATAAAAAAGCGTGTTTTAAAAAATCTAAACGATTAGACATCCTCAATAAAAATATCATAGATTTTATATTGCGGATTGAATTACTAGGACTCAAAAACTATTAAATTTATTAATAACTAATAATAATTGTAAAAAAATACATTAAGGAATTTTCCACAAATATCCTTTTAAGGAGCTTTTTAGTATCCAAACCCAGTTAATTTTTATTATTTTAATAAAATGGTAGTAAATTATAGACTACCCTCTAGGCCACATGCTCTAGGCTATGTTCGTATAGTAGGTATTTGCATGCATCATTTTTTTATTTGATTTAATTTTTTTTTGAAAGAACAGTCAACACTTACATCCTGAATAATTTGTATACTGTATAAAAATACTTACAGCAGTACTTTAAAACTTAAGTAAGAAAAAGTAATAAAAAATAATCCTATCGGAAGAATAATAATTTCGTACAGCCTTAAATTCACCATGTCCAAAACAAATCAGTAATGATATAGCATTAAATATTTTGTTGGCAGATTAAATAACAGTGCAAGTGAGTTATGGCCAGCAGAAGCAACGCCGGGGGAACAACTTGTATGTTTTGAGAATTATTTTAATAATTCATGGACATGTAAGGGAGGGATCGATGTACTTTCTTTTTATTGGTGTTGTAGGTACCTATAAGATTTTAATTCTAATAAGATATTTTATAATACGAATGTTTTCTGTAGCATATTTTTTACAGATTTTATATTATTTTAAATATTCAGATAAAATTAACTGGTTGGATAACATTAACATAAGCGCCTTTTTATTTATTCAAAAAGGTTTGAGTCGTCTCAATACTGAGAATAATAATGTTAATTTATATATTTCTAAACAAAACTAATACAAAGCTAAATAAGCAATCAAGTAAGAACATCCAAAGCGTTGGAATATCGTAACTAATAAATCCGACTTTAGAAAAATGATAATCGCTAATTAGTCACGGAGGTTTCAAGACAAAATTGTAGCTATCGAGAAAAAAACACGAATGACCGCAAGCGCATCCCGATCGATACGTATAATCGATACTTATAAATCGATTCTGTTATGAGACGATAAAATCGAGTTGGATCGCCGCCGGCTACCGGGCGTCGGGCTAAGCGACGATTACTCGCCGATCGTCTTATTTCTTAAGACTGTGGTCTTGGCTGAGACTATGGTAGAGCGGGAGCGATAGCGGATTGGAAAACGCTGTATTTGACAGTGACGGTTTATAAATTGACATGTGCTGTGCTAATATGAAGATGGATTAGCTGACAGAGACCGTTTATAAAATGTCACAAGCGTGTTTAGCTGAAGTTCTATACTCACCGAGTGATGCGTACATTAAACTAAATGATATAGAGTTAAGTATATGCTGTTGAATTAATTATCTCCTCCTTTAGTAACCTGTAAAAGAAAACGCTTTTCCTAACTAGTCAAACTTTCACAATTATTTACCTACAAATAATTATGTGGCTCCTGTTTAAGTCTCGTCTTTATTTACGAGCATAGCTTACAAGCATGCTAAATAATATTATTAAAAGCAAAATCGCTCATTTATTGCTTATGAATAAACCCAGCCTTACCAACGCAAGATTATCGATAAAATAATTAAATGGTTAGCCTCGAAATCGATTCTCGAGTGTTGTTATCGAGGAAGGGTTATTTGTTCCCTTTTTCGGCGGAATAGCGGACCTGTTTTGAAAATTGCGTGAGCGATCGAAATTATTCGCCTTAATTCGGTTATAAGCTTTTGTTCAGAATCATCTTAGAATAAGAGAGTATAAGAATTTGTGCTTATTATCAGTAAGCATCTGATTATTATCTAGTTCATTGTCAGTTAAACAATCTTATTAGATTTATAAATAACTTGTCTAATACTTAAAATTACTATGACGTTTATGCAAACAACATAATATGCCCCTTACATACGAGGAATGAATACACAACAAAGCTTACAACAAAAAATTCAACAACGATCTTTAAAACTTTTAATAAACTTCTCAAAATTGGTCATCCATACGTCACACAGGAATAATTTCGACACCATTTTAATGGTTCTTAAATTACATCCATACGTCATTCCACACAATAAGGTGCATTAAAAGACATTAAATTGTCGCATATGTAAGTCACAAACAAGTTAATTGTGTCGATGGCGACGGCTGTGATTTATAAGAGCTTTGTCGGCTTATCGGCTTCCGCTGGACCTTTGTATCTTTTATCCTTTTATGTTTTAAAACGTTAGGAATTCGTGCAAGTTTTAGAGGGTAGTAATGAAATGGACAGTACAATAATAATGGCGCTTGATTAGAGGTTAAAATCGAAAAGAATAGATTACTATCCTACTAAAATCTTAATAAAAGTAACAGAGAAGTATTTTTGTTAATAAGTGTATTCGCGATAATGTTATGAGCTATTTATTTACATGCACTAAGGTAGTTACTTTTAATATAAATAAATTTTTGGTAGGTACGATTTTCAAGTTTTATTTAGCAACAAAGCGTAGTTCGCGACGATGAAGTTTTTTAAATATAGAGAAATATATAATGAGGTCATTAAATTAATATTTCACAGTTTTAATGAATTTTTTAATCACTTGAACAGATGAGGTCTTATCACAGATGTATAATTATATAATCTACACCATAAAATAAAGCTCAACCAGTATTAAAGGTGTCAATACGTTATTCGTATTTAAATATGAAAGAATCCCAAATGTTTTGACAAAAGCCTCCCAAACATTTATGGCCGCCGAATGAGCAATAAAATGGCGAATATTCTTTATTATTACTTTAGGATTTGTTTCCTGTTTAAGTTTGGTTATGAGAGATAAAATGCTAAAATAAAAGCTGTAGGTACCTACTACTATTTATGCAGTATTCAATCTTGAATCATATTTCAGCTTTTGTTTCAGCTACATTAAAAAGTGGACTCTATATTCTCTAGATTCTCGATAGAATTAAAATTGAGCAGTTTTCTTATAGTTTTCTAAATAGAATTATGAAAATAAATTAAGAGGTAATAATTTTCAACATAGATGTTCATCGTGTGATTAAAATTTGGAAATAGAGTTGTCTCCATATTCTTACTGGATTTAATATTAAATATGGTTTCTTACATAAGAGTTAGATTTACTTTCTTACATAAGATCAAAGAAAAAAAAGACGTGTGTCACTCGGGGACTGCCGCGGTAAAGCTATTGCATGCTATGCCTTCAAGCCACACCTCCGTGCCCGTCGGAGAGGGGAGCGTGAGGTTTTTTCGTTACGGAATTTCTGGATTCGATCCCCGCGCTCAAGGCCCGCGATAGAAGTTATGCAATAGCTTAACAACTCTGAGCATTTCAATCTCCAATTGGACAACATAACAATAATGCAACGAAAATGAATAACAAACAAATAATGAAAAAATAATTAATTTCCACGCGGGAACGCTCTCCAGACGTGTAGTGATGAATTGACATGTAGCCGGGCCATTAAGAGGAGATAAAAGGCATTTAACTCAATCCACGGCGCGGTGCCCGATCCGCCGACACTACCTTTGTGTACAGGGTGCTTTATTTTCGTATATCCAGGTGTAAACTAATACATTAGAAAGGTTATGTGATTACTCAATGTACCGTTTCAAATACATCCTAGTAATATTATAAATGCGAAAGTTTGTTTGTTTGTTAGTACTTCACGCAAAACTGCTGACCCGATTTTCATAAAATTTGGCACACGAAAATCCAATGGGTACGCGAACTATGCATGTTTTCCTTTGACTACGCTGCCGAAAGTGTGTGCGAAAAGCTTGTATAATATAAACCTTATATTTCTATTTACTACTTAAAAGAATCACGTTAAATTTAATTGGTGGATTAAAAAAAAAATTTTAACACATAATTACCTAATACATGAAGTATGTATATTGTCTTGTGCTTTATATTTATGATCTCCTAATAATAGCTATTTCAACTGGTGACGATTCTTTGCTATCAGATGATTAATGAATCAACAAATTAATTTTAAATATCCAATAATTTTCTATAAATCTATATAACATGAAAAATAATTATCAACCGACGTCCATATAGTATAACAAGTTTATGACTATATACGAACAAAAATATTCATTCTAAAAACAACACGCTGTATAAGGGCACGGCCGATAACCGCGGTTGAGCCGTTCGGTAGCTCACTAATGAACTCCCAACAGATACAGCGCTACAGAGATTAGCTTATTTTTAAACCTTTTTAAACCTGCTAGTTACTTCGATAACTTACTAACGGGCTACCATTGATGTCGCCGCTGCTACTGTAACCTCAGCTTCACTAAAATACGGAAATATACAGTAAAAGAGCTTATGTATAGAAGAGTAGAAGTGATTCTAGTTGTATAAACTTCTTCTTTAGTTCGTTTTTGTTGGTGTTTAAAACTTAAACCTGACTGCTAAATATCTGAATGGCTTGAAATATCAATAATTCCACAAAATTGAGCTACTATTAATTGTGAACTGAAATCAACTCGAAATAAAATTCATCTCTTCTCTCGTGAAGATGTAAAGAATTTGTATTCTGATTAGCTATAATCGCCATCTTTAACTTTATTAAACTCAAACTCAAACATTTATTTATTCAATTAGACTTCTTCCAGAAGCACTTTTGAATCGTCATTACATTCTTTAAATTTACCACCGATTCGGAAAGCAGTATCTATGGAGAAGAACCGGCAAGAAACTCCATAGTTGCTTTATTTTATTATTATTTGCATTATTTTACTTAAGTTAGAAAAAGTGCACTCAAATCTAAAATATATATATCTAGCAACTATATTAACGTTAACGAATCTAAGCGATTTATTTTTGTTACTTAAAAAATGTAACAGTAACACATACACTATAAACTCATATCTCAAATGTGGTACTTTAAAAAAATGACCATTGATAAACACTCACACACACATACTTTAAAAAGTTGATTATTTTGAGATTGACTCATCATTGACGAGTTGATAAAAACCTATAAAAGTTTACGTGATTTTTTAGATTCACCATTGACGAGACACTTCCAACTTTGAACTTAAGCCCTAATTGGCCCAATCTGTTCAATGCAGTGTGGGTAGTGCGTGATATCCTTATCAGCTGATATCGCAGCCGTTAATTAACTTGTTCATTAGAGCCCGGCCGTGCGTGTATAACACGGGAACTATTTTTGTATTTTTCCTAATTAAAATTTAATTCTTGTCTCGCATGAAGCGAAGGCTTGAGATCAGACCTAGTTTATGATACGATTGATTTTTTCTACAGAAAGACACAAGATAACAATATACAAACCACAATAACAATAAACATCGCTCAATTTAGTTTAAAAACAAATTCCAATAAGACTATTTAATAAAGCAGTAACTTATTCGATTTTATCATTTTTATTTTGAACAAATAAATGAAATATTATCATCAAATTTATTTCGACACAAAATTGATTCAGTGACATCACACTAAGCCGCGGACTTAATCTACCATTTTCTAAGCAATAATAACGGTGCCCTAGCGTAATTAGTTATTAGCCGCTAATGCATCTTAGTCCGAGATCCAGTTGGGAAAAATTTTGTTCTATCTAAAAATCAAACTGGACAGTGGACATGTTATTAGTACTTAATAAAAAAATTATGAAGTTTTTTTTATATTTAGAATATTATATACACCTAACTTAAATAAGTAATAGATCAATTTCTTGCAGTCACTTGATTGGTTTGAAATACACCGAAATAAATAAGGTGAACGGGCTCCCAGACAGAATTTTTGAATGAACTAAGCTTGTATTATGATTGTTAGATTATAGGAAAAACTTCGTAAAGCCTGTGATAAATCGGACAGATCTAGCAAAATAGCACTAGTCTATGAACGTTTACGAAGTGCAATCATGTACCTTCTACACGTTAACAAAAAAATCTAACTTCTATCTCCATTCCATCAGCCCTATCAAATTTAATTGCAACTTCAATAATTGAATCAAACTAAAAGTGAAATTAAAACGGCCTCTGATTCACATTTAAGAAATAATCCACAACCAGACCTCGTACTAACTCTCAAATCCATTGACCCGCCGGCTTCTTTACAATATTTTTTGTTTTATTCGTTCACGAGATACAAGCAACACGGCATATATTAAGCTACTGAATTTGAGGACCCACGTTAAGATAAATGATGTTATTTATATGCATATTGATAACACGGAATTAGGACCTTTTAAGTAATGAACACTTTGAACTTTTATTTCGGTACTTTATAATGGACGGGTTTGATGTATGGGGTGTGATTACTAGTCTCACCCGGTTTTGCCCGTGTTGAGTTGGTAAATTAAATATTCGTACATGTTATTTTATACATACTTTGTTTAATAACAAAGTTTATTATGTCTTCAATTTGCTTCTAATAAGCGACAATCCAATTTGATTTTGAAGTATTCAAAATTTTGTCACAACATTAAACAATACATGCTCTTAAAATATTCGTATAATTTATTTGAATATCACATCTTTATTAGTTATTATCCAAAGATCAATCTTGCGGCCAAGGAAAATAATATTTCAATACTTACCTCTACACGATGTTAGGGGCGTTCTCTCGTGATGTATAGCGCCAATCGCCAAAACCAAATTGTGGCATTTGTTCTGCGGTTTTGCGGTCCTTGTGGTTATTATTCTTATACTTTAGTTCAACAAGTTAGTGTGAAATATGTGATAATTTTTGACCATAAAATGACACTTAAAAAAAGGTAATATGTAGTATTGTCATTGGCGATATTGTAAGCTCTAGAAATATAGAGACTGTTTCTTCCTATAGTATTTGTCGTAACTTTTCTTTAGGCAATATAATATTGCCCTTTAGTATTAATTTTAGTATTAATTCTTATGAGAAAATTCCTATATTTCCTAGTTAGTTTCGATGGTTATAGCAAGTTATAAGTATACTTTAATACATTTAAATTCGTAATTACATAATTAAATTAGTAATTAAAGTGAAACTTTTATTACATCGTCTCAACTCTCAAACTTTTTGGTCTGTGTAGCGCATGTCGCGTGTATCGCGGCTGCCGAGTAGGTATACCTACTCGGCAGTCGACCGTCACGCGACATGCGCTACACAAAGCAGTGTTTGGAACCGTTCGAACAGTTTCACTTTTACCTTGGTTTCATAAGACCACACAAAATTTTTTTCCCCTTCAAATCGTAGATTCTAAAGTAACTAGTGCTATATAAATATCAAGGAAAGACGCGGAATGAATGTACTTATTCAGTTGGAGTGTTAGGTATGTTTGCAATCGTGTTCCATCAGAGTTGGTCACGAGCCCGATAGAGATGTCCAGTAATTAGCTATATATTGAGCTTTTAGCTGCGTTTGCTTTTATAGTTTTTGAATAAATTGTGAGTTAGAGAAGGTCTTTGAACTGCACTTTTCTATGTATTGACTTTATTTTGTAGGTTTTTTTTAACAGATTCGACTATTCGCCATGGAAATGCATCGTATATATTATAATGTCTTGTTGGATATTGGCAGAAACATTAAATTGTAAACAAATCAGATTGAATAATGGATTGAATAGATTTTCTTTTCTCTTAAATCTAATCTTATAGTCAGATGTCAAGTTATGCTTCAAAGCACACCAATACTAAGATTATTTTATATTTCTGTAACTTGACTATTAAAATGAATGAAACAGCACACGTCCCAGATAAAACGACGCTTTTAACGTGCAATAAAATCCAAAAGGGTTTGCAAATTGCGGCATAAACACCAATAAATACGAAATCCGTTAAAACCGTATCCCAATACGGTTCCCCATAAGTATACCGACCTTTCTAATAAGTTTAAAAGCCAAGATTACATTCCCGGATCCCGTTTCCACGAGAGCCAAGGTCGTACCTCCCGAGACACTTATACCATCTTATACGGTACAAGGGAAACGCATTTGAGACGGTAGCTGCAGATAGAGGTCGCTGTTGTCTTATCTAGCCGATAAACTAGATAAGCAGGTGGGAGGAAACTACGCACGGATTTATCTACCGAATTTCTTGGACTATTTCCATTTAATTTTATTGTGCTGACGACTTTAGACTATCTATAGGACAAGTATAGTGGTGCAACAATGTAATATATTAATTAAGAACCCGTTAGTTCCCTATCCGTCCCTTACATTCCTTATAATTTTACCATCACAAAAAGGAGTAATGACTCTAGGTTCCTTTGCCATATAGGAATGTCAAAATTAATCCATATCTGTTTAGCAATTCTGGTGTAAAAACGATTGACAGGCATTTGCATTTACTTTTGCCTGTAGAGCGCGTTTTAAACAGGTTAATTTTATTGCTACTGTATTACTTATGTATTTATATATTTTGTATTATTTCCGAAAATTATCAAATAAAATTTGTAATTGTAATTGTATAGTGACTATTTATTGAAATAAAAAAAATGTATTAATTTTTTTTATTATTTTTTTATTATTAAATTGTTTATGACGACAAGGTAATTTTTATGTTATTTATATAAAAAATAGACTAGGTAATGGGTATGTTATCTATGATCATAGTTAACTCCTAGACACGGTTGTAATACCAGGCACGCATGAGTAGTGAGGAGCTTCGAGTGTCGATGGAAAAACGCAGTACTCGCACGATCTTAATGAGAGTGGACAAACTGGATGTCCAAGGGCTTATACGTCAGCTTTATATGGATACGATTGTACGTAATTTTTGTACTTTGTATATATTTTCTCTGTATCACTTATTAAAATTAAATCATGTTAAAACTATTACAGAAGAAAGTTCAGAGTGTTGTACGATTTTGAAGACTAAAACACAAATTTCTCGTCTAATTGCTTAAATTTTTTATAAATAATAAAATTTAGTATGGGTAAGAATTCTTCATTTTATTTCTTGCATTATTAACATTAATTAGAATATTGTATTTTCAATAATCTTGTATACTTACAGGAACACAAATTGAGATCTCGAAGCATACCATAAACACATCAGTTAATTGACATATTAAAAGTAATTGCGCTATATTTTAATTGCAAGATGTCGTATCCACAGTATTTCAAGCAGGCATCATATCACGCGCCCTAAAAGGCAGTGGTATCATTACTTCGACCGGTCGCTACTGGCCACCTTCTTAGCGCGCTGCTAGCCTGGTACTTGGTCACCTAGCCTCGACTAAACCTTATTATATCGATATTTCTTTCGATAATTGTTATTTACTTAAGAAATGTATGTGTTTCTTGTTTTTGTTTATTAAACCAAAATAAAAATATTTATGGAATTTGATTACGTTAATGTTCAAACTTCAAAGCATATTTTAGTTTTCAGTCAGTTTTGTGTTACAGTTTTCATGTAAAACAAATAATATATTCACAAATTATTAAATACACATAAATACGTTTGAGAAAATTGAATTCAAATTGTGATTTTTAAGCTCTCAAAAAGTTTTCCAAGTTGGCCTTGTACAAATTAAACACATCAATTACATGCAGGGGTGTAACACACTGAAGTAATTATAAAAGTGTATTATCCCACACCCTGGCCATTACGTTTAAACCTATGTATTATCGAAGAACAATATTTAACCGAAGATTAGTATTGAAAAATAACAGCTTGCCTAGTGATACGCCTATAAAATATAGATAAATTCAATAGCCAGTCTGTCATAGAAGCAGGGCTCAAAACAGGCCATTATAGGCAATTTTCAGAGCTAGCTGTCGGGTGCAATTTTGCCGTATTATACAGTAGCCGACTTGTAGGTAATTGGTAACATTTATTACGTTGTAACAGCCGATCGTTGTATGGCAATATTTAACAGTTAGTGATGGCTTTGGAAAAATCTGGTTAGTTTGATAAATAAGATGAATTTTCAGCTGACTCATATTAAGACCAATATTTTTAGGGCCAAGACAAAAGATAATCGAAAATTTATAGTTAATGAATTAAAACACTGTGTTGTACATGTCTTGCTTGAAATTGCGGACACCTATATAATATTTATTAAGCCTAAAATATTCATCCAAAGAGGATATTTAATATTAGTTTATAGGAATATAATATTAAGGTTGATAAAATAAAACAAATTTTATCAAAAAATGTAAACTACCGATATTTTCGAATAAGTTAGTAAGATAAGAGTAAATATCTGGTTTGATACACAACCATGTAATGACAGGTCTCCGCCAATACGCATTTATTTTCATTTTATATTACATCGTCATTATGGCGTCAAGAATTACGTCGAAATATATTATATGTAATTATATCATACGTATTAAATAAACTATTATAATATTTAGTTTATTTTCATTCATATAATATGACATAGGACGTTATAACTTTGAAATACTGGTATAACCAAAAGCTGTCCATATTTTTGTTCGAATAATAATAATTAATTGAGTTCAAAACCAAAAATTCGCTCAGGATAAACTCATTAAATTATTGTATTTCCCCGATATTATTCGAAAGTGCTACTAAATAGTAGTCTAATTGAATAAATGAATGTTTGAGTTTGAGTTTGAGTTTGGTACTTGATAAGTATACAAACTTTGAATTAAATATGTCCCTTTAAAGTGTGTCAAAATCAACTGTAAATAAGTCGGTTACATCTTAAACATACCTAAAGGTGAAGCTAATAAAAACGTGGTAAAAACAATTGTATTTACCACTTTTACTGATAGCGATTGTTGACAAACATTCTTATAAATTATTCATTCGAAATTATGAATTAATGTTGTAGTGTTATTAAACAACGTTTGAATCACTTACAAGACATTAAACATAACGGATTGCAATTACAATAATGCGTAAATTAAATATGATGAATTAATTTGCTTTTAAACGTACGTATACCATTGAGATAATATTACTACGTATGGAGGAGACACCACGAACAAAATCTGTGCGCCATTTTTTTGCTCTAACTAAGTTTTAAAAATTATTATTTAGTTAGGTACTTAACGATGAAAGTTATTCCTTTGCACTTTTCCGTATTATTTGTATTATTTGTGCAATATCGTAACACACACGAAGGCATGTTTGATGCGTTTCACTTTAAAACCATTAAAAAATACCGCTCAACATACGTCACATGACGTATGTTGAGTGGAACATAAGTGATGTAGGCGGTGTCGTCTCCTATTAATATTATCTCAATGACGTATACATATTATTATATTAATTTAGTAGCTGCGCTTCGCGGTTTCACCCGCGTGGCTCCGTTCCTATTGGTCTTAGCGTGATGATATATAGCCTTCCTCGATAAATGGGCTATCTAATATCGAAATAATTTTTCAAATCGGACCAGAATTTCCTGAGATTAGCGCGTTCAAACAAACAAACTCTTAAGCTTTATAATATTAGTATAGATAAGTTGACTTCGTTTCAATACCTGTATAATATGTAAGATTTAAACAAAATTCCACGTGTGGTCCCATAAGTTGTAATATTTACGTGGTTGGTTACATTTAATACAAACAAATAAAAACAATAATTATCACACGCAGCATACAACGAATAAATACATATTTTATTTGTATAATTTCTTTCTTCATTGAAACGAGCGACGTGTATTGATTATCATATTTTAATACTTTGTTACAGTTAATATTAATTGAAGTAGAAATTTTAATTTTATATTGATTTGTTGTAGTTTTTATACGCTTTTTCGCTGAATAACTTTCTGTTGGTGGTCATGCTATTTTGTTTTTCCTTTTCCGTCAATTAAAATATAATTATCTGATCATACGGTACTCGTTTACGGTATCTTTGTTTTTTTTTTTTTCATTTATGCAGCAAAAGAATACGAAGTCAAAAGTGCGAATTGTTTCTAAAACACCTTATTCGTAGATTTTGTGTTAACGTCGAATTATATTGTTTTAGATTTTTCTTAAAAATCAAATATTATTCAATAATTGGTGACGTTAATCTAATTAGTACCTATATTATAATGTATGTTTAAAAAAACAAATCAAGAAACGAGACTACTAAATTATTCACTGAAGATATTTTCGTTGGTGATTATAAGGATAGCTCCATATTTAGTAATAATATATCAAATATCAAGCTATTTAACATACAATTCATTCTCATAACAGAATACACAGATGTGTATATATGTTTTAGGATTACCACTCTAGAGTGGTAATTCTAAATCATTTCTTAATCCAATCAATAAACCATCATCAACAGAATTTTCTTGACGCATTATATATCAAATCCTGCGTATCAGTAGCAGTTATAATAAATGCTGACAATATATAATTGAAATTCAATTAACAATGAATATTCAATAACGTGACTAAGTTATAGGAACTGTGCGGCCCGCGTCACGGGCGGGTCACGACGGGCGAATGATCACTACTGATTTATATTTTATTTATGTCAATTGTTTTGTACACGAGTTTATAGTGGGTTGTGTACATGAGAGATTTGTTACTAATGGTACAGGTGCTTTTATTTAAGGGAGAATTTAAAACAAATCAGCAGGAATACGATCTACATTTTTCCACCAGAGAATAAATAGCATGGCAACAGTTAGCCAATACCCATTTAATTTAGTGAATTCATCAGCTTTAATCACTTACAACGATATGGAATAAAAATAAACAAATGAAATAAAAGGGATGGTGTCTGTTTCAATATTCCTGAAGGATATTTAGTTCCTCGATAAGTTGGATAAGACAAAAACTATAGCTATAGTGTGGCTATAGTCAGGTTTAAAAAGCAATTCTACAAACAGCATCATAAGGAAACAAAATACTGCTAAAACATCTTAATTTTAAAAAGAAAACATTATATTTCAAAAATAGTCCTCAAACATTCAAGTCATTTATTACATGACGAACCACAACACTGCTAAATCAATTTAAAATGACCACAATCTCAAAAGTGCCTCAAAGATGCCAGCTATTTATTACATGACAGTGTCACGTGTGCGCTGCTCCTTACGAACTTAATCGGCTCGTTAGCCGTCATGTATCCACGGACATTATTTGCAAACCAGTTTCAATACGTAATATCTCTTGTTTACTTTAAAGGAATGCGATAACCGACTGCGTGTTTGTGTTATTATAGAGCCACTGTTAGATACTAGTTTATTAGGGCTAGGATAAATATTAAGGCATTAGGGTCCGGTCCCATATCTAAATTCTAGGGAGAAATTCTGTTCCCAAAGCAAAGTCCCTTGCCGCGTCTTTATGTCAGTCTGGTCTGAAATGAACTCAAGTAGTGGTCGAATTTTCTTACAGTTTAAATAGTTTTTAAATATTGTCAATAAAAAAGAGTGATTCTCGAAGCTTGCCAGATTCCTGTTAGAAAAACGACGATATTTGTGCGGGTTACTTCTCGATTATCTCCGATTTAGGTATACTCTTTTTTTGCTCTAAAACTAATAAAAAAATTGGTTGTCTGTAAAGTCGGTTTACTGACGATAGTTGAACGTGACAACGTCCGATTGTGCTTCTTTGTCGCTCGTTCCGCGCTCTCGCTTGCACTTCAAGTCTTACATGGAACGCCTCAGAGCGAGGTAACGCCGCATGAGTCATGTTTTTTCGTGCGTGCAGCCGGCTATATCGAATTATAAGACGTTGTCACGTCAAAAACAGGTTCAAAAGCTTTGCAATGTTCTCTAATACCATACCCTAACAGTGATGAAACAAAACAAACACAAGTGGTCCATAGAGCACAGTCATGAAACGAGAAGCAATAAAATAACAACTCGAGATCCAAACCCAGTAGCAGGGAGCTGTCTCCACGAGCAAGTACTTATCCACCAGACAAAAAAAAACATAAAGATTTATTGTGTATCGATCGTCAAAAGAAATCGAATGGCCAGTGCTTAGGCACGGAACAAACATGGTATGTATTTGAATACTTTATTCTTAATACTAATGATATGAATTTTGATTGTTTGGTTTGTGGGATTGTTTGTAATGGTTAAATTCAATTAATAGGTAAATGATATTTCATAATTAAAACCTATATTTTTCCAGAAAGAAAATATTTAAGTTATCATGGATGGAGCTAGATGCAGCAGTATAAACGATTAGGAAATTTTAAATGACAACTGAAATGGTTCTAGATTAGTTTAGATAAATCTAAATATCATCATGATGATGATGTTGAACAACTAATCCTGTAATTATTTCGGATAAGGTAAAAATATCTAAACATAATATATCCTACTTTTTTTCAGATTGCATACGATTCGATATATAGTTCCAGTGTGCTTATGATGTATCAGAATGCATCACCAACAAGTCTGAATTCGGCCTTATGTTTACGACGTGTGTGACGCATAGCAATATTATCTTTATAGCGTTTTACATTTTGTCTTTCCATTTCGCTTTTATATTTTATACAATTTAATAAAAATATCTTCTTGCTCGCATTCTATTACACATAAACTTTATCAAGTATTGATCTTCAAAAGCAATCGGATAGCGTGTTATGCCATCTCTTTCTAACGTATAGGTTTGTCTCGTTCCTATCAATCTATTTGATCTCTCCGTTTAAGTATGATGAATGAAATGAAAATGCGATGTGATTGACAGGGATATTTCGTTGTTTAATCATTGGTTAAGTAACGTTTAAGATTCTATTGTTAATATCGCTACTGGTGTTTTTTTGTTGGTTTAATACATATTACATCATCTAGTGTTTTATTTCTTCTATCTGACATATTATTATAACATTTATACTTTTTAAATGTTTCATCATTTTTATCAGTGTTGTTGAAATTGATACTTTAAATCTTTTCTTCATTTTCTAGTTATTTACCATCAACATAGTACCTATCTCCTACTTCTTAATTACACTTGCAACAGCACATCTCTCGTCTGAACAGACTACATGATTTCGCGGATAATTGTATGTTTAGCTGATTAAATAACCATTTTCTGACATAAACAGACATTAATCTGCGGTTTCTATAATCATAGTGTGAGCTTGTAAATTGTTGGTTGTGAGCTATTTTTATTTGATGTGAAAGATCTACAATTTCACGCTACATTGATAATGTTTAAGAGATGAAGATATTATAATGTCATGTAGTTAGATTTTCTATTGACGTAAATAATGTATTATTATGGATATATACCTACATCGACAAACAAACACACTAAATTTAAAGTGTTATTTTTAAACATTTATGATCTTGTGAAAATCGTTTGGTATGAAAATTATTATTCGCAGTGTCTATAAGTTAAGAGAACCATAAGCCTCTCGAATCTCGATGCTATCTAACTACAATATAGTTAAAAATAATAGTTAAAAAAAACTAAAAAACACGCTTTTAGTTCGGTTTTCTATATAACGCGTGTTTTTTATTTTTTTTTTAACTATTATTTATTTTATCAAATTAGTGTATTGTCATCGGTCCTAAATAAATCTACAAAGTTTGAACGAAATCTGGCCGTTTAAAGTGGGTCAAAATCGCGCCCAAAGAAGTCGGTTACAAACATACAGGTGAAGCTAATATAAAGCGTGTAATAACCCATAATTAACCAATAAGGCACATAAAGATCTCAACGACAGAATAGAAAACGCGTGTTATGTAAAATAGAAAATTATTAGATTCCGAGTTTTATCGAAACTAGTTGTGACCCGGACTTGCTTTCACTTAAATACATGTAATCGGTGTAAAATTAACAACTGGACATATTATTGCTAGTAATTCTGATGATTACTGTTATCTTTTGATATGAAGGTAAGGTCCTCCTAACCGGTTTTAAACGGATCTCGATAGATAGGCGCAGGAGCAAAAGGATCTGCCAGTTGAGGTACCATTTAGCAAAGGGGTGTTAAAATTCATACTAGTTTTGATTTATTTGGATACATAAGGACTTTAAATAACTGGAGGATTTATAATTATTGCTTGGCTGCAAATAAGAGGAATTTAGTCCTAGATAGCACAAAAATTTTGGCTTAAATAAGTACACAATTTTATAATGCCCTCGGCTCAGGAAGTTAGCGCTTTCATCTCTCAAAGTAAAGCCATATCTAATGTTATGTTTTACTTATATACGGTAGGGCAGTAATTCTATCAAAGGTATTTAAGAGGTATTTATGCCATCAATATTTTTATACAATTTTTTCAATTATCTTGTCTTTCATATCGAAACAGGATATTGAGAACTTTTGAAATATTGTGAAATACAAGTAAAAAGTCGGACGATTCGTCTAGTATAAATACGAATGGAGACTAAAAAAGCGATTACACAACACTTTCTCGAAGATGCGCAGGCGCAAGGTTATCTTTGCTAACTCGTGGTTTCTCACTAATGACCCTTACGTAACATAATATATGGCAATTATCTCAATATCTCCAATTAACGATATATCACGACTATATGAAGCCATTATTTATTGACCTTAAATAAACTGTTTCCTCTTCTATTTATTTATGTTCTTTTTCTGTTGAATTGTTGTTTATCTGTTTGATTTTATCGTTATTTGATTTACAATCATTAATATTATGGGTACAATGTTGTATTAGCTTGTCTTTGTAATCAGTACCAAATTATTTTTTAAAGTTGAAGAAAAACAAGACTTTTTCCAACTATGTTTTCATTTTTGTGGCTATGATTTGTCATACTGTACTTGAATAGTCAAATTATTTACTAAATTAATGCCTTACCTATGTAGGTACATAATATTATCTACGGTAACATAATCTTTGTAATTTTTGTTTCTCATAAATAAGCAAGACAAAGAGATACCATAATATAACAAAATGATGATGCAGCCGTCTTCATTGATCTTAATATAGCAATAAAACATAAATCTTGAAAACCATTTATTGATTCCAAAGAAAAATCAATAAAAAATAGATCTCATATAAATAAGTCAGTCAGTAATTAGATTGTAGGGTGACGTGTGAAATATTGGCGTGGAATGAATTAGAGCTGTGATAAGGCTTTATCACCACAAGCGTTCCACAATCTCTCTGTAATAACGAAATAACCTTCAATTTATGCTCCTCTTTACGAAATACTGGGTAGCGTTAGCAAATTCATTTTCTTAAGTGTAATTGAAATATATTGTTTAAAATATGTAGTTTGCTTCAATTGTCGATTACTACAGTCATGAGTGCATATTTAAGTTAATATAAATTATTATAGCTTCATACAAAATTATAAAATAAAATTAAAAAAAGATAATTTCCAGTTAGGTATATCGTTATAATTATTCATACACGTAAGGAAAAACTAGGTATTGTGCAGTATTTAATAATTTGTGTTTTGTATCTATCACAACAGCTTTGGAACAAAATATATTATTCTCGTGTTTTAATTAATTTTAAATTGTATTATGATGAGTATAAATTCGTAACTGTAAAATAATGAATGCTTGTGTTGCTATCCGTACACAGGTCGCGATGTTAACAGAGACAGGCTAAGTTTTATTGCGCAGTAAACTGGCCGGGGTATCCGGTGACTCTCGTTCTTATAATTCCTAATCATACCACAATAATATCCTAATACTAAGTCGTTTTAATACGTTTAGTTCGTAATATTTATATTGCAGTATATATATAAATTAATTAATTAATCAATCATCCTAAATTGGTTCATCCGTTTTGAGGATGGGGACAAACAGATAGACAAATTTTGTTTTCATTGATGTAGAGTAACTAACCAGTGTTTATAGTAACACTGCACATTGACTTCCAATTCATATTATTAGTAAATTGTATAAATCAATGAGTTTTGTCGAAAATATAGCGTATAATAATTATATTTTTTAAGCGTGTGCTCACAACAGAGCGTGCGCGAGCGCTATAATTCAAAATCATTATCTTAACAAATTGTTCGTGCGTCGATCAATTACTATTACGTTGCTAATTGTTCACATTGGTTTTCGAAGATTCGCACCGCAAGGTCAAATGCTTTCCGCATCTCAGTATATTGAGGACGAACCAAATTTGGTCATCGGTTTCATGTCTAGCCTTGGGTTTAATGTGAAAAGGCACGCGATTATTAGATAACCTGAAATTACGAATGGTCAATACTTTACGTGTTAAATATTACTGATGTTGTTGTTCTGTTTCTATTTGATGTAGGTATGTTGCAGGCATTATCAGGCACCGCTTAACATCAGGTGGCCCACCTGCCCCTTTGCTTGCTCTGACATAAAAAAAATGTTGTTCTGATTGTGACGTAGTTGTTGCATAAATCATTTGGAATACAGTTTTTTATTCTTGAAATTAACTTTCAATTAATTCACAGGTTATCATAGGAGAAAATTTGGATTCAATTCATTCATGTTATTCCTATTCAAGGACTTCAACACAATTAAAATTATATAATTTGCTTGACAAATATCGGATGTTTTTTGACACACAAATAACAATGAAGTGAATAATATCCACATTTACAATGTATTGTATTTTTTAAAAGCGTGACTCAGTGGCAAATCTCTTGACAAGTTACCAAATTTCGCACATTACTGCAAATGTATACTTACCACGAGACGATACCCTCGGTTAAGTAATTCTAGGTCATAAGTAAGTTCTAGATTAAAACCCATTAGAGCTTTCAAAAGAAGCTGCAATCTCTAGCAGTGCACAGGAGATTAGTCCTATAGTGGCTCTCAAAGAAAAATCAGCAACAGATATGAAATTTTTCGGCCCCATATCCTAAAAGTGCCGCGCAATTCTCCGCTTTTACCCGTAATTCTCTGCTCCTATTGGTAGCGTGATAATAATATATAGCCTATAACTATCCTCGATAAATAGACTATCTAACAGTGATCTAACAGTATTTTAATCGGACCTGTTGCTCCTGAGATTAGCGCATTCTAACTATTTTTTTAAATATAAGTATAGATAACAAAGGCCTTTTAAACGTAATTTCATCTCAATCGATGTTACAAATAACAAACGTAAAAAGTTATTAACCTCGCCGGAATCTCCCGATAAAATAATTTCGTAACTAATAAGTACAAGACGAAAATATTCATCAGCATGTGGTCCAGAGATTTATGGAGCTTGGGTTATCATTGGCTGCTCACCTTACTCGCGAACGGGGATCCAAGCACTCATTCCCACGGTAATAGTTTATATTTAACGATAATTAAGTAGATAATTAAGTGGAAAAATCGCTAATGGATAGAAAAACGGATTTAAAGATACATTAATTAATAAGGCTGAAATGTATTCATTGCTTTCGAGTTTTTTTATACCGAAGTTAATTACTAGGGTAGGTATAGCCTATAGGGTATATGTCTTGTCCTTATACCTCGTACTTCTTATTATAGTAATAATAGAGCTTTAAAATTTAGTACCTATACAGTTAATATTTACAAAAAAAAATATTTTTTCACACATCTTAATTTGCAGTACTGTAAATAACTTTAGATAAATTTATGAACGTTTTAAACTATTAGTAATAATAATAATATATTAATGCTTGTTCTGACTCCCATCATTTTCTTTAATCAATAAAGTTGGTTCGGTCGTCAAGTTGGAAGTTGGAGCAAATTTCACGAGTCAACCGCATAAGTTTATTCCTAAGTTCGGAATCTAGTTGAAGTTCTAACTATGTGTTATAAGTTTTATTAATAGACCACCTATTTTAGAATTTGTGTGGAAAATAATAACGGCGAAATTGCATAGTCTATTTATTAAATCAAAATAACTGCTTAATTTTTTATTCCACTACAAACTATATAACTATCGCTACGTAGAATTTTAATTTGAACTTGAATTTTAAAATCATTGAGAATCATTCGATGATTTACAGATGTCTATTTTAAACAATACCCAATCAAAACAGATGAATATCTAAAACAAAACAGCGATAATCATTTGTATACACAGTATAATTATCAAAAAGATCGCATAGAGACGTAATAAATAGCTGAAATAAATCAATTGCAGAAATCGACGTTATCGCGATGAAATATGTCGATTTGCCAAAACGGTTGGCAAAAAACCTACATACTAGAGTCGTGAGACGGAAGAGATAGTCATCTCGACATAATTCAACTAGTCACGCGTGAGCTACCGAACGCCTTGTGCGTCTGACAGCCTGGTACCTCGCGCTGACTGACTGACCTTGCAGGAAAAATTATCATTGTTTTTTTTTTATTTATTTAATCACGATTAAAAGCTGTCATAAGTCAGAGTTTGTTTAACGTAAAAATCTCTCGGGACAATAACAATTTTTTTTAATTGATCATCTCTACTTAACTTGTCATGAGTCATAATTAATATTTTAATTCGACATAATTCGAAATATAACTGGCAAAATAAAAAGAAGGCTTAATTTAAATTTATTGTTTTTTTGTTTATTTCAAGCCAACAACATTTAGTTTTTTTGTTTTATGGCAAAGCTTAGCCAGTCGAAGCGAAAAATTAAAGCATTAAAAGTGTTTATGACATTAGAATGATCTATAACTGTATGTATTATAATAATAATCAACAAACGCGTTAATTATACAGGGTGTACCAAAAAGTAGTGATGAACGGAAGCTGAGAGGTAGAGGACCTAGAGGGCTATCCGAATCACCCCCATGTATGTTATGCGATTTTTCGTATTTTCGGAGTTATGACGATTTTTTCAATTTTTCACCTATCGCCGAGTACGATGATATTTTCACTCATGCTGACGTCAATGATTGCGGAAGATGCTTGATTTTTTTTGTGTGCTAAGCTGAAAGATAGGCCAATTCAGTATGGTAACATTTACTATCGTTAGATCTTTGAATGGAATAAAAAAAATAATTAAATGGCAAGAAAGATAAAATTACCCAGTATGTTCACCACTTCAAGGGCCCGTAAAAAAATAAAATCACATAAAAACATTTTTCCGTTTGACTTTTAAAAACTTGCTCTATCTATCAGATAGCTACCCTGAAAATTTCATTTTATTATTCAGAAGGCTTCAATCGAATAATTTAAATCTAAATGTGGTAAGTGCAAAAATTGAATTAACATGATGATCATTAAAACCAATAAATAGGTGTTTAATTACCAGAAATTTTTAAAATAACCCCGCTGTTGCTCAATGCAAGTGCGACATCACCGTAAAAAGTTGTCTTTTAAATGTCTGAATGCCCTTTTATCATTTTTAATGGTTTCTTCTGTTACTATGAATTTCCGGGTTATTTCGTCTAAATTGTGGCATTCTCTCAAGTAGCCGAAGTCTTTTTAATATTCCCATTGAAACAAATCAATGGGGTTTAGGTCGAGGGACCGTGGAGGCCAGGCTTTAAGGCAGGCTTCACCGGCGCATGCGCAGGCTGCAACGACCAATCCATCTTTCAGGGTATCTTGGCCCTTTAGCCTGGCCTGCACGGTCCCCGGACATAAACCCTATTGATTATTTTCCGTGGGGATACTACAAAGACGAGAGACTGCCACAATTTGGACGAAATAACCCGGAAATTCATAGTAGCAGAAGAAACCATTAAAAATGATAAAAGGGCATTCAGACATTTAAAAGACTACTTTTTACGGTGATGTCGCACTTGCATTGAGCAACAGCGGGGTTATTTTAAAAATTTCTGGTAATTAAACACCTATTTATTGGTTTTAATGATCATCATGTTAATTCAATTTTTGCACTTACCACATTTAGATTCAAATTTTTCGATTGAAGCCTTCTGAATAATAAAATGAAATTTTCAGGGTAGCTATCTGATAGATAGAGCAAGTTTTTAAAAGTCAAACGGAAAACTTTTTTTATGTGATTTTATTTTTTTACGGGCCCTTGAAGTGGTGAACATACTGGGTAATTTTATCTTTCTTGCCATTTCATTCTTTTTTTTATTCCATTCAAAGATCTAACGATAGTAAATGTTACCATACTGAATTGGCCTATCTTTCAGCTTAGCACACAAAAAAAATCAAGCATCTTCCGCAATCATTGACGTCAGCATGAGTGAAAATATCATCGTACTCGGCGATAGGTGAAAAATTGAAAAAATCGTCATAACTCCGAAAATACGAAAAATCGCATTACATACATGGGGGTGATTCGGATAGCCCTCTAGGTCCTCTACCTCTCAGCTTCCGTTCATCACTACTTTTTGGTACACCCTGTATAATATAACATATTACCATTATGAATCATCATAAATCAATACATACACACGTCGATATAACACTTCATATTATGTGTAATTAAATAATGAAAAAAATTTAAATAATGTTTTGGCTTCCGAAACGATAATGTATGAAAATGTATTCAAAGTCGGTCCGTAAAAATTACTCGGTTATGAATGGACGGACATAATTGTGGATTAAAATAATATTGGGTTTGATTCTATACAATTATGGTAATTATTTCTACGGTCAGAGCGCTGGATAGCTTCTACGTATATTATGGTATGAGAGCCATTGAACATTACTTGAAAAATGTGCGTAAGGGAATAGAAATTGCTTTGAGGTATGTGTCATATAATAATATGTGTTTATTATATTGACATATTTAATAAGATCTTCAATATCATATCAGTATTTATCAATACTTTAAGTAGGTATGTCTTGACTTATGACTGAAGAGAAATTGTGAATCTGACCATATTAAGTGGGCATATTAATGCGTTCCTCCCGTGTTTCTGGAAAATAACATTTGTTTTTTATTATGATGTAAGCAATCATAATTCCTATATTATCATGCCAGAAAGTTCGACCCGCGCTACAAATTACATGTATTTATTCAAGCTAATTGGTTCTCGTGCTTTCATTCATAATTATTTTAAATAATTCAGAAGCAGGATAATAAGCGCGATTAAACTGGACAAATTAACGTGTTTTTATAAAACTTAGAACGATTGTATCCTGAATAAACATCATTATTTTCTACTGTATGTGTTCCCTCAGGGGAAAGCCAGAGGGCATAGCTAGTTGATGGATATTAGTATAAACTGTCGTTGTTTAATGTCTCAAGTAGGATATAGTGCGCAGTAGATGCACGCGCCGATCAAGGCCGCAGACACTTCCATAAGTGCGTCAAACATAGATATTACCTGTTTACGTAGGACCTAGTAATTGTTAAAGTTGTTTTTTAAGTAAAACAAGAACTCTTAGGTAAGGAGGTGTGTTCTGGGATTCATCTTTATTGGGTGAGTATTTTACTAATATCAGAACACCAGTATGATCGTAAATGCATCTGCATCATCAGCTGCCTTTGTTATGTCAGATTTAGTCTGTATTTAGATATCAGAGGTCTTGGTAGAGATCTGTTGAAGTTTAGGCATCATAAACAGGACTAGAATCTTTATAGTTCATACAAGACAAATGGTTTGGACAAGCAACAACAGCAAGCAAGTTTCAGCTAAGCATTTTGGACAGTAAGGTTATAGTATGATAGAGTCAAATACTTCAGATTTTCCGCTTTCTACAATCCTACTGAAGTTCAGCATAACTCTAACAATGAGTACAGTTAAAAACATGTAACACAGAGCGATTTGTGGCCAGCCAAGACATCGATTGACCGACTGGAGCGACGCGTAATCTTCGGGCGCGGCGCGAGGCGCATACAAACTAGCCGCAATCGCTCACCCCATTACATTGCGATACTTGGTGTTTAAGGCACGAGCTGAAGCGATTTGGTATTGTAAGAATATAGTTAATTGATAGAACTAAGCTAAGTCTCCGTATAGATATAGAGATAGTGTTCCTGCAGTGGGAATATGGACTGATTAAAATTGAGAAAACACGATTAAGAGATAGGTTTCTTCATAAATTTAAATTCAGACTCACACATGAAACCTAAAACTAAGTAAATTATTAATGTGTTCCTATAAATTTAAGCTAATAAAAATAGTAAAAGTTATGGGACAATGTTATGGAATGCAGCATTCAGATATTTCTTTGTTATTCTAAATTCAGTCTCAAACTTCAATTAAAACATTTATTTATTCAATCAGACCTTGTTCAGGTTTCGTACATTCCATCTGCGATTTCTTCTTTGTTTTTGTTATTTGGAAGATGGAACTGCAATTGCTGATATTATGTACTCCAATTCTTCTTGTCTGGAAAAAAAGGTCGGTAACTATTATTTTCTTCATTTACAGTATGTATTAGATATATTTTTTATGAAAATTTTGCACTTACTGCCAATTTCTTTCGCTTGCTCTTGTGTTTTGGACCAAAACAAAACATTACTAGGATCGATGTCAGATCGAAGCGGTAATCAAGGGGCTTTCTTATTATCTACACAGTAGCAACGAAAATGCTATCTTCAATATCTATATTCTATTGTATACGTATTATATTACATGTTCTTAGGATGTTGTGTCTTAGTACACTTGCATGCAGCATGATTTTTTAAGGGATCGTAATATTATTTTTTACGTATAAAATTTATCATTATTAGTTCTTTATTTTCCTGCGACATCCAATAGGAAAATATTTCTACAATTTATCAATCTGGCTTAAATCAAATCACTTTAATCCATCCAATCATACATTTTTACTTGCAATCTCACTGACGTTTCATTTCCCGCCAATATTTCGTCGCACAGATAACCTAGAAAAACGTTCAGAACATGGCCGTACGTGCGTAAAGCGGGGTGCACATGCAGACGTGCGTGTATCGCATTGCATCTGGCGTCTTGTGTACGCGGGCTTATATTCATGGAGCTCGATAATGTTGAATAATATTGTTATTGAATGGAATATGTATGTAGTGGATAACAGTATTGTTTAAATTGAATGTCTTAAATCCGAGATTTCATATGACTAGAGGCAACGTTTGTTGACCATAGGAGAAAAACTTATATATGCCTATTGAGCTGTATGTTATGTATTACGTAGGTCTAAGCTGGGTTTGGAGATATAGATTAAATTCCAGTAACGAACATAATATACATAATATCGTTAACGATAGTGAACTGTTCTGCTACGGTTCAGTATTTTTCCAAAGAATTTGTGTGATTTAATCTCTCTCTGCACATCTGTAAAACATAATAATGCTACACCTACACGATACACTCATCAATACGGACATCATCATCGCAATAGTTCGATTAAGAACAATTAAGTCCATCCACGTCACACACAATATAATAACAATTCCTACTCCACGTAATCGAATAAAAAAATCGGAATACGAATAATCGTTCGATCAATGAGAACAATTCGTTTTTGCCGCGCTCGACTTTGTAACCTTTCAACGAACTGTGGCTGCTTTTCTTGCTAACCGATTACCAGACATCCTCGGTCTATCGGATATGAGTCGCTAATTAAAGTGACGTCACAAAAACTGGCAGCGAGTACATTGCGCGCTGGAGACATGGGATATCGTAAACAAAAAGCGCGACGCTAGTGATGGATGGTGTGTCGATGTTTGTGTCGTCATACTATATTTTAGGGTTATTGTTAATGAATATTTCACGCGATAATTAATATCAAATTGAAATGTAATTACTGAGCTTATATGTTAATTTAAAATTACTTTTCTTAATCATATTACTTAATACTTATTTTATTGCATTAATTCATTAAATATTTTTAAAATTGCTTTCATTATCTTGAAATAATAATAAAAAATCTTCATATCTATCTGAGCGTAGCCGTTAAACATATTTCCAATGGTCCATTAATTTTCTAGCAGATATTATCTACTAAATATCCAGCAGATACAATCTAACAGCAATAAAAAGAGCTAATATACACTCTAGATCTTACAATCTAGAATAATACGACAATACTGAATTTGATGTTTAGTTTTTTATTGCATTCAAATGATTAATAATTATATATTTTTTTCTATCTATTATATAAAAATATACAACTTAAATACTGTTTACATCTTTTACTAAAACACAGTAACACATAAATATAATTATAATAAACTATCGACACGGGCACATCCCTATCTCGCCTGTCGCTCCCTTCGCGACAGCACGTACGATCCTCATTCCTATAATTCTTTTTAAATGTGAAACGTTATTTTTTTGACAGCCCTGCTCACGGAACCCACTAAATAATTTCACTTCATTTTATGCTTGGAAAAATTCAGGCACAACATTATCTGAAGCACAATGATTGGAGAAACTGTATGTTTTTATATGTTTATGAAATTTATATTGGCTCTTTTAACAGATCCTCTACCATACCCACATCCAATATTGTGTCATGATGAACATAATAATATGTTTCTTATCTACCTATCTATGATGATATAAAAAGTAGCAATACCTACCTCAGTGGCCAAATAGCCATTATACCTATTTATTATTATTTAATGTGTTCTCTATTCACTTTTTGAAACATGTTTTTATCTCAAGCACAGCAAAAGATTTCCATTGTTTTCGGTCAAATATACTTCACAGATAAATTAGTTATGCTACCATAATAATAATTAATTTCTTAATTATCTTCTGCCTTTTAAGTAACGTCGACTTTAACACCTTAATTTCTACAACCAATATATATGACAATAATATAAATGACGAAGTACTAATTAGATCCCCAATTTATCAAAGAGCCTTAAGAACACCAAAATCATACGGAATAATCTTGAATTATAGATGCTTACCAAAAACCAAACACCCTCACAGGAAACCAGCCTTCAATCCATCAATATAAGAAGCAAAATACTGTGCACAGTTTCCAATAAAAATCTTAAGTATATTGACGATTGTATATCTATTTTTATGACGCTCGTTCGATGGCAAGAGGTTTTTTTATGGCTGTAATATATTTGGTGGAGTTGCAGAAAGGTCCGGGTCACAGAGTTATAGATAACTAGATGTTGCTATAAAATAAAAGGTTTAAACGTAGTATACTATTATTTTATTGATTGCGAAATAACACTTATATGTAAATACTAGCCGCGCCGACGCGGGCTCCCCTTCTGTTGGTCTTAGCGTGATGATATATATAGCCTATAACCTTCTTCGATAAATGAGCCCATTTAGATAGTTAGATAGCCATCTAACACCGAAAGAATTTTTCAAATTGGTCCAGTAATTCCTGAGATTAGCGCGTTCAAACAAACAAACAAGCAAACTCTTCAGCTTTATAATATTAGTTTAGATTATGGGAAAAGTCTAAATTGAGGTAGATGCATGATCATAATATGAAGACGATGTCATGGTTAGCAAACAGCAGACATCCATCATATTTGAAATGAAAAAGAAAAACATTAGAGCTCTTATTACTAATATTGTTGAATATCTTTGTGAGTATATTAATGAAATAATATGTTACGAACGGTCACACATACAAAACAGACCTTGCAAATACAGCTGTTATAAATAAAAACCTATTCTAACAACAGGGCGAAAAGATCCCGAGCTTATCCAGTGTATTATGAAGTTGAAGTCCTATGGGCTATGACATCTAGTCGTCCTAAATCCACGAGTAGGATTGTATTGAGAGGCTGAATACAGTTGTGTTCGCGAATTCGCATAAATACGCAGCCAATAAGCGTTATAGCTGTCCTCTTAGCTATCATAATTCTTGCTTTAGATTCCTGTTTATTGGCGTTATCTACAATAGTATGTTATAAATTATTTGGACTGTATTTCAAAGGACAACTGTCGTTATTGCTTAATTCTGGATCTGATAAAGCTGAATAAGGATTCGATATGATTACAAATAAATACTAGGTAATCTAAAATTCTAAAATATCACGAATGAAGACAATTATTCCTGTCTTGCCACAAAGTGGACACAATTTTGCTACAAACCGCTAAGGCATAGGAAATAAAGCATTTTAATTAACATTTCTAAAGAATATTATATAGCTTACTACTTATTAAAAATAACATAGATAATTTTCTACAATTAATTAGCAAAACAAACAGATATAATCGACAAAGTTGCGGATTCTACAGAACGAGTTTGTGATTCTAATGCTCTCAGTGACATTCCCTACCATTTACCTATCTTCCGAGTACACTTACATTTACGTACTTATGGTATTAATTAATCATTTAATTATTATGGTTCAAGTATTTTAACTAAGCGCTTTTTCTTGCGAGGGAAATATAGACTTTACGTTGACAACTGAAATGTCGATTAATTAAATCTTGGCTTTGAAAAAAATATCAACATCCAGTTACTATTTTAAATTCATGAATTTCGTTACGACAAATGAATGTTTTTGACTATTTTATACAAAACCAGGTGATCAGATCTGAATTAAAATTGGTAATCACATAGATTTGGTGATGAAGCAATGTAGCAAGATGAAATTAAATCTTAATATTTATAAAGATACACCAGTTAATATATAAAATGTACAGTCAGTTTTTAAACAAGTAATACGTCGATATTTAGTTCAGTTCACTGCAGTGCAATTATTGGCAGATCTAATTGAATTATTTGGGCCTACAGCGCGGGATGCGCCCGTAGCAGTTTCTGCAAATGTCAAAGAATATCTACTAGGCAGGTATGACAAAAAGTATTTAATTTGTTTGTGTATTATTATAATTTGTGATAATTTTAATTATGCCATTGATCATTCATTTTCACATGTAAAAAAATAATATTCTATTACACAAAAACATTTTTATATAAATTCTTTGCTTTTAATGTGTACCTAATTTTGCCGTAATATTTTATATTCCTTATAACATTTCAGCTAATTATAGCGTGACACTTTTTTAGTCATAATTTTATTTAAGAATGCATCAAAAAACTTCATTTTCATTTTTTTTTAATTTGTCTGTTAAGAGTTAAACATGAACTCTATATCGGTTCTGTGACACTATCTTTGCCAGATCTCTCAGCACGTGTACCGAAGTCATGTGTTTTTATAGCTAGCCACAGATATGCTAACGGTACATAGCTGGCGTGGATGGAATTGTGCAACCATTTTATTTTCTAATCGTGTGTGAGTTCACTACTATCGAGTTACTTTCGTGCGACATCATATGGTATAAGGAAATTATAAATAAAAAATTTAGCCAAAATAGTATATCTTTATTTCACCTTTGTTCAAACAATTTTTGTTACTTATTAATAATATGATAGAGTAAAACAATAGATTCTATACATATACTGGGATTATATGGCAGATGTAGATATCTACAAGATAATATTAACTCAGAGATGCTTTATAAGTTATCTATAAAATAAATGATGTTAATTAGTGACATCTAATGGATAAAAGGAGATTTAATCTTTGATTTATAATCATGTTAGATTTACAAAACTGTTGGTAAATCAACGGGACAAATTGCTTAAATTGTTAGTTTTTGTGGTCACCACGGGGAATCGAATCCACCACCATTGAAACATGGAAATTGGCAAACTGAAATACCCGAAAAAGGAAATCTTAATACTATTATAAAGGCGAAAGTTTGTAAGGATGTATGGATGTATGGATGTATGGATGTATGGATGTGTGGATGTTTGTTACTCTTTCACGTAAAAACTACTGAACCGATTACAATGAAATTTAGCACACATATAGAGGGTAACTTGGATTAACACATAGGATAGGTTTTATCCCGGAAATCCCACGGGAACGGGAACTATGCGGGTTTTCCCTTGGAAACGCGGGCGAAGCCGCGGGCGGAAATCTAGTGTATCAATATAAAAAACAAAGACATACTCTTAATAAAAAAGTCCGTGTGTGCTAAGCACACAAGTCAGAAGTGAAACTTCTTTGGAAAGATTAAAAGATACTGTCGCCTTATTCCATGACGTGATGGTATTGGCATGACATTTCAAGATAAAATTTAACTCGCCTAGAGAAGTTTCACTTCCAAAAATCCTTACTATGTGTGACAAGTTTAAAGAAAGTAATTAAATTAATATTATCACATAAATTCGCACATTTAGTGCAATTAATAAACGTCAACAAGTGCATCATAATATCTCTAATTTACTTCGCAAAATGGAGACTGAAGGGGTAAGTAACTTAATGATGGGGTTAGCGAGACTCGATTAGATTTTTAGGGGATTCAGGAACTTTGTTAATCAATCGTTAATTAAAATTATTTGGTGGTAATAATGGTTATCTTAGAGTTTTTGGTGTTTATAACAAGAATTTTATTATAAGTAAATGCGTAGGTAAGTATTTGTACGGGTTGGTGGAACAGAACATCGAACATCGAGTCTCTATCCTGTTACTAGTTAAAACATAATATTCCGTAGTTTTATACATAAAATGATAATATAGGTACATTTCTATAAAAGACAATTCTGACCAATTAATAAAATGCCGTCGCGTCGTTAAAACCGAAGCCGGTGTGGAAATTTTATCAATTTTCTTACTCATCAGTTTAAATGTTTATTTTCGCATCTACACTTATTGTATTTATTAGAAACAAACTTACAAATAAATATACCAAAGGACGATACAAAATAACACATACTTACAACTGCGACATAAAAAAGTTAGTTGACGAGTACACGCGTACGTGTTCCTATAATTATATAAATAATTGTTATTGACAAACGGATAGAATGAAAAAACAACCAGTATTGTTTTGCAACTTAAAGTCTAATTGCGATATCCGAGGAATGTTTATAATAATAGTAATTATAGAACATTTATTCGCGATTAAGAGCTGTAAATCAATACGATGTTATAATATCACCTGTTAGACGCCTACGTACTGGCTTTGCTGAGTTCCATTGGGAATTATTTATAGCAAACGATATCGTATCGTGGCACAGTCGTCAAGTTTAAAGAGCATGTCTAAAGTCGCTGCACAATTCATAATCAAAATAACTCAGAGATTATATAACTAAATTATATTCATTCAATGGCAAGGAACCGTTAGTAGGTCTAGGACAATTGAGTATTAAAATGTAGACTAGTTTTAACACTTTATTCTCATACATTATCTTAGAATATAAATTGAAGAGTTTTACTGCATTTAAAACATTTAAACAATAAACAAATCTATGTCAATATTATAAAGCTGAAGAGTTTGTTTGTTTGAATGCGCTAATCTCAGGAACTACTGGTCCGATTTGCAAAATTCTTTCGGAGTTAGGTAGCCCATTTATCGAGTAAGGCCATTTGTCTGACAATACTATCGAAGATATTGAGCTTTTCCTACTAATATTATAAATGCGAAAGTTTGTGAGGATCGATGTATGAAAACAACTAAACAGATTTGATTAAACTTGGCAGAGATGCTTATGTATCAGAATAACACATAAGTTATATTAGTACCTACCTACTTGCTTTTACACAAGTGAAACCGCGAAGCGCAGCTAGTCATTCATAAACAAGAAGAAGACAAGACATAAACCATCATTTAAAGACGAAATTTTTTTTTAACTTTTTCATTCATGTTTAATATTGTATCGAACAATACGCTACATTTATTCATATTCTTAATTCTTCCTTGAATGAAATGTTTTAAGTTATTTTACATACATATATCCTATCTCAGAGCAAGGTTATAATTACATAGGAACCATGCCATTATATTGTTGTGTATTGTGTGGCGACATGAAGGTGTGATCGCTATGCAGCCGGCTTGGCTTCGCATTCCGAAACGTGGAAGTGACAGATCATTTTATATTGAACTAGCTGTGCCGCGCGGTTTCACCTGTGTGCAAAAGTACTAATATAGCTTATGTGTTATTCTTATGTATAACCTATAGTGTTATAATGTTTCATCCAAATCTGCTTAGTGGTTTTCGAGTAAAAGAGTAACAAACATACATACATACTCACAACTTTCGTATTTATAAATTTACGAACTTTCCCGTAGCTTCACCCGTGTTGTCTAAAACTTTAAAAATTTGAAATTATACTTACACTAAAACCTTCCTCTTGAATCACTCTATAAATAAAAAAATACGTCAAAATATACAACTATGCTACATGCATAGTTTTAAAGATCTAAACATACATAGGGACAGACAGACAGCGAGACCAACTTTTGTATTATATATCTAATAATATAGTGATGTATGCAAGGATTAGAATAATTAACTTGTGTATACTAATTCATTATTAATTAGTTTGCATATAGATTGATTAAGTTAAGTGGGTTTTTTAGGAAATATTATGGTAGCCTGTTTCTAGGAAGAGAAAACTTATGTGGTTTCTAATTTAAAAGCATACTGTTAAATATTTAATGATTGTAGGTAATACAGTTATCTATTCCTAATGAATAATTAAAAAAAGCAACATCAACATCAAATTTTGAAAAAATACTTTCAATTTAGTATAAGCATAAGTTAGCATTATTTTGAATATGCAAATTTGAGTTCAATCAAATTCATAAAAATGTTTATATAGTTTTTAAACATTTATTTATGTGTCCTCCTTGATCCGAATACTACAGTTAATCAATGAACCAACAAACAAAACAACCGAATACGTCATCACAGTATTTGTTTATGTGTAATTTGAAAGGTATAGGAATAGATTAAAGACAAAACTTAAAAATTTATTTATATTGGACTTATCTTCTAGAAGCACTTTTGAATCGTCATAACATACTTTTACCATTTACCACCGATTCAGAAAGCAGTATCTTTGGAGATGAACCGGTATAGAGATAAGATTAAAATTTAGTTACATGTATATTATCTATATAAATAACCAAGAACCATAATATTATATCTTATATATAAAATTCTAGTGTCACAATGTTAGTCTGCATATACTCCTCCGAAACGGGTGGACCGATTCTCATGAAATTTTCTGTGCATATCGGGTAAGTCTGAGAATCGGCCAACATCTATTTTTCATATGTACCACGGGCGAAGCCGGGGCGGACCGCTAGTTATTATGTACGAATTAAAGAAATCCGAATTACATTTACAAGAGCAATTTGTACGAATGTCTTTACGTCTCAAATAAAGGATTTGCGAGACACGACGGTGGGCGAGCGTCTTGTTATCGCTTGTTTATTTGTCTGTCTGTCAATTAGTCTGTAACGTTTCACGGATTTATTAGATGTTTAGTTTATTGTTCGGGATAGGTAAAAACTGCGAATCTGTGAAGCTCGTAAGTTAGTAATCGACGAATTTTGAAATAATGTATGGAGTAAGACACAAATTTATATCAAAGATAACAATAGAGTTAATAATAATCATGATATACCAGAAATAGATGGATAAATAAGAAGATAACAATACTTTTGGAAATATATTTAAAAAATACACTCATATTAATTCTTTTAGATTCCCTTTAATATTAGACTACAGGTACGGCATCTGTCTTGTGCTTTTAAACCATTATTCCGCAACGCCGCGGCCGTACAAAAATCATGGAGACAAGAGGAAATAATCTCTACCTGAACTTTCGAATTCTCATCTGCACTCAGGTCAGCTTACAAGTGACGTCATAGTGCTGAATCTTATTATTTTATGCTCTTATATCGTTCTAGATAGGTCACCTGGTGGGTCAAATGACCCATAATTTTTTCAACACGGGCCTGTAGTCTTTATATTATGAATCATTTAATCCAATTAACCTGTAATTCATAATCAATCTACATTCAAATTATAAAATAACAAACGCCAGACGGTTTGATTAGTCTGTCACAAATAAAATTAAATTAACACTATCAATAGTGTAGCGAGATACAATATGGTGACAAGTTTTAGAGAATGTTGGTCGATTTAAATGTAAATCGCAAATATAACTGGGTTAAGGTTGTATTTTGTCACGAATAGACTTATGCGATTTGTGTCTTCTAAAACTAAATATTCATTAATTGCTTTTATCGCATTTTATTGGATATTTTATAAAAAATCAGAACAATAAATAACAATTATTGTATAGCTTAAGTGGTCTGAGTCTGAGTGGTTTGTTTTACGATGTTGTGATGTTTCCTGATTTCAAATTGAAATATATATTAATGTATATTGGATGAAATAAGATTATTTTAATTCAGCTATCGCATTTTTTAAACCAAATACATGGCGATAAAAGTTAAAATGTGTTTTAAATGTAGTGGTAGTCGTAACTTATTATCATATTGAAAAAGTTGAAATTCAAGACAAGAGCGGACAAAAATGTTTGGGATTTTTTGTAAATGAATTATTGCTAGATGTGATAAGCGCATTATTGTTTTAATTTAGAAAGTGTTTTTGAAAGTTTCATTTCCCCAATTAATTTTCCTAAGATTTAGGACAATAATCCATAACATACTAGGGACAACTCTAAAAAAGTATTTCTAATTATAAATAAATAAAAGTTCATTTATTTGCCTACAAGGAACTCTAGTCTCCAACTCTCTACAAATTCCCATTTCTCCTAATATAATGCAGTATGTATAGAACATAATATATTATTATAACTTTATATTATGCCATTTATGTTCGCATCCCCAAAGTATTGTAAGCAGTAAAATGTTGAACTTTATTATATTTAACCTTGTTCGTTTATGATAGCGTTGCGATTATGTGTGTTTGATTTTATATCTAAACTTTTTGTCAAGGAACAGAGTTAAAATAAAATATTTTTATTAGGTCTTTCCCAGTAAGGGCATCGATTTTTCTAGCTTCAGGTTATCTACGTTTTATCGGGATAAATAATAATTAATCTAGAGAGTTGGATCAGTAGGTAATTAAATGAAAATAATTATCGTAACGATTAAAATAAATCAACACCAACTCCACTACTTAATTGAGAAACTATAAAAATGTGTCTACGTAATTGAAGCTACAGTCCCAATAAAATACCGAAAAAATGTAATGATAAATCACGATTTTAATACTGAATATTTTTCAAACTATAAACGTGACCAAACATAAGACTACAAATTTTCAATTGCAATTACACAATTTTAAAAATAAATCCATTTTATTTTACAAGGGTAATCCATACGCCTCAAGGAAAATAAACTAAATCACAAAGCCAACGTTGCATGCCAAAAAAATTACCTACAATCAATATAACTGGGGTTTACTTTAAACTGCTTCTAAATCTTCACCCCAGCTTAATTCTTAGGGGATGTAAAAAATAACAGTTTCAAGGACAGTTAGTTTACCTCCCGCCCTTGAGGCACTTACTGGTAAAAAATTAGGTAATTTGGTGAACAATCTCATAAAAATGTTGTAATGTCCTATAATGTTCGTGTTTTATAAGTATTTAGAATTGCTTAAAATTGTGAATTTTCTGTGATTTTCGTATGTCAGATTTATTGAAGAATTATCCAGAAATGTTTAGATAAATAATTTTTAAATAATATAATGTTTAATTAACAAAAAAAAATATATTAAAGAAGCGTATATTTTATTGGATGCAGTAGAAAAAAATGTCATAGCTTAAATAAAATTTATAGACTAAAAAAATAATTTTAAACAATTCGGCGTCGAAATTTATCTAACCCCAATAAACGGTGAAATTATTTCCAAATTAGAGTCGTTTAAATGTATTAACTTAAATCTTTTACAGCCAAAGGAAAAACTTCCACCATCGATCATAACTTACAAATAAATAAATCAGTAATGTTAATCTTGGTGAGGCTCGAAATTTTATTTACAACCTCAGAAATGTGGATATAAAATCTACTGAACACTCCACCGCGCATTTGTTTTATTAAAACATTTGATTCCATGGTATTCTATACCTTATTTACTAACTGTTAGAGTAGAGATTGGCTTGTAAAGAAATGTCGTAAAGTATGAACCTTCCATCCAATGATACACGATAAATCACAAAGCAAAGATATGGGAGCTAGCTGTAGGCTGACGTTAATAGCGAAAATCTTTTGATTTCGTCATCTTGTTCCCACAATAATTTGTTACTTTCCTTCATTAGTTGATTGAAAAACGTGTTTTATTTATCTATAAGTTTAACCTTGGTGCTATAGCTCGAGGGTATTAAGATTTAGTATGGAGTACAATATTGTAAGAGAATCTGTATCTTTAAGAAAAGAGGTAAGCAGAAACTATATTTTTAAAGTGAAACTTCTTAAGGCGCTTTGACAGTAACATTCCAAGGTCGCATCTTGGCAATACCGTCACGTCATGGAGTAAGCCAACGATTTTAGTATCTTTGAATCTTGCCAAAGAAGTTTCACTTCTGACACGTGTGCTCGGCACACACGCTCTTTTTATTGTAATTAATTGATTATTCGTTCTGGAATACATTTTTCTAGAAACACATACCTATCTACTAGTGATGGAAAAAATATTTAACACACATGAATTAGAGAAGAAAAATATCATTAATACTTTATGAATTATGATTAACTATCAATCACTACATAGTATAAAACAAAGTCGCTTTCTCTGTCCCTATGTCCCTACGCAACGGATTTTGATGCGGTTTTTTTTTAATAGATAGAGTGATTGAAAAGGAAGGTTTTAGTATATAATTTATTATGTTTTAGACAAAGCGGGCGAAGCCGCGGGCGGAAAGCTAGTGTATAATATTGTACAAATAATTGTTTGTTTTCCCGTACCATGTAACTGCCAGCTATCCCGTATTGGTTTAAAAGATTTATAGAAGCAATAATTTGTTTCTACGAACTTAAATACATCTCTGATATATTGGTTAGGTGTTGAATTTGCATAACAGCTTTAATTATTTTGAACGTTAAAAATAGAAACTTTATGGCGACAAGAGAACATAATGTTAGGTGTAATAATTCGTTATGTTTGTCAAATAAATCAAATTTAAAAGATATTGGTGAATATAATGGCTTAGTTTATATTTATTTATTTGCTAATATGGGTGTGTCCACATTAGTTTAAATGATAAATATTGATGGTAATATAAATGTTTTCAACAGCATTTTTACTTTGAATATTCTAAAACACACTGCGAAATAAATAACTTAACGATTTAAATTTGATATAGGTACGTCTTCGTTACCTCTATAAAAGGCAAATCATACAATATTTAATCATAATCATTCAAACATATAATATGTAAAGCCGGCTGCAAGTCTAGTCCCCATAGCTAGTCCCTAATAGAAAACAACACCATCAATATCCACCAGAACTTCTTCAATTAAAAACGTTCAAGTTTTATTGCCCTGTACATTACAGGGAAACGTGTGCATATTGAGTCTTACTTCTAAGTACAATTTTTAGTTTGTATCTGGGGAGTCTCCAAATTGCCGTAACAGTAGGGTTCGCTTGAGGGAGACTTTTTTATTTTAGAGTAATTTCCCATTACATTTTACGTGAGCCACGATACTGTGGGGTGGAGTTTTTGTTACAAGCTAACGTTTTGTTTTCCGTCCGTTTTCATTTCAGTTCAATTTTTTGTACTAATTCTATTTGCGGGTGCAGAGATTTGCGTCTATGCTTTGGATTTTCAATTGCTATTATTTTGAAAACAAAGTTATCTACCTACATCATAAGTAATTAAAAGGTATTATCTGCCTGGCGATCTGCACTACAGGCTACGGCCTATCGCAGACACCAGTCCTCTTGGTTATGTTTACTTGTACTTTTATTAATGTAGTAATAAGTTTTTTTTTTTTTTTGAGTAAATAAACTATTTATTTATCTACATTATAAATAATATGATTTACAAGTATTCAAGTCTAGACATAAATAATGCTCTTTAGTGACTTGTAAACGTAATCACTTAAAACGTTCCAAAAGCATCGAACGTCGATTCTGAGACGTTTAATATGAAATGACGTCACGTAAGACGGAAGTATTAGAGTCGTACGAGCGCCCCACGACTTTAAATACATCCGATAAAAAACTAAACTTACCCCTGAGCCCACCCCACGCAAATAGAAACGTCTATAAAGGAAAATTTATCCGCAAATTAATTTGTACAGAGAAATAAAATTAAAGGAATCCGCTTCCGTGTCGAATTCGAACACTTTAATTTTTGCATCGAAGATGTTTGCTAAATTGAAGAAGTAATGTTATTGCATGTTTTTGTGAAAGATGAGGTTGTAATTAAGCGTAATAATTTGTAGGAAAATAGTGACAATAGTTATGTTGTTTCAATGCGGTTTATTAATCACTTTAAAGTGAAGGTTAACCGCGGTCTGTAGCGTCATCAATAAAAACTCAAAAACGTGTTGGGGTCAAAGATTAAACTTGCGTGAATATACTAATTAATTGTTTGTTTATTTGACACGGCTTAACTGATAGAAAAACAATAAATAGGTATGTAGCATGATGCAATACCCTTTACACATTGCATGATATTAAATGAAATCAAGAAACAGGGTCTTAAATCACAATATTTCATATCAGATCTAGAATAATTGTATCAATAAATGTAAACAATGCAACATCTACTTCCTTTATTTTATTTACTTCGACCAATACTTTAGATGAAAGCGAAAAGCTCTCTCGGAGTTTATATATCATAACAAAACGCACACGAACTTTGTCAATCTTTTTATATAGCCCCCAACGTTTAGCTAATCCTGCAAAAAAACACAATAAGCCGTAACAACGTCATAAGAGCACTAGCAAAATTATATTGAAGTCATTTCAACCCCACGGCGATCTCAGTAAAGCGTTTGATAAAGTGGATCACAAAACGAGCACTGCAATGTAACATAAATAAAAACGGGCCCGTGAGTGTTCCTTGCGGTATGCTGAAATATTAAGCTGCTTATATACGAAACAATGTTACTGAAAGGTGTAGTAACCCTTATTGATTTACATATCTAATATAGCTATTAGAAAGCGTCACTAATAATATATAATAATGTCAAGGTTTCAATTAATGGAGAAGTGTGATTTTATCTTTAAAAAACAATAAACATAGAGATGTTATCCAAATCTAAACTTTATCAGCGTGTTAATGTAAATTTTTATCAATTTATGTGGCCATTAAACAAAACGATAATAAATTTCCAAACTTCACTATAAATTATGATTAAATCACAAACTCAATATGTGGAAAATTGTAAAAGTATAAACAGCTTTGTCCAAAAGGAACAAATGTATTAAAACGAAAAAAAGAAACATTTATTTTCACAAACACACACACAACAACATATAATAAAAAACAAGCGTGTGTGCTGACAAACATTGCAAACTTCTTTGGCGCGATACAAAGATACCAAATTCGTCACCTTACTCCATGACGTGACGGTATCGCCATGACGTGACTTGACATTTTGCTCTCAATCCGTCTAAAGAAGTTTTACTTCAACATATTTTAGAAGAAAAAGATGTACTTAACATGACGTGCGTCCTAAATAAAAAAAACGTCGCGATCCAACCGCTCGCAGCTACCACGACTACCTCAGAAGTGGTTTCATGAGCTAACCGTGCGAAACGCTTCCTCAGTTGTTATGAAACGTGAATTATGAAAATAATAAAAAATAAAACTGCAGGGGTCTAACACGCGGCACGCGGCGGCACGTGCGGTACCGACGCGCCAACCAAAATATTGAAAATTTTAACCGCAAAATTGTGCTTCAAATTCTTTGTGGAGCGCTCCTTTTAATATGACACGTGACGATCTTAATTTCGTCTATTATTTCGAGGTGTTGCCTTTACATCGGGTGATGGATAAATGAATTGAAAGGGCATTGATTGTGAATGCTGTAATTTATCTGGCTGTGGGTAAAATATATTGTTGTGATAGCAAGAGAGACGCGATGGATTCGCTCTTCTATCTTAAAGAGGTATATGTACGAATTTAATACTCTACACAGCTTTTCTTGGCAAATAACCCTACAACAATGTAATAGGTTGTTTTACTGACCTATTTTAAATTAGACAGACATAAAGAACAAATAATAACGAATAGAACATTCCATTTTAGCACAAATATTTGATTCTTCAGACAAAGATATCTTGTTCTATTTATTGCATTTCGCAGATGAATCACAATCCAAAGTTATATTTGCATCACCATTGTTTTTAAATAATCTGACAACAAAATATTTTTCATTAAGTGATCACTCTTTGTTCCGTCGCGGGTCTATTTAATATTCGATTTCGCTTAATAAGGATTATCTCCGTTCTATTCATCCAATATTTATTTGCCGCCGACGCCATTGTATTAAACCAAAATTTTACAGATGTTCGACGCGATGATTATTTACTTTATCGCAAAATACATTGCGGGCCCCAACAGCATTATTATTGGGAGCGAACAAAATGTTCCTATAAAAGTAGCAATGTATTAAACCGTATGCGATTCTGCATGCTGTTGCATGTGTGACAAAAACGCTACTACTAGAAAAATTTAATACTGTTAGCGCGTACCAGCGTCGGATTATAGAGGGTGTAGTTTTTTAAATAGGGTTAGGCGCATTTTTTCGTTCGAGGGGGTCATGATAAATGACACATGCGAATTTCGAAATACCCAATTTCGGATTTAAGTCACCCCAAAGTGGCCGAAGGTGGACAATAAGGGGTAAGCTAGCGATCTTTCGCGTAATTTACACCGGCTCAAAGGGTGCTGTTTACTGTATATATTGGAATGGTTATGGGGCTTAATAATGCATTTTTCTATCGTTTTCCGACAGGACAATATCGTGAATTGATGGTGGCCATAATTTGATATTTATAAATAATTTATAAGTATTTATTGTATGTGACGCATTTGGTGACCAGAAGATTGTATTTCTAATGGTAAAAGTTCCAATAAAACTTCAATTTTGTATTGCAGTTAATACACCAAAAATTTATGTTTCTCCACTTGTCTTAACGGCTCTGGAAATTTGCAAATATTTTTACTGAGAAAATTATATTTTCCAATATTTTATCACCATAATGTTATGAATTCGTTCAACAAAACACAATACAGGTATTTTTTAAACATAATTTCATTACATTATTAATAATACAATATTAAAAACAATTTGAAACTATTATACCGCGGCTAGAATAAATGACGGTTCACGGAAACTGCGCGACCCTTTGATAGTTGTTTTGGCTTGTTGGATAGCTTTTTGATTTGCTTTTCACTTGCAATATTACTTTATAGCGATAAAGTTGGAGTTTAATCTATTTAAAAGTTCATTATGGTGAACAATCGTTTTAATTATACAATACTGCGCTGAGTAAAGTAAAATTCCTTGTTATAATATAATTTATATAGTCATAGGATAATATGAGAAAGATAATTTCGCATGTATGGATGGTCGTTTTCTAAGGAAGAGACAATCCAGACTGAGGTTTTAATTGAAACTTTAGGTAGTCAAATCTACCTATTTTTAGAAATGCGTGATACCAAATACTTAAAAAAAAATTTAAAAAAGCTTGTCATATAGGTAATACGATAGTAAAATATAGATAGAGCTCTTACAGTCTTTACAAAATATAATGTAGCATCCGAATTCGAAAATCCGGTCGCGTATTGCTCTTTCATTTCCAATGTTTTTAATATCTATTCGGAACTATTATGGTCTAAGATCCGAACATAAGGCGAAATTCAACGGCGTGATAATAGAATGAGACCAATTTTATAATTACTTTAGTCTATTAAAAAATGTATTAAAAATGGGTTGACTGGGAAAATCCTGGACAGGACATTTTTAATGAATTAATTTTTTTTTATTTTTTATTAATTGCAGTTTCGAGATAATAAAACAATTTTGTAATAAAACAGTGCTAACATAATTTTTTTTTTGCATCATCCTATTAAGTGAAAGTAACTGCAGGTACCGACATACCTGTTTATACCTGCCAACCTAGCCGTTTGTCCCGGTAAATATTAGAAAACTATGACTGCACATTCTGTAGGTTTCAAACTTTAAGTCTATTATATTTTTTTTTTATTATCTTGATACTGCAATTAATTAAAAAAAAATGTTTTTTTTTAAATTCATTAAAAATGTCCTGTCCAGGATTTTCCCAGTCAACCCATTTTTAATACATTTTTTAATAGACTAAATTAATTATAAAATTGGTCTCATTTATTATCACGCCGTTGAATTTCGCCTCATGTTCGGATCTTATACCCCAGCCACACTATGCTACTCGTCCTGCTACTCGTGCTGCTCCTCGTCCTGCTCATCGCGCTGCCGCTCGCCTCGATATTGCCGTCTGGCCACACACTGCTCTACTCGCGCGATTAATCGCGACGCTCTTCACTAGGGATGGGTCGTCGACGTATTTTTCATCAACGAGACTAGATAGTTAAATGTCGTTCATCAACTAGTCATTCAACTAGTTAAAATCTTCGACTAGTCCATGTGTAAAATAAATAACTATTATTAAATAAATTCTTAAAACAATAAATTCTTAAAACAATAAATTCTAATCTCAATAAAACAATTAATAAATATTTATGCTTTCTTACAAAAATTATACTCCCTAAAAAAAGTATTACTAAAAAACTTATTATCGTTTGTTTTTATAGTTTAAATTCAAAACATTGGTCTTGTAAACCAAAAATATTTTTTTTAAAAAACTTCAAAGAAAAGAATTTATTCTTATCAATAAGACTGTTTAGCCGTTGAATTCAACTAGTGCATTGGTGAGCGATGGACTAGTCGAATCGTTGAGTGTACATATAGATGGTTAATTTAACTAGTCCGTTGATTCCATGACGCCCATCCCTAATTCGCACTCGTATTGCCGGTCCTTTGACTCGCGCGCAAAAGCCGACAGCAGTGAGCAGGACGATGAGCACGACGAGTGGCATGACGAGTAACGTGGCCACACTACGTCCCTGCCTACTTCCCTCGTCACTTCCCATACCACTCGTCGAGTCGTGTGGCTGGGGCATTAGACCATTACATGTAAACAACATTTACCGCAGGAGTTATGGTTGTTTTTCAATTCCTATCAGAAATTATGGTTGTTTTGCTATCTTAATTGAATTAGGCATACCAAGTTACTAACAAGCTTTGTAATCATTATAATTTACGTGTTTTTACAATTGTTTACAAAAATACAACAAAAGTACAGGTCAGTGTACAGTCAGTCACCCTTGTAGATGTAAAAAATAGTGAGGAATTCTTGAGGAACCCTTTGGGCCGTTAATAAATGTCACGGACAGACATGTTGAGGGCGTATGTATTGTTCGTTTGTTAGGAAAAACATGGTGTGGAGTTTTTTGGTATTTTTAATTGGTGGTGCAAAATGACTGGTAGAGGTTATTCTTGTTTGGAATCATGTTTTCGAATATCAAGAACTTATTAATGTTTGTTTTTATAATATTTAGGTGGTGGTTTATTTAATGTACCTACTCTATTTCAACAACGGATTTTGTTTAAACGTTTTTAAGAGTACCCATACCTTTCCAAGATCGGTGTATATTATTAGTTTTTCAAAGGTGTAAGTATTGTTGCATTACTAAGGGCCGATTTTTCAATGCTTGGATAAAACTTATCCGACTATCCGTCCAATAAAGTATTACACGATAATATTAAAATGTTACGTAAACTGTCAAATACGGGCAATTAGAATACGTTTTTAAAATGGTAGTTTTATACATTATTCGACGAATAAGTTTTATCCAAGCATTGAAAAATCGGCCCTAAATAAATATAAGCTAGATTACCAGACTTCTAGTCTCACAAAATTAAAATAAATAAGCGTAGATAGTTAAATTTTACAGAGATTTTAAACAACGATACTAAATAATAAACACCTGCATACAATTTCACGTACACGCTACAGCAACAGTAAATTGCCAACACATAAAATTCCCAATTCTTGTACTTACGCAAAAACTCATTTAATTTCGACGTTATTAATATTTTGCGCACGACAAGACCTGGCTACCGAATCGTTTTTATATCCAAATGCACCTTTAGGTTTTTTATCGTAAGACAACAAATTATTGGTAAAAAAGTTTTGGAATTGTTCGCGATGCCAATAAATTTTTATACGCATTAAGCGGCTTTTTGTTTAAAGTTACATGTTTATTATGAGGGTACTTTTATTTATTACACTTAAGTTATTGATAGTTAATAGCACCCTGAGTGTAAAGAGGACGATACACTCGCATTACAAATATAGGCATTGCATTCGATACCTCTAGTGACTAGTCTATGTTAATATTATTATAACTACGCAATCATAAAATATTTATTATGAATTAGTTTAACAAGTTTCAATGTAGACATGTCATAATCAACCCGTATTTGTTTCCACTGCTTAGACAGTAAGCAAATAAACTAAGGTGAGTAGATAATGCGTTAGCGAATTGAAAAATTAATTTATTTTTTATGCACATGGCCAATTCTTTCCGTCACCACTACTATAGTATACTGAAGTAGTCTCCTATTTTAATATACTAGCTGCACCGCACGGTTTTACCCGCGGACGAACACGGCAAAAGCAAGTAAGTATTTAAATATAGCTTATCTGTTACATAAGTTATTTCACTACCGAGTATCATCAAAAACCGTTCAGTACTTTTTGCGTGAAAGAGAAACAAACATACACCCTGATAAACTTTTGCATTTATAATATTTGTAGTGGGATGATGAATATCATTATTTAAGAACTTAATGCTAAAATTATGAAGTGCGTGTATTAATGCTTAATTGAAATGAAATGATAATCTTGTAACTAATCGTTTCACGATGTAAATTTAATTGGCGTGACATGAAATACATTTCCATTTGATTGTGTGTTTTCTTATTGTTTCTTTGTCATGTAGAATCTCTGTAGTAGATCATCTTTCTTGTAAAATGATGCTTTTTAAGCTATTGCATAGCTTCTATCGCGGGCCTTGAGCGCGGGGGCCGAATCGAGAAATTCCGTAACGAAAAAACCTCACGCTCCCCACTCCGACGGGCTCGGAGGTGTGGCTTGAAGGCATGCTATGCATAATAGCTTTACCGCGGCAGTCCCCGAGTGCCACTCGTCTTTTTTTATTATATTTTCATGAAATATCATTTGCTCAACAATACTTTTATTGGAGCAATGATTTTTTATTTAGCACATGAATAGCGCGGGTTTACATTGCATTTTACCAATAATTCTGCGTGTTATTCATGAGGTTTAAACACTACTCGTCTCGATATCTGCTTTTACTAAGTCTTTACTGATTTGTAAAATTGTGTTACTTATATTCACATACTATTATTACAACTTCCACTATTATTGTTTTCGCTTTTTATAAAGCTTGCTCTACATTATTTTTCATAGCTTAAAGTGCCGACAAATACTCGAATAACACGGATTTAACTAATGCTTGATTAATTGATTGACTCACTGATCTTCTGCTTTTATAAAAAAAACAATTCAGATATTTTAAGGAGTTTTTAAAAATTTATTGGCTTGAGATTGATAACATCAGTACGAAAAAATAAATATTTGATTTGATTTGAAACAGCCGAATTCTTATAGCTCCATATCAAAACATTTATTACGCATAATTAAAAAAACTAACGATATCGCCTTGCACAGTGGGTAAAGCAACAAACGAATGCAGTTATTTCGCAATAGAGAGAATACTGGAAGTGCGTAAATGCGTGAACGAGTTATTTGCTAACCAATAACACGCTTAATTTCACTTATTTTGTTGCTATTTTAGGTAACATGGCCAAAATAATAAAACTGAAACATCTATAGAAGAATGATTTATAATATGAGCTTGAAACAAAAGTTGAAAAAAAATTGCACGACTGACCAATATGACCAGTCCTAATAAACATCAATATTTTTAGTTTTTTTTTTTTATATTTTCAAGAGATTTTTTATGACTAAAACTATATTACCGATTTTGAAAATTCTTACACCCTTAGAGACCGACATTACATTTGAATTTCATAAACTATAGGTGTTTTTAAATATTACAATGGGGGTCAAACCCGGCGAAGCCAGTGCGATTAATTATCTAATAAGAAAAACAATACAAGGAATAGTCACATAGTTTTGAATCGTTACAAATCCTTACTACTACAAATAAGCTAATCACCTGACTAATCCAGTGATTTCGTCACACGTTTTCAATTCATATAGACAGGCTAATAGGCAACAAATACGAGTTAATAAAGAAAGTGTCCAGATGCGTGGCCACTAATCAGTTGTCACGGTGTCATTACAGGCCGCAACGGTCTCCGCGCACCTTGCAGACACCTTGCGTAACGTTCGGATACTATATCAATTATTCATCCACCACACAACGGAAAAACAACCCTATATCTTTAAACTAGAGTCTACAATCCCTTGGGAGGGTAAGCACACCCTACCTGTAAATTTTATTAAGCTAAATATCGTTGTATACAGCTACGCTTGTCTCAAGAATTGGTTCTATACGTTGAGATCTTATTCGATAAGATAGGGGTGGTTGGGGTGACGGACAGATGGACTTAATTACGTAATAACTATGACGAAAGCGTGTAATGGACAACTATGGGACTACAATTGCGTAAAGGCAAATTATTAAGTCGTTGGTTGATCAGTGATAGATAATTTGGAGGTCGAGAAATGTTAGCAAAGTTTGGTAAGTTCGTAGGTACGCGTTGGGTGTAGGTACAGAATTTACAGGGAAGTTTCCAGAAAAATATTCAATACTAGCGGTCCGCCCCGGCTTCGCCCGTAGTACATATTTACGTTTTCTCTACATAAGAACCATCCTCGTACTTCAAGGAATATAATAAAAAAAGAATTATCGAAATCGGTTCAGCCGTTCTCGAGTTATGCGCTTACCAACACATTTTGCGATTCATTTTTATATATAAAGAGATGCGAGTTAATATCATTAGAAGTCAGATAGGTGTGTTATTGTTAATTCTTAAATAATGTAGGTCTATTAATCAATGTTATATATAAACAGTATATATATATATAATTATGTATCAAGTGAATAAGGAATTAAATGATGATAAATGCTAAAACTCATATCTACATTTATCTCTTGACAAAGACATGTGGCAAAGCACTTGAAATAAACTTTACTAGCTAATGCACAATGTGTTAATAATTCAAACAATAATTAAAAGTAAATTAGTGTTTATCAAACGACCGTTTGTGGCACTAATAATATGGTACAAAATGAATCTATATTTGCAATGAATTAACGTTTTATTTCTTTCCTTATTTTAATGGCAATGACAGAGCTCAATATCCTTATAAATAAACAAAAAACTAGAACTCATCATCAATAATAAACACGCAAAACAACCAAAACAAGTGAACAGCACATCTCCAATAAATAACGTCTTATGCGACGTTTTGACAAAATGTAAGTTGATAAAATTTCCCTCTATCTAAGTACAAATCTCGACAATTTATGTCCGTCGTTATTCGTCGAAATACCTTGGCGATGCAGCGATAAACCGCCGGAAAACGGGATAGAAATATGGTTAGCCAAAAGTTGAGGAAATTGTTTAAGTGGTAGGTACATTTATTTTTACATTAATTATCTGTTTGGTGCAGTAGTTAAAAACGCTTTGGTTCGGTCCGTGGCTCGGATGCTGGTGGAAGGAAGAAAAAAAATATACAGCTTGAAGAAACGTTTATTAATTAGTTATGGATAGATTCAAAATATCTAATTAATGCTTTAAATTTTAGGTAGGTACTGATATTTTTGATTAACGTTCAAATAATATATTCGCAGATAGTCAATAAATCAATAAATTAAAAGATTTTGTATATATTTTCTGTGCACATTGCACATATACTTACAAAACATAATAGCAATGTGTATATTTCAAAAGTACAGTTACTATAACATTGTAAAGCTTCATTTGTTCTTTATTAATAAAACAAGATAATATAACTGGATTCGTTCATAAATCCAACTTGATGTTTATGTAGACATACGATTAGTGAGATATAATCTGCATACAAAATTAAGTGGATGTTAAAAGTTGAATATGACCGTAATAACAATGACTGTTTGTGACTTGTTTTATTTCCATTTCGAACAAATATTACCTTAAATTGTTGCTCTTAATACCAAATGAAAATAATGAAAGATTGAAAAGAAAAAAAGAGGGATTGATTTGTCACGAATTTAAAAAAAATACATTGCACAAGGCACAAGTTAAAGTAAATTTATAATGAATCAATACAAGTTTTCGATAAATGAATCTATATTAATTTAGATAATAATGTTCGTCTAAATACACATAAAACTTTAAACAAATCATATATCAAATCACATACAAAACTTAAAATCTCAAACATTCACCATTATTCGACAGTTTACCTATACCCTATCCCATAGTCCCATTCCAAAGTTGGAAAGAAAAATGCCTCTTAAAGAGACTCTCGTGACATATGACCCGTGGGGTCCGACACCACCCCGTTATCAGATGACCCCAAGCTCCTTATCAACAAATTTACTACTGTATAAGGCATTTTCTGGTGTTTATTGCGTCGTAAAAGAGAGGGTTGAAACTGTGGAGTTTTATCTCGTGTGAGATTTAAATTGAGTATTGAAGATTGAGATTATATTGGTTATAGAAAGTTCATTGATTATAAACACTTTAAAATAATCTTTTAAGTGTCATTATTTTGTAATTTACGAATCCATTTATTACTTACTAGCTGTGCCCCGCGGTTTTACTCGCAGTGCTCCGCTTCTGTTGGTCTTAGCGTGATGATATATGCCAGCCTTCCTCGATAAATGGGCTATCCATAACCAAAGAATTTTTCAAATCGAAAAAGTAGTTCCTGTGATTAGCGTATTCAAACAAACAAACAAGCTCTTCAGCTTTATAATATTAGTATAGATTTTCGAAATCAGAAACATTATAGAGCACACAGCTATAATAAAAATCACATTTTTTACATAATACATATAATTTATAAATATTTGGTGAATACTTCATAGATAGTAGATAGTATTTCAAAACATTTTTCAATGAAACACTTGAACGTCGAAAAGCTCTTGGCTCGACCACAATTTTACATTTGTGTGCTGTTTATGTAAATGAGTACACGCTAGACATGTGAAACTTTTCGATGTACGACTGTTTCTAACTTTGAGAAAATATAATAGTATTTATACCTACTTTTTGGATAAGTTTATTGGAAAGCTTTCGATTATGAACGAATGATGTATAGGATAATAATATATTTATAACTAGCGGTCCGCCCCAGCTTTGCTCGTGGTACAAATATAGCCTATAGTCTTCCTCAATAAATGGACTATCTAACACTGAAATAATTTTTGAAATCGGACCAGTAGTTCCTGAGATTAGTGCGTTCAAACAAACTAGCAAACAAACTCTTCAGCTTCGTTTATAATATTATTAAAGTATATAGATAAGGTAAGTATGAATATAATACAACTCTTTTAAAATAGAATATCCATTAGAACTAGAGAAGGATTAGCTTCACGACTTTTAGAAGGATTTAAGATATTATAAAAACACTCACATAACTTAAAATTACAATATATTATTATTTGATAACACACCAAAAACCGATGTAAATATAAAGGTAATTTTTAAAGTAAGTATTGCATGAAATTGCTTCATACACGAATATAATAATATATCTTACACAAAAGGACACAAAGGGCCGTATAATTGTTTTATTGGTTCCGTACATTTTTTACTTTAAATTTCAGTTCCGAAAGCCAATTATTTCTCGCTATCTGTCATCATCGATGGTTACAAAATGACGGTGAAAGATGACTATCATCAGCCCCCGGCGTTGCTTCACACTTTTGGTTTTTACGCACATTACATTTCACCTGTTTTGTACACGCAAGCCTTCGCATGATATTTTATTATGTAGCGTAAATCGTTTTCTCAATTACCTGTATTGTTGTGTTTTAATGCTTTTGGACAATAATTTAGTTATGCATGTTTTTGTGTATTTGTATAATCTTATTAGTTGAAATACATTTGCATGCATTGTTTTGGCATTATTATTGTAATTAATTTATTGTATTTTATTGTGGGATTGCTCGCGAACCTGGCTGATATTTATTTTAAGATCTAGCAGAAATACATCTAATATCTATCACTATACATAGTAAAAATTAATTAAAATTACTGAAACGGTTATAAGAGTCAAATAAGAGGTAACGGTCGTTGGAGGTCTCACTCATTTACAATTTTTGTGATTTGAACTTGAATGATGTATATAGTCTACTTGATAAGTTGAAAATGGCGTAAACTAGAGATAAGGCTCTTAAAAATACGTGCGATAGCTCATTTGATTCGGAATGACGTCTAGAAAAATGTATCGGTGATAAAGACCTCCGCCCGATTAGCATTCTGCCCTGCCTGTCAAAGGTGCTTGAAAAAGTTGTGCATAAGCAATTGATGGCGTATCTTGAGGGTAATAATATATTGCCTGAATTACAATCCGGTTTTCGTAAGAACCGAAGTACGGCTACGGCGTTGACGGACGTGCTGGACAATATTTTGAGCGCGCACGATAGTGGCAAGGGTACGTTGTTGGTGTTGCTAGATTACTCACGTGCTTTCGATACTCTCAATGTGCCATTGCTGTTATCCAAGCTAACATTTTATGGTTTCAGTTCGCAGTCGGTGGCGTGGTTCAGTAGCTACCTCAGTGGTAAACGGTGCCAAACGGTTGCCGTGAACAAGGAGGATGGATCAGTTTCATTTTCTCAGTGTACACCAGTAACCAGGGGTGTACCTCAGGGATCTATACTCGGTCCATTGTTGTTTATTCTCTACAGTGCCGATATTTTTGATTGTATACAGCACTGTAAGTACCATGCCTATGCTGATGACATTCAATTATATATTTCATTTGATCCCTCACAGACAGCTGCATCAACCGCAAAACTTAACAGCGATCTAGATCGTATATCAGCTTGGTCTCGCGAGAACTCACTGGTGCTTAATAAGGATAAAACAAAATATATGATTTTAGGCACTCCTAATATGGTCCGTAGGATTGAGTGTGAGAACCCAATTATTTTCATTGAAAATAATTCTATAGAACGCGTAAATGAGGCTCGAAATTTAGGAGTGATCTTCGATGAAAACCTACGTTTCGAAAAATATGTGAATACAACTATAGCTAATTGTTTTTATCGACTTAAGCTCCTGTATCGCATTCGACAACACCTAAACGTCGATGTACGAATCCGACTCTGTGAGAGTCTGGTACTCTCCAAGTTCAACTATGCCGACGTTATGTATGGTCCCAGGTTATTATGCCGTAGCAAGAATGCGATACAGCGTGTTCAAAACGCGTGTGCGCGTTTTTGTTGGGATATTCCTCCCAGGACCCATATTACTCCGTACCTGGTAGAGGCTAGGTGTCTTAAAATGGAATATCGTAGGCGGTTGCACCTCGCGTCACTCCTTTTTGGAGTGGTCATAACGAAAGCCCCGAAATATCTATACGATAAACTAACCTGGATGGGGGAGGGCAGCGCCTATGACACCCGTTCCTCATTTCGTAAACTTGCCATGCCGAGGAGTTTCACAATTGCCTTCAGGGGAAGTTTCAAATACTCCGCAACTAAGTGTTGGAACAATCTTCCACCACCTATATTAAACTCCAACACATTAAACTCTTTTAAAATTAAATATAAAAAATACCTGTTACAGGAGTTCAAAATCCAACCTTAGTTGCGTATTTCTCATTAGGTCTTAACGTATTTTATATTATGTAGGTATATTATCATTTTATCTGGATATTAATTACTTTATTGTGTATTGTTGTTGTTGAAAAATGTGAATTTTATTTATGTGTATGTATATCGTGTGTTTTTTATTTACATGTTCTAATTAAAATATATATTTGCGAACGTACTGCCGCTCCAATCACTACAGAGAGGGGCCACTGAAAATCAGTGTTGCAACTGTGTCGCAACATATACTGAGTGGCTACCTGGTTTGGCTCCACTTACTTTTCCTCACATTTATTTTATTTTATTGTATTAATAAGATTGTTAATTTGTTACCTATTGTTATTTTAATTGTTTACTTGTTTATCGTTTATTTAACAGTTTTATTTGTTTGAAACTGCTTGTTATCTGTGTTTTTATTATTAATTTAAATTTTATATTGTGGAGTCAAATAAATGTTTCTTTCTTTCTTTCTTTCTTTCTTATCGGAAATGTTTATTAGCACACAAAAAATTGCAAAAGTTATAGGCAAATTAAGTTTTAAAAAAATAGGTATTTCGTTTATTGTTAATAACTCCTAAATTATTAATATTTCAGAAAATATGAAAAAAGATTCTTAAAGAGGAGGAAATTTCCAACGAAAAACTCCCGACTCCCGGAATTCTATCTCAATTATTTATAATTTTAATTTAACGCTGAAAATAGGCCTCCGCGCGGCATTTTTAGATAGCGCGCGCGGCTTCAAAACCGAGCACGTCACACTAATTATTTTTTTAAGGTATTAAATATTAATTTAAAAATTTAAAAAAATTATGGTGTATTCCGAACACTTCAAAGAATTTGCTCCCGTTGGCAATTTTACTTAAAGTTAATTTTTCAACAAATTAGACAAATGTTAACTAACGAAATTTTTTTGAACTTCCGGCCTTATTGCACATTAAAAAAAATGTTTAAATAATTGTCGGTAAAATTTTTCACTTCGTGGAGCCCTTCATATAAATATACTTAATAAGATCGCGCCATAAAAGTTTAAAAAATGTTAATACTTTGTTTATAATAATTTTTTCAAGTTAACAAAAAACTAGAAATTTCTAGTTTTTTGATCAATTTATTTAAATTGAAAAAATTATTATAAACAAAGTAATAAAATTTTTTAAACTTTTATGGCGCGATCTTGTTAAGTATATTTATATAAAGGGCTCCACGAAGTGAAAAATTTTACCGACAATTATTTATACATTTTTTTTAATGTGCAATAAGGACGGAAGTTCAAAAAAATTTCGTTAGTTAACATTTGTCTAATTTGTTGAAAAATTAACTTTAAGTAAAATTTCCAACGGGAGCAAATTCTTTGAAGTGTTCGGAATACAGCATATTTTTTTTAAATTTTTTATTTAATATTTAATACCTTAAAAAAAATAATTAGTGTGACGTGCTCGGTTTTGAAGCCGCGCGCGCTATCTAAAAATGCCGCGCGGAGGCCTATTTTCAGCGTTCAATTAAAATTATAAATAATGGAGATAGAATTCCGGGAGTCGAGAGTTTTTCGTTGGAAATTTCTTCCTCTTTAAGAATCTTTTTTCAAAATTTCTGAAATGTTAATAATTTCAGAGTTATTAACAATAAACGAAATACCTATTTTTTTGAAACTTAATTTGCCTATAACTTTTGCAATTTTTTGTGTGCTAATAAACATTTCCGATACATTTTTCTAGACGTAATTCCGAATCAAATGAGCTATCGCACGTATTTTTAAGAGCCTTATCTCTAGTTTACGCCATTTTCAACTTATCAAGTAGACTAATATGTCTTTTTAATTACTTGGCTTTATTACTAATCCGACGTCCTTAAAATTCCTCTTCTGTTGTTTACAAGATTTTATGAGAGCGTCATATTTAATATTTTAAAGCAAAAAACATTGTATTTACTTACACAATTTTTTTTATGAATAATTAAATTAACACAAAAATATATAAAATAGCAAATTTATCATTAAATCCTTACGTTTTAAATATATTTTTACGATGGCATTTCTAAAACGATCTAAATGCTCTTATATTTAAAACCCTCTTTTAAACAACTAGAACAATTGTTAAGAATGTCACACAAATCGTCTTATCCCTGTATTCTTAAATCCTGCATGTCATTATACAACTGACCCTTGGCCAGTCTAAATTGGCATTGCCCGGTAAATTCGAGTTATGTCCGACTAAACCCGACTTTGATTGACATCTTTAGCTTACGAGTGGAGCGTCAGGTATTTGAGATACATTATTCATCTTTATACGTAGAATATTTACTATCTTACTTACTAGTATACTATAATCTATACTGATATTATAAAACTGTAGAGTTTGTTTGTTTGCTTGAACGCGCTAATCACAGTAACCACGAGTCCAATTTAAAAGATTATTTCACTCATAGATAGCCCATTAATCGAGGAAGGCAATAGGATATATTAATATCATCACGCTAAGACCAATAGAAGCGGAGCATTGCGGGTAAAACTGCGGCGCGCAGCTAGTAGAAGTATAATTGTAAACATTAGCCAATTTAGCTTAAAGTTTTTAATTTAAATCGAAAACTGCCCTTTATACTAATACTTATAATACAATTTTTATTTCAGGTTTAAATAAACTTTTCATAAAACTAGATACATAAAAAAGCTTTCTTAAATGATTACAACCATTTTAAAATGAATTACCCATGTACATGGTAACATATTTTGCTAAGGGTCCCGACGCATGTAGAAACCGCAGTCGTTTGCGGCAGGGCTAACCGCATTGTTTGTTTAACCGCTTCTTGTACATCATCATTTACTTTAGAACGCATCATTATGAGAACAGATTGATGTAAGGAACTGGAGTGTTATAATTTAAGGTTATGTTTGGTTAGGAAATGTTAAAAAGAAAAACCTTGAAAGATATTAATTTTAGTAATGTTTGTACACCTATATTGTAATTAACATAATTATGATATGTTATTGATAAGTTGTTATTGAATAAATATCACGATTAGGTTCCTACTACCTGGTGCTTGACAAAGTGTATTAAAAATTTAAATTTTTAAATATTTCTGGACAATTTTCACACACGGCACGATCATGGGAACCTACGACCACTGGCTTGAAAGGCAGGATCACTACCAACCCAACCAACCGTTCAGTCTTTTGGAAAGTAGTGTCTCAAACTTAGTATAATGACTTAATCAGTAATCTTTAAAATTATACCTTACTTATCCCTTTTCATGCTATTCTACCAACCTTACCATATAAATGTTCTGCCCTGCCCTGCCCTCGAAAAGTTTATCAGTACAACACAACTTAAAACGGGGTCCATCGAAACTTATTCGCATAAATCATTGAACGGGGGAGATGTACCACGTACCAGCAATACGTCATTTTGACCGGCTGCTATTTGTCTTGCAAAAATTCGGGAGACATCTTAAGAATGTCCGGTAGGAATGTCTAGGGTTAGGGGACTATTAGATGTCAACAAGTCTTGCGTTCAATACAACGGTTCGATCGTTGTTATTCGAGCTTGGAATACGGGTTGAATGTTTTGGAGGCAATTTGGAATATAGAAGATGGAACCTTAGGCTTGTAGAAATTCTAGAGTTGGTGTAAGGGGTTTGAAACTTTTTGTATGGACGCTGGCATATCGACCCGCCGCCATTTTGATTTTTTTTCAAAATCGCGGCGCACGATTAAAGTGGTATGTATGGATAGAGGACACATAGACGAACAAAAAATGTCTCATAACATAGTACCCTAAAGCGTCACATTACCGAGATATTTGGAGGTAAATATTCACTTATGAGTACAACGACAAACACTAAAAATAGACTTATTACGTGTCTATATGCATAATATTATCTCCAAATAATCACTCCCAGGTAGATTATTATTATTACAGGAAGAAAGTAGGTATTCATTACATTACTTACATTTTTATGTAATGTATGTTGTTTTTATGTAATGAATCTACCTACTTTCTTCCAATAAACTGTTAATAATAATAATCTACCTGGGAGTGATTATTTGGAGATAATATTATGCATATAGACACGTAATAAGTCTATTTTTAGTGTTTGTCGTTGTACTCATAAGTGAATATTTACCTCCAAATATCTCGGTAATGTGACGCTTTAGGGTACTATGTTATTAGACATTTTTTGTTTGTCTATGTATCCTCTATCCATACATACCACTTTAATCGTGCGCCGCGATTTTGAAAAAAAATCAAAATGGCGGCGGGTTTGATATGCCAGAAAGTTTCAATGCCCTTTGCGAATTACAAAGTAGTTATAAAACAATTACCTATCTACTCTTATATTTTCAAAGTCGGATTCAAATCATTTTAATCGAATTAATATTTTTTTTTTTACATTGAAGAGCACTCTTAATGTATTAGTATCAAAGTAACAAGAAAATAAAGCATAATTATGAAGATGAATACGCATTATGCTGTAGCATATTTATTTAATAACTGTCTTTTTCAGCAAACACATTTAAAATTATTATCTTATGAATGTCGACTAAAAACTAAGGCTATTCGTATTTCCATTCACAAGTGTAATCCCGCGAGCAGGAGATTCAATATTGCCACAAAAAGTGAGCATAAGGACCCGCCCAGGAGATTTCAGAACTGCCCTAAGGTCAGTTGACGAATTGTTTCTTTGAGAAGTGCAAAAGAATGACCTTAGACAATGTTCTTTGAATTCTACATGAAAAAATTAATTGATTGAATGGAATTTACGGTTGTTTAGTACGATAAAAATGTATAGTACTTGGTTGTGGGTAGTTATTAATTTAAATGCGTCAAGGATGTTAAATAGGTACAGGCCACGGTAGTAGAATAGGTACAGAAGTAAAATAAGTAGTTAATATTTTGTTTGCTAAATATTTTAATTGAGTATGGAATTAATGATTGACTTTTAAATTTGTAATAGTATGTAAGTTTGTTAGGTACTAGTAAAGTTGACTTATTATACAAAAAATAGAAAACAAAATGATGATATACGTGAAAGTCTGATCAGGTTTAGATAAGTGGTTTGCGGAGAGCCATCTGTCTCATTTTCCATCCGAGCACATTTCTACTAAGCATATACCGGACATACAAATCCGCCCTTTGTCGGGCCACGAAACTGGCTACAAATTGATAAAACGATATAATACTTTATTATCATGTTGGTGAATGGTGAGTTCATAAGCTGTTGGATGATACACAAACATAAATAGGTACATAAAAATCAATAAATCGCTTCGCTTTTATAAAAATTTGGTTGATTTGAATGCTCTGCTACACAAATTTTACTGACTAAATTGTAAGGATCTTGCACATTACAAGAATCGAAAAATATAATCAGTGTAATCTAATCTTTTAAATAGTTTTAATTCAGAAATTAAACACAATAATTAAAATAATTAAGCAAGCTACATAACTTTTGCTCTTCACTTCTCTTTTCTTTAATATTGAAGTGATATGTTATAAAGCGAGAATAATTAGTGTAAGGCTATGGTTAGCTTTAACGTGCCATTTTATGCTTACTCTTATCCTGATTAATATCGAAATTTAATAAAAAAGTTAATAGATAAAGTTGAAATAAACGCGTTATTCATGGCCCCGTACCAACCGCAGTTCTTGGGCGGCAGCGGTCAGTCGCGACGTTTTATTTCGCCCTTATCTGATTTATCCCTGATTTGGGACGGTCCCACATCCGCCGGGAAACAATTACCTTATTGGAGGCTTTCCATCATTTGCCTGCGCTTGGAGATTTAGTGAATGTAGAAGGGTTTAGTACAATTGATTGTTTTTAGTTTTGGATTGAAATCAAAAGTCTACTTGAGTCGTATAGATCAAAATAAAGAGGAGTTTCTTGCCGATTCTTCTCCATAGATACTGCTTTCTGAATCGGTGGTAAATGTTAAAAATACTTATGTAATGACGATTCGAAAGTGCTACTAAATAGTAGTCTAATTGAATAAATGAATGTTTGAGTTTGAGTTTCAATTATACTCAAGTTGCATTGACCGATGACACAAAAGTAACATTTAAATGTGTATACGAAACTTTGCATGAAACTTATTTGAATTAATGGCAAAATTTGCGTACAGTCATCAGCTTGATTTCAGCTTCATTTTGCATAAAGTGTTTGATTTATGAGAAGTATCGTTTCTATAAGTAATACTAGCTGTACCACGCAACGTCTACTCTCAATATCAAAAGCAATATTATTCCCATTTTTCATTACTTCTCTGCTCTACACCTATTAGTTCACGTATACCCATAGAACCTCCGTACCGTATATAAGCGTCGATAAATGGACCGGCTAACAATTCTAAATTGAGTAATTCTGGATGCTCATTCACTTAACTGTTAAGTTATCTATACTTAATATTATAAAGAGGAAAGGTTTGTAATTATGTATGTACGGTTTTCACGCATAAACTACTGGACCGATTTTGATGAAATTTGGCACAGATAATCTTTAGACCCTGAGAAAGAACACAGGCTACCTTTTATTGCGAAATATGTACCACGGGCGAAGCCGGGGCGGACCGCTAGTATATGATATTATTAATACTATAATACACGTATTCTATACCGACCTAGAACATACCGCGACATCCAGCGTGACTCAACACGAAACACAATGGCCATTGTGACGGACTCGATTGTTTTACCGACTTTCTATTAACCTTTAGCGATTGTGAAAAACTGTCAAACGCTCCTGTGAGTGTAAGGAGTGTGAAGTTTTGATGAGGCATCTGTAGTTGGTAGAATTAAGGCGGGTTTTATTGCAGTTAATATTGAAGCGTGTTCTTAAATGAGTAGGTATGCTGTCTTTTGTTACATTTAAATCAACCTACAAGTTATAGAGTACTGTAAGTTGTAACTGCTTGTCAATTATTGCTGTTTTAAACACTGATATTCAATTGCCAACAAATAAAGTTGTAATCGGGATGTTTTGTTCATTTTATTTTATATAAGAAAAACATAACACGCTTAATTTGATGCTGGTGAGCTTGATTAAATTTTTATTCAAAATATAGTCAGTGAAGTTATTAATAAATTAAAGATATAAATTACCGCATCCAAAAGTATATAGCTTCGTGTTCTTCCCGCCAATCGTAGACCTTCTGCCTCTTGCCATGGCGTGTCCTAGTTACTGCACTGTCAAACTATCAACTATTTAAAACCTTTTTAAGTTACTTCTTGTTTTTATGATGCTTTACCATTTCCTTTTTACGTTATTATAACTACAATTTAATTATTATCGTAATGAACTTTTTGTACATTAATACAAAAATAAATCTGTACACATATTTTAACAGACAGATAATTCTAATTAATTTACATAAACATACATATTATTTAGCTAAACTGGAATAAAAAATATACATATATTTAAATACTTACTTTTTCTGTAATATTTTTTAGATTTTCAGAGCTTTAGTCATAACAATATGACAGACGGATAAATATGTAGATATTAATTAACCATTCACAGCGATCCCAAAATTTGTTATTTAAGACTCTAAATGCATTTTTAAATTCACTAAGCCTAAATAAGAATGAAGAATGAAAAAGTATTTTTAAATAAAAATCATAATATAACACAACGTAAGCGTCAGTTTCATCACTTGCTTATTAAGTTACTGATACCATAACCAACACTATAACTAATAAATTATTTGTCACTTAACTGACAGATAAGCTAAACAGAACACATCCAGAACTTGAAACTGGCTATTATTCAATTACCATCATATCAATAACAGTTTTGACACATCCACTCTGTTTGGATGGAACAATACTGGACTTATGAATAATCATTTCACATAGTTCCTACCTGTGTACATGTCTGGTGTATGTCAGATGTTAGAGGTTTGTTAACTGACGAAAATAGTTTCAATTAAGATGTGTTTTATGTAAATGTAAAATAGCCAATACTTAAAAGTATTGGCTATTTTTGTAAAGCCTGATGTACTATATGATTAAATCGTTCGTTATTTCGATGCCGTGTTTCATTTAACTGTTTTTAAGTATGGTTTATACCAATGCCCATAGTGTCTCCTTGGTACAATAGTTAGGTAGGGAATCGAGAAGTCTTGGATTTGTTCTCTATACAATATATTTTATACACATACTCACCCGTCACGTAAAGCAAATCGAACATTTAAACAGATGTTGAATACATCTGCCCCATACCCCCAGGGAAAAGCTTTCCAAGACATCCTAAAATACATAATAAGTTGCACATGCTAATATCCATGCGGGCAGAGCTGGTCACACTTAATTAAATTAAGTTAACCCTCGATCGGTATTTAAAAGTACCTAATAGGCCTCTATATCTTTATTAAGCAGCGAAGGGTTAAGAGGGAATTGCGCGCAATAAACTGAATGGAATAGTTAACCCTGCAGCGTTCACACTCACTTTAATTTCGTTAAATGTTCCGTTGCGCTCGGGGCCATGCAGCCGCGAAAGGGTTGCGCTGGATGGGATGATTTGTCGATGTTTGGCTCGATAACAATCTATCGATATATTTATGGTGATGTATTGGCAATTAATTTTGAATGTAGTTTGTGTGGATTTTATTTTTAGATGTAAAAAATTACCTGTCGTTTGCTGGTGGATGTAATTTCTGATGACGTGTACTACCTACAGCTAAAACTGTAAAGGAATATTTAATAATGTTTTAATCCAGTGTTTTAACTTTTAATGGTACGTGAAAAAAATGTGAAAAGGCACAAGTGATTAATTATATTACAATAATGTTATCGCTCTATAACTTGGCCTGGGTAAGCTACAATAATTTAATGGAGTCACAAAGGTTTGAGTAAGTTTTTTTACGTTAGCAATTAACTATAGTTAATTGCTAACGTTTAAACATTAATGTTATAAGCCACAAACAATATAATAACAATAAGCCACATACAAATAATATACTCTACTATCGACAAATAATCATAATACTCAGCATCCCATCACTAGAGCTTTTCATCACCAGCTAATTTATATAGAGCTGTTGCACCCTCGCGAAAGCTTATAATCGCACGATGAAGCCAGTTGATTAATAGACGCGCAAATATCTCCAATTGTACCAGCTTAAAGCTATAATAAGACTCATTAATTCCTTATTTTCCTGTTCCAATTTACGCGGGAAAAGGTTGAGGAACGTTTGAGGGATTGAAAATACATTTATGATATGATATTTAAACAATAAATACTCAATAGAGAGTCATAATTTTTTGGTATGGTACCTACACAAAATGGAGATATTCTAGAAATATTCATCAAAAGTTTAAAATAGTAAGAAAAAGTGACAGGAATTTCCATGGAGAAAGTAATATTTAAACAAAATAATCAACTATTAAACACTAATATATTTGAAGAATATAGACAGGTGTTCAAATAATAATTATATTATTTTAATATCAATATACAGGTCCAAATACAATGTACAAAAAGTTAATAAGAAACATATCAACATGCAGTCACTTAGTAGGTATTCAAGGCATCTTTTTCTCCTATAAGAATTAAAAAAAAAATCATCATTCGACCCGGTTAATATTCTAAGCGATAGCAATATCATTGTTTATGAAATATCCATTCCAAGTATCAAAGACAATTATATTTTTTACGATAAACATTCCGAACTCAATTTTATGTCACCTTCCTACTACGAAGACCACTGTAAAGTTAGGGCGACTTTTTATAAAATTAACCTTTTAGCAAAAAAGAAAGTTAAGTATGTTTGAAGAAAAATGTAATTTTCTCGGGCTATAAAGAGGTATTTTAATGGTTGCAATTAAATTACATAACAATAATGAGCGCACCCGGGAGGCGAGCCTACACCTGCCGGTACTGGTTCTGTGGTGGGTTAAGCAAGGCTTACATGGCGTCTGCGAAATACTATTAATATGAAAATGAAATTCCTATTGGACGCCTATTTGATTGCTACAACGTTTGATTTTGTTTCTAAACCTGCATGCTTTCTATTCATTTATTCTTTAATACACAAAATAAAAATTTTAATACTAAAAGCTCGCCACAAAATATCATTAATTAACACTGATAATAAAGTGTAACTTTAAAATACTTCAATTACAAATGGTTATAAAATATAACACATAGATTGCTTAGAAATATTCATTCAACAAAGCTCCTATAAAGCTGTAATAAAAATAAAAAAAACTTACCGTTTATATAGAATCGAAAGAATCAGCTCTTATACTCCAATAAGACCATTGCTATAAAAGCAATATAAATCATTTTAAACTAAGCACCATGTAGCCCCACCACGTACATAGGTATCACAACAAGCTGTATGATAAAATCAATCGATCGCAGTCACATCGCTAAGTAATGGCGGAACATAACTAGCCACTGGACGGACAGGGTGAAGGATAATAAATCTTAAGCCAACTGTGTAAGGTGCAAAATTACATTGACAAATACCCGGATGTTGCAGTGCCATCTAGTTTCAAATAAGGACTGGACGATTTTTTTTATATTTATTATACTTTATTTGAGTTATCATACCTATTTATAATACTTAGTTTATTTTAAGTACATTCCAATTGCTATTTATCAATAAAATTATAATATACCTACTAGAGCTGTGCCGCGTGTGTTTCGCCAGCGGACGAACCCGTGTGCCCGTAAAGTATTTCTGAAGCTCATGTATTATTCTGATGTATGTATGATTCTATGTATATTGTTTTAAAGTTTCATCCAAAACCATACATCAGTTTTATATTATTAGTATGCTAAAACGATCTGACCCACGCAACTTCGTATGTTTTAAAAAGGAATATTTTTGCAACAATTTTCATTGCCGCTGGGTGCATATTTGTCGAAGCGTGATGTAAAAGAGCCTAGAGCATTTCTCGATAATAGGATTATCCAACACAAAAGTAATATTTCAATTCGATCCACTAGTTCCTGGGATTAGCGCGTTCAACCAAACATCAAATTCTACATCGTCATAATGTTATTAGCTCTTACAATTTAGATCCTTTATTACATTACCATCAGTCACCATTTCAAAAATGACTGTCCTTTAATTTCAGAAGAGGTAGAGCTTCTTACAAAACAGGTACATTTTCACAATTCGAAAATCAACGGAGGTTCTGAATTAAAAGCATAATGAATATTTTCTTGTGTTTGATTTTACATGCATTTGCGTCAATTAACAAATCTTGAACATTTAACTTACCTTTTTAGACGTGAATATGCTCTCTCTAAAGTGTTCCAAACATATAAAAAATATAGTAACGCAACAATCAACATTATTAAAATTCATTTAATATCAATAATTTCATAGCGTATTTTTAATATGCTTTACGTTAAATTCATAAAGTACAGTAGTTAGAAAAGCTTGGAAAATGGCATAATAACTTGAAACAGAAAGCGAACAAGTTATATATTGTTAGCGGTTTCGTCTGAAAGTCAACAGGCCGCAATACAAAGGCATTTATTGTACGAATTTCACGCTTCCACGTGGGGTTGATTATACTGCAATCTATCGGTTTGATACTTGATGTAACGAATATGGAGATATGTACATGTTAAACAAAATATGTACCATATTTTGACTTTTCATAGAAGACAAAAAAATAATAGAGCAATCAGTTAAAAAGTTTTTTTTTTTTATTTCATAAAGTATTGGCTTTTTCCTTACCTGTTAGTTTGATGATTGAATTGATTTTAGATGATATAAGTTTTGTTATATTCAATATACATGTCATATCATTTTAAACATCTTTGCTTTTAAAAATTATAATGACAACTTTTTAACGTACCTTTACCTTTACCGGACCTTTTGTAACGTTATCTCATAATTTTCTACGATCAAACATACAAGTCGCATTACACAGCATCTCTGCCGCAACGCGGTGTGTGGAAGGGTTGCATCAATACCCCACACAATTTCGTCACGGTTGTCCCTAACCTTAACAAAAATACGTGCCACAGTATACCCTAAAACGACCACCAAAAGTTACACTACTGCAAGAATATCGATACATTGTTCGAATGTTTTTTACTCTATGGCTCGATTACACTAGGGTGAGAACCCTTCGTCACGGCTTGAATAAAATTACTAATTTTTATTCTAACAATGCAAAAGGATAACTAGTTTCTAGTGTAAACAAATTGCTCAGAGTCGTGCTTTTTAACTTTTATTGTTGACGACGAATGCAAACGTGTCCAAATATTTCGCTTGTATTATGTAAATTTATTTGTAGATTGTCAAAAAGAGCACACGTTTTTGTTAAGACTCAAAAGTTTAAATTAAGTATTTACTTTGATTTTAATGTTAAAAGTTGTATTATGCTGATTTAAAAGTTTGTACATACCAGTATAAATATCCTTTATAATATCACATCACTTTTTGAAAACTTTATTACGCAAATTCTGAAGCACACAATATGGATGACATTAAACAATCAGTTGCGCAGATGTCTCAAATGTTTAAGGACAGAATGGAAGATTTCCAACGCCAATTAGATATGTCCTCACAAAATCCAGGAAACCCTAATGCTAATATTTCATCCGAGTTTTACATGTTCCGCGGTCTTGTTATGTCATCTCTCCATTGTATACAATCTCAAGTTGACATGCTCTCTAAACTTTATGACAAACAAGAAATGAGAAGCAGGCGCAAAATTCTTCTTGTTCATGGTGTTCCTGAGACGCAAAAGGAGAATACTGCCAATGTTGTGACTAAGGCACTCGCTGAGCACGGAGACATTGGGGACATCTCTGAAGTTTTAAATGAATGTCACAGAATTGGTCGCACAGTCAACAACAAACCCAGGCCTGTTCTAATGAAGTTTAAGGTCCTTGGAGAGAGGAACCGGATCTGGTTTTCTAAAAGTAACCTTAAGGGGTCTGGCATAACCATCTCTGAGTTTTTGACAAAACCCAGACATGATACATTCATGGCAGCCCGTCAACGGTTTGGAATTGCTAACTGCTGGACCAAGGATGGAATCATTTTCATTACTAGTCAAGGAAAGCGGCATAAAATCTCTTCTCAAACGGAACTTGAAGCAATCCCTGGTCCCGTATCTGATTCTGCTCCTGCAGGACCTGCTCGTGGTGCACAGACGGATAATGCGAAGGATTCCACGGCCCCAAATCTTCGTACACGCCGAGTCCAAAGAAAGTAATCTGGTATTTCTTTAGAAATTTGCGGCACGAATTAAGGGGGGGGAGGGGAGGGAAAGGGAGGGGAGAGGTAAGGGGAGACCCCCTATAAAGTGGGGGGGTGAGGAAACCCCCCCTTCTATTTTTTTTTAAATTTTTTTTGAGATTACATTTATACTAGCTTACCGCCCGCGGCTTCGCCCGCTTTGACTTAAACCTAATAAATTATATACTAAAACCTTCCTCTTGAATCACTCTATCTATTAAAAAAAACCGCATCAAAATCCGTTGCGTAGTTTGAAAGATTTAAGCATACAAAGGGACATAGGGATAGAGAAAGTGACTTTGTTTTATACTATGTAGTGATGTAGTTAGAAATATAACCAAGATTATGGGCTTTTTTGACTGCTCCGGCGCTGCAGAACGTGGCGCTTGCCCCCGTGTACCTCGTTGCAGGCAGGAGTCTTCACTCGCCTTTGTAGCTTCGGCTTTTTGGTCGCCTTTGGCGACCAGCCTCAGCCACTCCGGCTCGCTTGACTCTGCCTGCTCCTCAGCACACGCGGGCGCCACGCTCCTCCGCGCCTCCGACTTTTTTAATACACTCTAGTGTATGACAGACAAGTACCACGTGGAATCGGGGTGGACAGATAAGTTTCTGTGATTAACAATTTGTGTGCAATATTCATACTATAAAAACATTTTTTTTAAATAATTATTTATTCAAATCTTGTATACAATATGTTTGATACAATTTACAATGGCAATGAATGGATCCATTTTATTTTTTTCCACCCATCGTCTCCACATATTCTATAATATTATCACCGAAGTTTGGTGGGTGGTTATAGTTATCTTTTTTAAAAAATCTTTTTACAACATGCCACTGGGACTCAAATGGGTCAGAGGCAACAAATGGGTTGTCTGATTCTGAGTGATTAACTTTTTTATGAAAATACCCATATTGCCCCAAACAATCATATGCTCGCCAATAACCCGTATGAATTGTTGTCCCCTCAGCAACATGCTTTTGAATGAACTATGGTTTTTAATATGTACATTAAGATATTTGTTACCTCTTTCAAACACAATTCTTGTAGTTTTGTCAATGTAACTCAAAAAATTTTGAACATAATCTCAAAAATTAAAAAAAAGATTTCTCTGTAATTACACGTTTCCGCACGAAAAGCCGCTAATGTATGTTTCGGGGCATCATTATCGATCGATAAAAATTAAAATCGCGCCGAAATTCGTGCCGCACGTTTCTAAAGTCAACCCAGTAATCTTGTTTATTCTCCTTATATTTTCATTTTGTAACATTATTAGTATCAAACATAATTTGTTAATATTTGATAACAATTTGTTAAATAGTTGCTTGTCAGTAATATTTATTTAGTCACTTATATAAGTACTTGTCACTTGTAATAATATAACTTATTATATTATTCTCTTTTATATCTTCTATTTTACTATATATATTGCTTTTATTTTAATGCTGGTAGTTAAATATTAATTTCACCATCACCCTACATAGAATATTTTTGTTTACATTTACCACTGACAAGTGACAAGCATTACTTCTTTCTTCCAACTGTCATTCTAATTTACTGTCATAGATACAAGTCTTTTTGCACAATGTTAAAAATATAATATTTCTTTCAGATGCTGGTCTGTACAAACTAACATTATTTTAAATTTAGTATTTAGTATATTTAATTATAAGCCCTATAAAATATTTATTTAGTCTATTTTAAATATATACATATAAATACTTACATTTATATTCAAAAATATTTATATATTCGTTTTTTGGTAATGTCGATTGTTGCTGATACATCCAGTGATAGCTTTGTGTCACTTAGCACGGATTCTGACAGTGAAGGTAGTTATTTTAGCACAAGTTTTGTCCCTCTTAATGATGCACTTTCCAATGTATTCTCTGATAGCCCAAAAACTTTCAACGTAGTACATATTAACGCGCAAAGCATCCCGGCTCACTACTCAGACATGCTTACATCGTTCGAGTCAAGTAATATCCACGCAATCCTAATATCTGAATCCTGGTTTAAGCCCTGTTTACCTTCGTCCTCCTATTCTCTCCCAGGCTATCATCTTATTCGCAACGACCGCATTGGTAAAACTGGTGGGGGCGTTGCGATTTATCTTCGATCCCACATTCCCTATTCTGTTATTTCTCAATCACCCCAACCTCCTCCTTCCGATGCTGCAGAACACCTTATCCTAGAAATCATCCTGTCCCATTGCAAAGTTCTCCTTGGCGTTTTCTATAGTCCTTCCTTGTTAATTGATTATTTTTCCTCTTTAGATTCAATATTCGATAAACTTGTTCCTTCATACAATAATTGCATATTTATGGGAGACTTTAATACATGCCTCCTTAAGAAGGACAGCCGTTCTCGTAGATTGTTGTCTATTGTTGACTCGCATAACCTTAGCCTCCTTCCTCTCAACTCCACACATCATGTCCCAAACTGCGTTCCGTCGCTCCTCGACCTTATAGTTATGTCCTGTCCTGATCTGGTGTATCAACACGGACAGCTCCCTGCTGACGCGTTTTCACATCACGATCTCCTGTACCTGTCCTGTAATATCCGTCCTCCTAAAGAAAAACCTAAATTCATCCTTCGTCGAAATTTTAACGCAGTTGATATTGATGCACTCCAACGCGATGTCCGTAACATTGATTGGTCTCCGCTCTTATCTTCCGCTTGTGTAAATGAAAAAGTGGCCTTTTTTAACAACTGTTTATCGAATCTCTATGATGTACACGCTCCACTTCGGCGGATTAAAGTTAAACATTTACCTGCTCCATGGCTTTCTGAAGATTTAAAATGTTTACTCAAAGCTAAAGCTAGAGCCAAGAGCAAGTTTAAGCGGACAAAGACTGACGAGAGTCGTGATAAGTACCACAAGATAAGGAATCGTTGTAATACATGTTGTAGAGACGCACAAAGACGATACTTCCATGCTTCTGTAGAGAGTGGTGACCCTCCCATAATATGGAAATTTCTGAAAACGTTGGGGATTGGTAAGCAGCGTAATATATCTAATAATGCTTCTTTAAATCTTGAACTACTGAATCAGCATTTTTCAAATACCCCATCCGTTCTTAATAACTTAAATAAGCAACTTACATTAAAATCGGTCTCAGAAACACCAGCACCAAACTATCCACCTTTTGTGTTTAAATGTTTTAGCGAAAATGATGTTAGGCGGGGTGTATTATCCATTACATCGAATGCTGTTGGCAGCGATTGTATTGGCCGTAAAATGATTCTACCCATCCTAGATCTCATAATCCCGGTTATAACTCACATCCTTAACCATTCCCTATCCACTAGTACTTTTCCTAAGTCCTGGAAAGACTCCCACCTTATCCCTTTACCTAAGAAAATAAATCCATCTTCCTTTTCCGATTATCGTCCCATTTCTATCCTGCCTTTCCTATCTAAAATCCTTGAGAAGTTAGTGTATGAACAGCTACATAGATTCTTAAACCTACACGATCTTCTTAATCCCTTCCAATCCGGTTTCCGATCCGGTCATAGTACGGCCACTGCACTTGTTAAAATAACCGACGATATTCGTCATGGAATGGATAATAAAAAGCTCACGGTTCTAACATTATTGGACTTCAGCAATGCATTTAACACTGTCGACTTTGATATACTGCTGAGCATATTAAGTTCTATAAATATATCGGCTTCAGTAAATGACTGGTTTTACAGTTACTTACATGGGCGTCGTCAGCGTATACGTATAGACGAGGTTGAGTCGTCATGGTGTGATGTTAGTGCTGGTGTCCCGCAAGGAGGAGTCCTCTCGCCATTGTTATTTTCCATATTTATTAACACTATTTCAAACAAGTTAACGTGCGACTACCACATGTATGCCGACGATCTCCAAATCTATACCCAATCTGCCCTTGATGATTTACCCCAGGCAATCGTTTCAGTCAACAAGGACTTAAGCAACATTGTAACTTGGAGTTCGGATTATGGTCTTCAAGTGAATCCCTTAAAAACACAAGTTATTATTGTTGGCAGTCCTTCTTTGATTGCAAGGGTTGACTGGGTGAATCTTCCTCCTATTTTAGTCCACGGCACACCTATTCCTTATAGTGAGGCTGTAAGGAACCTTGGAGTTTACTTTGACAACACTCTCTCGTGGAGCTTTCATATTAAGGAGGTATGTAGGAAAGTGTATGCAACTGCTGGTTCACTCCGTCGTCTTCAAAATTTTCTTCCCATCCCAACCAAAATTCTGCTAGCACAATCCCTCCTTTTACCCATACTTGACTACGCCGATGTAAGCTATGTCAATATTACCGTAGACCAATTAAATAAGCTCGAACGCCTCCAAAACCTTTGTATCCGCTTCATATTTGGTCTACGGAAATATGACCACGTCTCTGAGTTTCGTTCTCAGCTCAAGTGGCTACCCATTCGATTTCGCCGGGATGCTCACGTGCTGCAACTATTATATCAAGTTTTGTTTAACCCTAAAACACCGAAATATCTCAAGGACAATTTCGTATTCAGAGGAGAGAACGGAGATTCTGTCCGCTCATCGGAAAAGCTCCGATTAATAATGCCAGCGCACCATACAAGCTTTCTGGATAACTCTTTCACTGTTCGTGCAATTAAATTATGGAATGCATTGCCGGATCCAATCAAGAAGGCTCAATCTATAAATACTTTTAAAAATATGGTTCGTGATTTTTATCTTTCTCAATGTCCCTAGTAGTTATGTTTATTATATATATTTATATAGGTATATATATATATATTTTTTTTTTTTTTTTTTTTTCTTCTCCTAGGTATGTATCTATTTGTGAACATATGTATATTATTTAAATCTCATTCTTGTGGCTTGTATTTTATGCTGTTATTATTTTATTTATTATTATTACCTATTTATTTTATATTTGTATGTATATATTTATTTGTGCTCTGCCCTATCCCTATCCTTTACTTAATTTCTCTCTGTACAACCGGTTGTCTGGAAGAAATCGCTATTTAGCGATAAGACCGCCGTTTGTTATATTGTATCCTAGGCTAAGTCTCGATTTGTAATTTATCTAGAGCAATATGGCATAAATAAATAAATAAATAAATAAATAAATTTACATTACAATTACAATGAGATAATATTTGAAACTTTACTTGTTTAAGTTGTATCTGTAATTAAATATTATACATTAGAATTTAATAATCTATGGGACAACCGATCCGATTATAAACTGTTTTTGTTAGACAATTGTCATGGAATTTTTTCGTTTTATTATATTCCATTTTTACATTTCCATATTCCATTCCACGTACATAGGACCCCAGTCCCACCTAGATGGAAAGTGGTGACGAGATCTAAGGTGGTAATTCACATCCACCTAGAAAATGCCTGTTAATTCGTCTCTCGAAAGTTCCCATGTTGTACTTCTCTGGAAAGATGGACGCCGGCAAAGAATTCCACTCTTTGGCAGCTCGCATTAAGAAAGAAGACACAAAGCGTGCGTGCAGTCGGCGTATCAACCAGTTATTATTATCATGTTTTTTGGGATTCTTTATATTTTAAGAATCTTACATAACACCGAGCATTCAAATAAGTGCTGTGACCTCTCTGCGCTATGCACTTCTTAAAGTCGAAACAAAGAATAAGATTGCAGTCATAAGTACGACAGTTAACTTTAATATTGTCTTTAATACTTAACTATAGAACAAAAGTTCCCAATAAATAATTAAGTACTTGATTTCACATTGCCTGGAGAATCATATAATTTGTAAATAAACTTGATTATTGCTACCGCTTTCAAACGTATCTATTCATCTGGTCATGGATATAGCTAATACTGACAATTGTAAAGTACACTCTAAATTACATGATTAAGGTTTAAATTAGATAAGCTTTAATTTCAATCATTCAGCGCATTACAAGAGTTTAATTTTGAGCCTGTCAATGCATTATATGGATATAGGTACTAGCTTTTCTCCAGCGGCTTCGCTCGTGTAGTCAAAGAAAAATCCGCATAATTCCCGTCCCCGTTCAATTTCCGGAATAAAACCTATGTATATTATGTCCTTCCTCAGGTCTCAAGCTATCTTTGTACCAAGTTGAAGTAAATCCATATAGTACTCTTTGAGATTAGCCCGGACAGACAAAAATTCTGCTTCGGTATCTTTTGTAGATCACGCCCCGAGTATTCTTTTAAAAGAAAATATCCAATGTATAGTTTTGACTTTGCTACGATTTGATTATAATATGTACCTATATATATAGATAATGTGTTATAATTATCTCACTAAATGTGTACACATTAATACTACGTGTATACATTTTAACAATGTACCACCCAAGAACTTTTTAAATACTAATTAAAAGCCTTAATTAATGAATTTTAATTACGTTCAAAATGATGAAGTCCAATATGTCGGCAGGTGGATGAACAAATAAGTTAATTACAAATGAAATACTCGATTATTAAATAAATATTTTTAGTATGAAACAACATTTTTTTTGGGTTAAACCCAAATATACGGGTATGGATGAGTATTGACACAGACTAATAATAATATACTACGTATGTATTGAGTATCCCTACATAGTATAAAACAAAGTCGCTTTCTCTGTACTATGTCCCTATGTATGCTTAAATCTTTAAAACTACGCAACAGATTTTGATGCGGTTTTTTTTAATAGATAGAGTGATTCAAGAGGAAGGTTTTAGTAGATAATTTATTATGTTTTAGACAAAGCGGGCGAAGCCGCGGGCGGAAAGCTAATCGTTTATATATGACTTCAGCTGCATTTTATACCTAGGTACATTTAATTATATTTTTAACATCGTTTGACATACACTAAAATGATTATATAATTCCTGTAATTGCCCTAATATTTTCAGAATCTTCCATACATAAGCACAGACGGTTTTTTATATTAGTATAGAAATAACAATAAATCAATATAACATTTCGAAATAGCAATTGAAATTACATCGCGCACATGGTATTTATTATAAAGCGTAAACTTAGCGAGGGGCTAGGGGTAACATCGACATATGTGGTCAATTCCACCTCGCTTCTCTTCAGTCACATCGTATTAAAGATAATCCTACGATCATGTCAATACTTCTATGTAAAGTTAATGAGATTTTTCTATGTATACATCTTCAAGTGGCAAATTTTTATTCACATTAGTTTTTAGGAGAGACTTAACAATTATTATTTTAATTTAATTGGCATGATTAATTTCACACATTGCACGATTAATAAAACAAAATAAAAAAGACAAAGAAACGTAAAAAAAACGTAATTTTAAATACCTATAATATGCCGAAACAGATAAAAACTTCAAAAATCTGTGTTTTAGATACATTTCAATCATCATTTATTTCGAAAATTATACGCCAACAAACTTCTAACCAAAATATTGGCATATAAGCGAACAGATTTATATAATTGCATTAATACCCCCATATATCAGTAATTAAAACAATAACGGGCCGCTAATCCTATCAGCGGGGAGACTGAGGCTTATTGCAACCCTTTGTCCCTCGTCTTTCATTAAACTACTGATATTGTCTGGATGAGATAGTTTTTACAGGTGCATGTAATTGAAAGTTGTAGCTTAGATGTAAGGCGTTTATTGTAAGCTAAAAAATGTTAGGATATTGGACTTAATGAAAACTTGAAAGTAAAAATCGCAGTCTGATTCCAATAATGTAATAATTACTTCTTTCTTCTTCTTAAATCTGTAAGAGTTCAAATAATAATCAATAGTAAATGTAAGATTAGTAGAGTCATATCATATTCATGTAAATTCGTTGTAAAGTAGAGTTACTTCTAATCGCATAGTTTAATCCATATTTTTACAGAATTTGGTGATGTTATTATTGCTCTCAAACGAACAAACCGATCTGAGTGGGTTTTAAACCGAAGATATGGTTAAAAGTTGCTTCTACGTAATCTATACTAATATTATAAAGCTGAAGAGTTTGTTTGTTTGTTTGAACGCGCAAATCTCGGGAACTACTTACTGGTCCGAATTGAAAAATTATTTCGGTGTTAGATAGCCCATTCATCGAGGAAGGCTATATTATATTATCATCACGCTAAGACCAATAGGAGCGGAGCAATGCGGATGAAACCGCGGAGCACAGCTAGTATAATCTATGTCTAGGTAGAGAAGATATTACGTTTTATTCAGTACATATATAGGCTTTATTGAATTGAACAAATTCAAAGTTTTATTTTCCCTAATTTCGACTACTTGTCAGGATTTAATTCTACACAACCCTAGCCCATGTATTCAGTCTTTATGAAACGCGTTAATACTGAAAGATCATTAGGGCTCCATCATTTGTCACATTCCTCGAATGCTGGGGTCTCCGCCCCCACTTTATAATTCGATTTGAACAAGCTGTCGCGATCTGCGGCTACCCTTATTGATATTTTGGCTTTGCAGCCGGTTCATTAGAGTTAATTAAAACTGCAGTCTTTTGTTTGACTTCGACACTGTTTGGATTTCGTGGTGAAGGGATTTTGTGATTTTGGTAGTCGTGTAAAATCTTAAAATGAACTTGGGCACCTGAAGTTATTTTTGATACTACGTCTGTGTATTAGATAAAGAAGACGATGAAATGTTACTAAGAATAAAGTAAGTTAACATAAACTTTGAATTAATGGTAGCAATATAAAAATAGTTCAAATATTTGTAGACAGATGATACTTAGACTGGGGTAGAAGCCTTTGAAAATAATGAAAAGATAAAAAAAATCGCAGTCGGATGAAACCTATTAGAAAAGGAGGGGAATATGATAAAAATGTAAGGAAAAATAAATTACGGTCAATCCGAGTTCGGGAAGCGGGAGGGGGGAGCTTTTAAGAAAAAAAAATGGTTTCTCTCGATTTCCGACAAAACTACAAGTCCTATACAAAAAAGTTCAATGGCAAAGTTGTAGGTAATTTAAAGTTCTACAACTTTTGTATTCACAATTTTTTCACATAACCTAAAAATTTAGGTGAAAAATTCAAAAAACCAAGTTTTTGGTCTTTTATTTCTATCTACTTCAAAATTTATTTTTTTTCTACGAAATTTGGTGGAAACGTACTTTATTATGTCCCAAATACACTGTAATTTATTTGATTGAAAATATTTATTTTTTCGCCTTATTTTGAATTAATACCAAAAAAAAAACCTAATTTTCAATCGAAAAGTCACCCGTCAAAATATCAGCTTTTTTCAAAAACTTGGGGTGCCTTTTATTCATTGAAATCTCTACTTTCATATGGTGTAAAAAAAAATAAACACCACCATAGTAAATGTTCTCAGGAAATGCATACAAACAGTGTGATAATGAGCTTTTACTAAATCAGGCACACTTCTTGAACTCTATATCTTCTCTTGTCTTTTCGGTAATATTTCAAAAGAAAAATAATTATCTGTTCTAAGTTTAATATTTTACAGCATATTTAAAAGCAAAATGATGTCGATAAAAACATTTCAGGTAGTTCGAAAAGTGTGCCTGATTTAGTAAAAGCTAATTTTCAAACTGTTTGTATGCATTTCCTGGGAACATTTACTATAGTGGTGTTTATTTTTTTTTACACCATATGAAAGTAGAGATTTAACTGAATAAAAGGCACTCCAAGATTTTGAAAAAAGCTGATATTTTGACGGGTGACTTTTCGATTGAAAATTAGGTTGTTTTTTTGGTATTAATTCAAAATAATGCGAAAAAATAAATATTTTCAATCAAATAAATTGAATACGAATTAACACTACGCGTTATTAAATAATTAAAACATTCCAATTCTGCTCATTTACGTTTTTATTTATACGTATTTATTTATATTTATTACAAAAGCTTAACCATAATATAGCTTTGACTATAAAAACTAACAATATAATCTTATCACACAAAGAAAACCATCTCAAAAACTTCATTAGCAGCTTGACTCCGCAACAGAGTTAGTTATCGTCTAAACATGGACATAATACGATCACAAGGAAATATCGATACGTAGGGGAAGTAACAAGTAGGGAGACGATTTATGACGTCCTGATGATACAATCGAATCAAATAAACCATCTATAAATCAATGTTGGACGCTGAGAGGTGAGAGTTTTCCTTGTTTCTGCTTAGTTTGAGTATGAGCGTGATTTGATGTTGTGTACTAGACTTTCGTGTCTTGTGCGGTTCCTGAATGCTTCGTAGTAATGCAGATTCTCCGAATGAAATCTTACGCGTCTTCCCTTGTGAAAATTACCTTAAGTAATTACTGAATCATTTCGCCATTTTTTGTCACAATGTTAACGAAATATACCTACTTACTGTATTTGTGTGATCAAATTATTCTCTTTGCTTTATCGACAATCCTAGGAAGCAGCTGTAGTATAATATCATACCAATAATCAACTTAAATTAAAACACTTATTTATTTAGACTTCCTCTAGAAGCACTTTTGTCTCGTAACATTTCACTAATTACCACCAGTTCAAAGCCATTTCGACGATTATTAAATGTTTATCAACCAAAACCTCTATGACACACAATCACACAAGCACACACACACTCGATTTCAATTAACAATGTTCCGATAAGTTCGCTAATGAGTGGTTGTGTGGATTTATTGGTTGGTAACCGACAATTAAACGTCTTTGTTTGAGACGGGACAACGCCCATCGACGACCTCACAAAATGTATCCTGTACATGAAGGTACGAAAACAATTGATTATAATGTGCGAAATTATTTTTATGCAATGGTTTGTGTTTAAAGCAGTAGAATAAAGACTAAAAAATAGTGAAAGCAGGTCTTTCTTTGATAACCATTGAGAATGCTAGATTACGAACGAATATTTATAATCTCAGTATCACAAAAATCGTAAAACATACAGAATTTTTCTAACTTCTATAGTATAGTTCAATGGAAACGAATGCAAATTCTGAAAGACCCGTTTATTCATAAAATACACATGCAATGCATATCAATTCACCTATACTTTAGCAGTATTCCTACATCCATGGTGCAAAGGCGCAAAAGACAAAAAGTAAGCCCTCACAAGTCGTTGTATTGTCCGCAATCTGTAGTTATGTGAACAAAGCTCTCTGTAGCCAACAAATGCGTGCTTTCAAATTGTAACCACTCATTTTAGTTTAATGAACGATTTATAAAGCTGTATTTATCATTTTGGTAAGAGCCATATGTTATGTTTTGTTCAACAACGATATTGAAAATAAAGTTTAAATTTCCTTAGTCATACTGCTTTTATCTTTATTATTAAATTGACGAACAAATTTTACGTATAGAAAACTATTAAAACTTAGCTTAGTGTCTATAAGTACACGATAACTATTTAGTTTATTAACAAAAGATGTGGCACTGATTTCTTATCAGTTGACTAACCTTCCCTAACAAAATTTGAGCTTGTAAGCAACACGGTGGCCTAAATATCCAAAATAGATGCCACATTTTCGAAAATAGATAAATTACATATTCATTATACACATACGAAACGATGTTCTTTGTAACTTTGTTCCCAAAATAACAATCGCAACAAAGAGGTACGGATCAAAATAATCCTCAACAATACAAATGTATCAAGTTCCTAATCATTACAACAACACCTTCTCCGTCAAATCTTAAATCAATTCCCAATAAATCCATTGTGCCCTGTGTAACTTATCGGGCGTCATCTTCATCTCCCTTTACATGCAATGACTAGACATCTTTAACCTCTCGTTCATCTTCACCAATTTGACTTTTATCATCTTCATCATAAAGCCTAGTATCCCGTACACGTTTATCTTAACTACAATTTCTTCAAGTATATCACGATGATACTTTTTAGTTGCCCATAAGGTCGAATATGTTTTAAAATTCTGACAATGAACTAACAATGTAGGAACGTCCGTCAATTGCGTTTCTTGTCTCATTCATCGGGTAACCATTCATGTTTTGATAGTAATTCTAAATTGAATGAAGTGATGTTCATTCATGATTGTAATTAAGGTTACACGAATTTATAATGACGCGTGTTCTGTGTAGAGGTAGCCAGCTTTCAATCATTACGTCTGTAGACTCTTTAGATTGTGACCTCATGTTTATTTCAGTTCGTAATGACTATCAAGAACTTTATGGTGCCTATTTTATGCCTTATTTTAAACATTTAGTGATATTAGCTTAATAATTCGAAATTAATGTTTAACATTTCTACAAATTGTAGTTAATTTTTTTTTCTTTTTGTATTATACATATACATATATACAATTACCAAACGTACAAGAACTATAATATTGAAATCCTGACTAAAACATTTTTGTAGATTTTTAAATGCATTCGTCATAAGAACGTTTTGTTTATCTTGTTTAAATACATAGGGCAAAAATCTATTCGTAATACACAATACGAATACACTACCTCTAAATCATGTTCTTGGGTTCTGTCAGTATTATAATTATCCTTACCATTATCGATGTCACAACATTCATCGAGGATTTTTTCAGCCCACAGGATCTGCCTACGTGCGAAGAGACAAAGGCATTTATTACCATAACCCGGGGTTGGAGGGTGTGGTCGAATTAATCATGCGCACGAGCACGACAAGCAAACGCTTTACTTTTGTTCCTTTTCGATCGTAATGACAGTTTCGATAATCCTGAAGATCAACTGAGGAACACAATTGTTGTATGATAAATGAAAAAACAGTATTAAATCATGTTTTGTAAAGACTTTGTTTTCTGTGTGATGTGTCCCATAACATGTTCAGAAATATTTTTTATCTAAAGATCTAGATAAACATATCGTGTACAAGAAAGGTGTTGTAAAATTATGATTTTAGCTTACTAAAATCATATTTTTACAGTAATCATATTTCTCAGATGATATCTTTATAAATTGCATTGATTATAACTTTCAAATTTGTGTAGCTTTTATGTTTAAACCACATTTGAAAAAGAACACAATAATATGAATCATTTTAGAATTTTCTAAAAGGCACCTCATTAATACATAATGTTATTTTTTATTGATTGCATTAATAATTATTGTTAAATATATTTCTGTTGGAACACCTGAAAAAACTCCTAAAAGAACATTATTATGATAGTATAAAACAACAAGACAAATGCTTGTTGTACTTAGGAATGTTCAGCATTAGTAAGAATCACGTAAACCCGTCTAAAGTAAACATTTCGAGACGAGGAAATAACTAAAACAGTAAGCTCTCATTGTCAGCACAAATACGGCACATTTGCTATAATTATAGTGTGCTCCCCACACAATCCTCGGCATTAGCTTCCTCTACTTTCAACTGGACTCAGAACATTTCCTTGTACCATCCCAGCAAACTACATCGCTTATTTTTGTATACAATGCTCCGCGGATTGACAACAAAGACTTTTGTTATAAGCAGGAACCGTCAATGTAACGCATATCGTTGTAGAAGTCGACAAAGATTTAAACGGCATACCATGACGGGGTGTCAGACCCATGATTATAGCATTATTAACAGAAGGGCACATTTGTGGCTAAAAATGTTGCAATACAATACAATATGACGTCCCATATTTTACTGCAAAGCAATAGCTATTAGTTTAAAACTCTGAACATGGCTTATTCTATCATAGATACAGATCGCTTCGTTTAAATTAGTCAATATTAATTTGCCTGTCCGTAAAAGTTAAATTGGAGTCAATCAAACACCCTTAACAGGTGAAAAATTGCGTTACCTTCGTGGAATCGAGAGCAAAGCACTATTGCATTGTCGAGTCAATAAAACCATCTCTGATTGATGAACTTCATTTTTTTGTCAAGCCCAACACGAAAAACATCGAAACTCGTAACAATAGACGCTTTTTCTATTCGATCATCGATTACTTTTTTATTAACGAAAATATCAATAATCTGTTTACGCCCACTGTTAATTCCGACGTTAGTAAAATTGAAACTTGACACGTGTTACGAGGCAAAAATAATTTGGTGGGTGCGTGATTGTGCGCTTTTATCACTTTTGTTTGTTTCTTTTGACCGACGCCTCGCATTGTGGAGGCATTTAGTGCGTGACTAGCGCTTTTTTATTACCATTGTAATGAAAAGTGGTCGTATCATTGCCTCGAGTGCATCTCGATTGCCCCACCTGACGGTACCATTAACGGCCCATCTTTCCGAACAATCTTCAAATTGCCCTTTTTACGAACATAATTGCAATCAATTTGGCAAGGGTCAGTTCCTTCACGTATGTTATTAATGTCGGTTCAATATTTAGTATGGGACTTAAAGTAATTTGTTTAAAACTAACAGTTACCTTTTCCAAATAATTTCAATCCACACGTTTGAAGTAATGCTCATGTCACTAATTCAACGTGCATTCGTTGAACTCTGACCAAAAAACAGATAACGTTCGAGTTCCGACATATTTTCTACATTACTATTCCCATGTGTGAGAATTGACAGCTAATTTGAATGCTTTTTTATTACCGAAAGTCGATTTGTTGGACAAACACGATAATGGGCATTAAATATCGATTTCCCACTAAGGAGCCGGAGCAACGGTATTTACGGCATGATCGGAGCGTCATAGGACGCGTTGATTGTATCAATATCATTTCAATTATCAAAAATGAGCGTTACTTTCACATATTTACTTACAGCTCGTTAGTTGATCTAGGGTTGCTGATGATACTTAATTTGGAAATTAATATTTCTTAATTGAGATTTGACTAATTAATGATCCGTTATCTTGTTTTTATGTGAGCATATTTTGAATAGGTTCTCTATAATTGTTTTATCCCAGTATATTGGAGATATGGTTATTTATAAATTAAGACAATTGATTGTGTATTACAACAGACATATTTGAATCCAGTTAGCGGCTCGTTAGGCCCTCAACCTAGAAAGACAGCCCTATTCTCGCGGCGGGAACCACGAAACCTTCAATAACATAACTTATAACTCGAAAACGACCCTTCAAATTACACAAAACTGACAGCTTTAATATTTGCCCTAAGCCTCGGCCAGAACACCTCATGCTGCGCTTTTAATTTGTTCCATACATCGGTTCACGTGGTTTTTTCTGTGTTTTGTTTGTGGCCAGCGGTGATCAATCGTTCGCCTGTTTTTTATGTTGTTTAATTTTGGAAGGAGTTCGGTTTCGCCACGTCATTAGGGACGTGCTAAACGGTGGAGTTTCGAATACAGGTTAAATAGTGGGTTCAAAGATTTATGCATTTGATAGAGCCTTCTAGATTATTGGAAATACAATGTAATATTGTTGGATTTTTTACAAGTCGGAGATACGCAGAAACCATCATTGTATATAGCCAAAGTTTTTTTTTACTGAAAATAAAATAAAAAGAAGCTACATTGAAAATGATTTACCAAGAACAGAATTAGGCACAATCATTATATTTATAAAATAACTCAACTTGAAGCTTACACCATAATTTTCGGCAGCCATAACTCAAATGTGTGAGTTTAAAAATTAAAGGAAAATCGCTGTATCTGAGATAATAAATCACAAATTAATAATAACTTAACCTTTGTTCACAGTGGCGAAACTGCGCTCAATTATCCGGTATAATTCATTGACTTTCTGGATATACACGTCGCTTTCTAAATCACGGCAAGAATAAATCAATCGTTTATGAATGTTCCAGAAATTTGGTAATTTTTAAACTGAAAAAATGTTAATGTATTGGCCCATACACAAACTCTATAGTAAGTGTCGGGCTTCTGTAGAAAGTATGATATTCAAAACATATTTTTTTTTTTTCAATTTTTTTAAGGATTTTAGAAGGACGTCGAATAGAAATTCAGATTGGTTAAGTAATGTAAAACTATAAATTGCCAATTTATTTAGATAACCATAAAAATGACATTGCGAAACCGAAACTACTTACACTCTACAAAATTTTACAATGATCGTGGTGTAAAACGTAGGTAAGTACACTCATATGAAACTGATGTACCTAGTAATAATAATACATATAACATAAATAAATCAAGATTTTCAAGTGAGCATAAAAATTAAAAAAGCAAGACATTTTAGCATTCCCCGGAGCGGTTGGTGTCATTGAGTTGTCGTAGGGACTCGTAAAGATGATTGTGAAAATTTTACAATCATATTTATTTACCACCCACATTTTTACAGCGCCTGCAGGCTAATAGATTTCTGATAAAAAGCTCTTTTATTTAAGATGGTGATGATGAGATAAGTAAAGTTTTCTCATAAGTAAAAGGTACCTAGTTTTCATAAATTGCGGAATGCAAGAGCCCAATATGTAGGTATTTCAAATGTAAGATTAAATCGATAAATAATTTGGAATGCATCAAGGAAGTAAGTATACAGGGTGTAATCGTTAAGTGTGCACAGGCGATTTTTCCGTAAGTATTACAGATAACAAAAAACTTTAAACTGATATCGAAAGTACTTAACCTAATGAGTAAAATGGCGGTAATAAATTTTTAAAAATAAATCGATAAATATCAAAAAAATTTTCTTTAAACCCTCCCATACACTAAGTATGAAATATGAATATCCCATATACATTTAATATTAAAGATTAGCTTTCTTTTTCTTTTTTTGGTTTTCTGCTTTACTTCGCAAATTTGAAGTGACATTTTCCAACCGTGGAAAATGCCTGGAAAATCCCTGGCAAATGCGTGAAAATGTCCGGAAAATATCCGGAAAATGTGTGAAAATGTCCGGGAGAAGCGTGGAAAATGCTCGGAAAATCCCCGGAAAATGCCTGGGCATTTCCCGGAAAATAATCGGAAAATACCTGGAAAATTTCTGGAAAATATCCGGAAAATGCGTGGAAAATTCCGGAAAAACCGTGGAAAATGCCTGGAAAATGCCTGGAAAATGCGTGGAAAATTCCGGAAAAACCGTGGAAAATGCCTGGAAAATCCCTGGAAAATATCCGGAAAATGCGTGAAAATGTCCGGGAAATGCGTGAAAATTCCGGAAAAACCGTGGAAAATGCCTGGAAAATCCCTGGAAAATGCGTGGAAAATTCCGGAAAAACCGTGGAAAATCCCTGGAAAATGCGTGGAAAATTCCGGAAAAAATGTGGAATATATCTGGAAAATCCCTGGAAAGTGCGTGGAAAATTCCGGAAAACCCGTGGAAAATGCCTGGAAAATATCCGGAAAATGCGTGAAAATGTCCGGAAAATGCGTGAAAATTCCGGAAAAACCGTGGAAAATGCCTGGAAAATCCCTGGAAAATTCGTGGAAAATTCCGGAAAAACCGTGGAAAATCCCTGGAAAATGCGTGGAAAATTCCGGAAAAAACGTGGAATATATCTGGAAAATCCCTGGAAAATGTGTGGGAAATTCCGGAAAAACCGTGGAAAATGCCTGGAAAATCCCTGGAAAATTCCTGGAAAATATCCGGAAAATGCGTGAAAATGTCCGGGAGAAGCGTGGAAAATGCCTGGAAAATCCCCGAAAAATGCCTGAGAAATGTCCGGAAAATGTTGGGACATGCGTGGCAAATGCCTGGAAGATCCCCGGAAAATGCCAGGGAAATGTCCGGAAAATGTCTGGAAAACATCCGGAAAATCCCCGGGAAATGCTCAGAAAATCCCCTGAAGATGCCTGCCAAAGAAATCGCCTGTGCACACTTAACGATTACACCCTGTAGGTATATCAGTGTTTAAACCTCTGATCGGCAGATAGATTTTTTCTTAATTATAATGGCAAGTTTTTCGAACCTGTCTTTTTGCAAAGGTACATTAGATCAAATTGAATTTTAACATTAAACTGTTTTGATTAATTTATGCGATTAATAAAGATTTTAGTCATGCTTTGTAATATGTAGAGCACGTAAAGATAGGAAATTCCAGTCCCATATCAAACCTGATTTAATAAAAACTTAAAACATAAGGTGTGAAACATAAATATTAATTTTAAAGGGCACATACATTATACATCTTTATAAATATAATTTATGAAATATTAACCAATTATGATTTCAATGTATTATTTAAATAAATGAATAAATTAACAATTAAAACAGATTTATATATTTATAATTGGTCTATAGATGCATATTATATTGCCCGCTAGTGTCATGATTGATTAAATTTATAGCTATGTTAATAATGATGAATAAAACAACAGTTCATAAAAGTAATAAAATATTCTGTACATATTATGTAAATCCAAAAACTTCGTCACTTACGTATTTATCTACGTACAAGCTGACCATATCTACAAAGTAACATAGAAGAGTAATGTTACTCTTCTATGTTACTTTGTCGCTTTTAGTATAAACTACCGCCCGCGGCTTCGCCCACTTTGTCTAGAACCTAATAAATCCATACTAATATTATAAATGCGAAAGTAACTCTGTCTGTCTGTCTGTTACTCAATCACGCCTTAACTACTGAACCAATTTGCATGAAATTTGGTATAGAGATATTTTGATACCCGAGAAAGGACATAGGCCACTTTTTATTGCGAAATATGTACAATAATATTATGTAGTAGTTAATAATATCAAATCTTTTTTATTTCTTACTTTTCCGTTTTTGAAGTCGGTTGTTTTTAACGCAGTTATTTTTATTTAATACTTTTTAGTGTATTTTGAAGTAAAACTTCTTTAGGCGCGACTAGGGAGTAACTCAGATTTTTTTTCTGACGGAAGTAACGCTTACTTTAGTCTGTGTAGTTTCCGCCATTTAAAAATAATAATTCTGATTGGTTGTAAGTATATGTCATATACTACACGCTTCTTGACTTATACGCCAGCTAGTGGCAAATATCATAATCAATTAGGATTATTTATTTTCAAATTTTCAAACGGATCAATTGTGAATAGCAAAGTGAATGAAAAATTCAACAGTTTTAAAAACATTAAGTATTTTAAATTGCAAAATTTTTTGAAAATCTCTAAATATACTTGTTTATTTATTACTTTTAAAATAACTAAATTAAAAATAAAAAATCTATTTTAAATATTGCTGAAGACAAAGTAGTATCCATAGCAACAGATATGTATATAGGTTGTCATTCAGTTGAACAAGAAGCATATGTACGCCAACAATTTCATAAAATGTCAGTTATTGATACAGGAGGATCGCCTTATGAAATCATATTAGTTCTTAACAAATTTTACATTATTACAACCAATATTGATGTATCTGATGGCTTAGCCAACGGTTGTGTTGGAAAGTTAGTGTATATTGAACGTGATGACAGTGATAACATCATACGCTTATGGCTTGAGTTTCCTGGTAAGATAGGAGAGAAAATTAGAAAGAAAGAAAGAAAGAAAAGAAAGAAAATACATTTAATCCAGCACACAAAAATACAAGGCAAAAACAACAAAATAACTTACAATGAACAAAAACAATTAAATAAAAATTACAATTTATAAAAGAGGTAAGTAGGTATCACGTTTGTACAGGTATAAAAAGAAACATAGGTATTATATTATGTGGTTGACTATAGTATGTGTGCTGGACAGGGATACCACTCAGCAAATCTGTGGCTTAATAGCCGCAGCACTGATTTTCAGTGGTTCCCATATCGCAACTGACGTTTGCAGCGATAGGGGCTACAAATTTATAAAATAATAAAGTTTTAAATAATTTCTTACATACATTTTAATATATACATTATACATCCATTACATAAATATGGAATAACAGACACTACATTCATGCAAAAATGCTACATATATGCGACATGCGTGCTATATCTACTATAATACAAGATACTCATATTATACTATATATTCACCTATATATATACAAGTATATACCATAAAACATTGAATAAACTGGCAAAAATAATAAAAAACTGACCAGATAAAATAAACTAATAAAATAATAATAGGTATTGTTTTATGTATATATATATATATTTTTTTTTAAAGACCAACTAAGGTTGGCTGATTTGTCGTTGAATTATTAGTTTTTTTAATTCATTACGAAAGCTCGGCACGCTGCTTTTATTGCGTAATGGTGGGGGCAAATTGTTCCAACACTTAGTTGATCGGTATTTAAAAGCACCTCTGAATGCCATGGTGTGGTGTCGAGGCACAGCCAGACTGAATAAAGACGCCCTTGTTCTGTATACCGTGTCCGAATTTCCCAACCAGGATAGTTTTTCGGAGAGGTATGAAGGTATGTTGGACCGTATGACAGCAAACAGTAGAACGGCAAAATGCAACCTTCGCCGATTTTCCATATTTAAAATCCTGGCATTGTTTAGGTATGGCGATATATGGGATCGGGGGGGCACATCCCAGCAAAAGCGAGCACACGCATTTTGTACTCGTTGTATAGCTTTCTTTGAGCGCGCGAGTATTCGATCACCATATAACGCGTCACCGTAGTTGAATTTGGATAACACTAATGCATCACACAATCTAATTCTGAGCTTGGTTGACAGATGGCTTCTGATACGGTAGAGTACTTTTAACCGGTAGTAACAATTGGAAATTGTTTGGTTAATGTGCTTTTCAAACCGCAGTGACTCATCGAACACGATACCAAGATTACGAGCCTCTTTCACCCGCTCTATTGCCTCTCCATTTATGTATATTGGTGGAATCGATTGCTCAAAAGTTTTGATGCGATTATGAGAACCCAGGATCATGAATTTAGTTTTTGAGGGATTTAAAACTAAGGCATTTTGTTCAGACCATGTAGCTATGCGGGTGAGATCGGCATTTAGTTTTTCGATGGCTGCTAGCTTTTCCTGAGGCGTAAATGAGATATACAGCTGAATATCATCTGCGTAAAGGTGGTATTTACAATGGTGTATATTTTTAATTATATCAGCGGTGTAAATGATAAAAAGTAAAGGGCCCAATATCGTACCTTGAGGAATTCCTCTCATGAGATCTACGGGTTGCGAATAGCAAGTCTTGCCATCATCGTCTTCTACGGCCACAGTTTGACATCGCTTACTGAGGTAACTCCTGAACCAGCGGACAACTGGGTCGTTTAAGCCGTAGTAGATTAATTTGGCTAAAAGTAGATCAATATTAATGCTGTCAAATGCTCTGGAATAGTCCAACAAGACCAAAATGCTGCACTTACCATCATCCTGAGCTTCCAAAATATTGTCCACAACGTCCAATAGAGCGGTAGTAGTGCTCCTACCTTTTCTAAAACCTGATTGTCGATGTGGAAGAATGTTTTTAGATTCGAGGAAACCAGAGAGTTGTGAGTGAACAATTTTTTCAATAACCTTGGAAAAACAAGGTAAAATGCTAATGGGGCGGAGATCTTTGATTCCCTGTGGATTAGGTATTTTTTTTATTGGTCTTACTATAGCCTCCTGCCAAAGGTCCGGAAAAATACTGGTGACAAAAGACTTGTTCACCAAATGATTCAGGGCTGGTACTATGAGCGATTGAGCAAGCTTAATCATCTCTAAGGACAATCCATCCACTCCAATGGCATTGGACTCGAGAGTTTTAAGGGCTTTAACAATGTCAGATTCACGAATAGGATTAAAATTAAACACATTACAACTAAAACGTTCCGTTTCATAGTAATTTATCAGGTGTTGTGATATATTGTTATTTCCTGGTACGTTGATGAAATGTGCATTAATTAGATCAGGATTGTTCATGTGCGCAGGTAACGCCATCTCTTTTTCAGGCTTAATATGTACTTGATTCTTAATGTGTCTCCATAATATTTTAGGTTTATCGATGTTGCAGTTAACGTATTTATTAAAATAGGCATCCTTTTCTCGCAGTATTGCAGATTTAACGTACCTTTTTAGATCATTATAGTAAGGTTTATACCGAGCATGTCTCTTCGCCTTAACCTGAGCTTCATTTCGGCGCGCCATCATAAGTTTTATATTATAAGTGATCCACGGATAATTCTTTTCCTTAATTTTTATTGTCTTAAGAGGGGCATAATTGTCAAAAAGTACTATTAAAAAGTTTGTCATATATTTTACCATTTCATTAACATCGTCCAAATTAAATATAAAATCTAAATTTATTCTAGTCAGGCAATCATTAAATTCATCCAAATCAATGTCTTTAATCGGTCTGTAGGTAACCCATCTTGAAACAAATTTTTGCTTTCGAATATTCACGTCGCAAACAATAAAGGCGTGGTTGCTAAGAGGTTCTACGTGATCTACTTGTATGTGTGAGATTGGAGCGTTAGTGCAAACTAAATCTATCAATGTTTCACTATCATTAACAAAATGAGTTGCCTCAGTAACGTGCTGGGTAAGATTCGCGGCCTGAATAAATTGTTTGAATTTATTAGAATTTATTGAATTTTGTTTTAAATTATGTTTCAAATTGATGTTATAAAATAATATTTATTTATTTAAGTTAATATTTAATCATTTCAGTGATATATGTCGTCAACGCCAAAGAAGTTTTACTTCAATCGCGCGTAAAGGTTACACGCACACACTTTTTTTTCAACACGAATCAAATGAGCCCAAACTCGATAAATTTGAGTCAATATATTACTGGGTTCCTATGGCCACCTTCCAATTCCATCATCAAATCAGCTTCATGTCATGATAATGTTTCATCGCTATCAAATTTACATACGTATACAAAATTTCAGCTCGATCGGTTACCGGGAAGTGAATCAAAGTTACTTGCTACATATCAACTTAGTCATCGAGTACAGACAAAAATGCTCATAAAATAAAAACTACTGGGCCTATCCGAAAAAACATACGGTGTACGGTGTACATACATAAAAAAATATATACTTACCGGCCGAATTGATAACCGCATAAAATCGCATGGAGAGCTTAATTTTCATTAAAGGCTCTAATCGCACGGAAAGCTAAATTTTCACAAAAAAGCTCAAATCGCACGGAGAGCTTAATTTTCACAAAAAGCTCTAATCGCACGGAAAGCTTAATTTTCACAAAAAGCTCTAGTCGCACGGAGAGCTTTATTTTCACAAAAAGCTCTAATCGCATTGAGAGCTTAATTTTCATAAAAAGCTCTAATCGCACGGAAAGCTTTATATTCACAAAAAAGCTCTATTCGCACGGAAAGCTTAATTTTCACAAAAAAAGCTCTAATCACACGGCAAGCTTAATTTTCACAAGAAGCTCTAATCACACAGAGAGCTTAATTTTCACAAGAAGCTCTAATCACACGGAGAGCTTAATTTTCATAAAAAGCTCTAATCGCACGGAAAGCTTAATTTTCATTGAAAACTAATCGCATGGAGAGCTTAATTTTCATTAAAGGCTCTAATCGCACGGAGCTTAATTTTCACAAAAAGCTCTAATCGCACGGAGACCTTAATTTTCACAAAAAGCTCTATTCGCACGGAAAGCTTAATTTTCACAAAAAAACTCTAATCGCACTAAGCTTTATTTTCACAAAAAACTCTCATCGCACGGAGAGCTTAATTTTCACAAAAAGCTCTAATCGCATGGAGAGATTAATTTTCACAAAAAGCTCTAATCGCACGGAGAGCTTAATTTTCACAAAAAACTCATCGCACGGAGAGCTTAATTTCCATAAAAAGCTCTTATCGCACGGAGAGCTTAATTTTCACAAAAAGCTCTAAACGCATGGAGAGCTTAATTTTCACAAAAAGCTCTAATCGCACGGAGAGCTTAATTTTCACAAAAAGCTCCTATCGCACGGAAAGCTTAATTTTCACAAAAAGCTCTAATCGCACGGAGAGCTTAATTTTCACAAAGAGCTCTAATCCCATGGAGAGCTTAATTTTCACAAAAAGCTCTAATCGCACGGAAAGCTTAATTTTCACAAAAAGCTCTAATCGCACGGAGAGCTTAATTTTCACAAAAAGCTCTAATCGCATGTAAGAAATAAAAAAGATTTGACATTATTATTTCCTATATTATTTATATGAGCTATTTATTAAAAAGGTTTGATGACGGTGCACGGGCTTAATACTAAGTGCTTAATGTTCGGCACCAACTTCAAACCTATTTAATAAATAGCACATCCATACTAATATCACAGATAAATGCGAAAGTAACTCTGTCTGTCTGTCTGTTACTCAATCACGCCTTAACTACTGAACCAATTTGCATGAAATTTGGTATAGAGATATTTTGATACCCGAGAAAGGACATAGGCCACTTTTTATTGCGAAATATGTACCACGGGCGAAGCCGGGGCGGACCGCTAGTTATATACTAAAACCTTCCTCTTGAATCACTCTATCTATTAAAAAAAACCGCATGCAAAATCCGTTGCGCAGTTTTAAAGATTTAAGGGACATAGGGACAGAGAAAGCGACTTTGTTTTATACTATGAAGTGATACATAATATACAGCCCTACGAAATCTACCAAATACAAATATTGGTCTAGCCGTGTCCGATGAGTTTGGTTGCAGTCTGCAGATAACAATAAAACTTCACTTCAGGCAAGTTCGTTTATTTTTTGAATTATCGATTAATGTTAAATGAATTAATAATTTAATTAATAAATTACATGAGAAGCAATTTTTTTAAAGACAATAATACTTTATAAAAAGTATACTATTGTTATAATTTTATGGTATTGTCTGATTTTATATCAAAGTTAAGATGCTCTGTGTTTTACAACTGCAGTATACTATATTGTTGTTATAAATGCAACCAAGGGTTGCTACAATACAATCGATATTTGCAATATTTATTTTATATTATCCGTTTTCGTTGAACCAGTATAGATAGATCTAGGTTTTGATTGGTTACCTATATGTTATAGAGGTCATGTTATGTTAGTGGATTTTATTAAATATCATATCGTTGAGGTCAGTTCTTAAAAATGCTGTATCCGAATTTTTATAAAACTATACTATTATTAACTTTATAGCACTTTATGTGGTAACTTCCAAACTTTTCATCTGAAGTAAAGCTAGAATCATAAAGGTTATAATTGTGTTAGAACTTTTCTGTTTATGCATAACGATATTTAATGTATCTTCTTTATTGATAAATATTAAATATATAAATCATCAATCAGATTAAGCGAACGGAACAACTGATTTTTTTGAAGTGAACTTTGTATTGGTAATTCTATTTGCAATTCAAGCAATTCCATTTCTTTCTATTTTTGGCATTAAAACTAGCACCGAGTTAACAGGTGCAACTAGTTCTCCCAGCCCTGCCTACACAGGACAGTGTCGACAGAGAGCACTAGGGGGCCGAGCCCATGGCTTACGGCTCGTAATTTAAAATGCCTGATTTATAGTCCAACAGTAGCATTAAATTTGTAATCATATATTGATTTACAGCCGCGATACGGCGCGCCCGCAGACTTCTGGGAACTCGAAAGCACGTGGGTGCGATGTATGCCAATATGACAATAGGATATCGTCATATTGTCTATTGCCTCCTTTAATGCAGCAGTTTGAAAGCCCTAAAGGTGTGTTAGAAGGCTTATTAGAATTTTGTGCCAGGATTCAGAAATAAAATTTGTATTGGGATTGTTTTTTGGAAGTGACGATAAGGAACGAAATACAAATTAGACGTATATTCAAAAAGTTTTACTGCTAAGTAGGTTTACCGTTTATGATAGCTAGTCTTAGACTGATGAATCACCGTAAACAAAAACTACTAAAGACTAAAGATGTTGTATCGTTAGTTAGTAAAGATACACCCCCATAACAAGAGCCTGAAATATATTATGTGGCCAGTCTACAAATTTAAAAATAACATGTAAAAAGGACTATAGTAATCTCTCTTTATTTCCCTATATCTTGTTCCTCTTAAACTTCTCAAATAGCGATAAAAAAGACCATTATGGTTATAGCAATTTACAACGCTACATAATTTTTTATTTAATCGTCAAACGCCCAAATCAATCTAACTAACAATTGGAAACAATGGTGACGTATCAAAATGAAACAAAATGCATGCGAGTAATTCGATTTAGTCGACACTTCCTGTGTATTGTCGTCTCCCACTGAGAGTGCGCGCGCGCAGAGTTAACGCAGAACCGACACATGTATTTTGTGCGGTGGTTCATCAGTTCATGCCTCGTAAATGTAAGAATTGTATAGCTATATTGATAATTCTTATTTTGGTTTAGGACATAAATTTACAGAAGTTATGTTTAAACATGACATTGTACATTTTTAAATTATAAAGTCAAGAAGGTAGAGACCAGATTTAGTTCAAAGATTTAGTTAAAAATTAAATTGTATAGTATTCTTAGTTAATAATTATGTAACGGGGAACGATATAAACGACAATTCGAATTTAAAAAAAAATGTATGATAGTACTTTGTCCATTATTATGAAGAAATGAGGCTAATTCACAACGCATTCAATGAAAAAAATCACACAATAAAACAAATCTATTGAGGAGCAGACGAATTTTCATCTTAAAGAATTGCATAGGTCAGCAACTGAAGTAGCGTAGATCAGCTAGAATAATATTTTCTATACAACATGTTAAAACCTTTCAAATAAACACCAGATACATGATATGTCTGTTCTACTTACTCTTTGTCCACACTAGGGATGTGGGTGTCAGAGCGACGCTGCAGGACTATGATTTGCGCCTCGCTCCGCTTGCCGCCAACAATGATTGATGTGAGCTAATCTTTACGATCGAACTGCGTGTAATCATTATGATTTTTAAATTGTTTCACGGTTTGTTCCGCTGTTGTTAATTGTGTGCAAGTGTTTGTTTAGCAAGGTATCGATGTGGGAATTTTTCATCAAATCAAATCTGCCAAATCTATGAATTAAATGAATTTTCAAAATAATTTGGAAAATCCAAAAGTGCACGCCTCATAATTTTTTTTTAATAAATATTTATTAATTATTATTTTTGTTTATTTAATAACAATTAAACCACATCGAATCAGACCCTGAAAAATGAAAGGGTTCTATTCCTGAGCATACTCAAGCGTAAGAGAAAAAAAAAGACTCGATTAGTAAAGTATTTCGGTCGCTATCGTGTTAACAAGAAAAAGGATCCGCACATACAGACACACGGACGTCCAAGACAGAACTTTTTTAAACTGTTTTTTAACTAGTTTAAATAACAAAAATGACATCAAAAATATCATGAACGTTAAAAATAGTGTTTTTTCTTAATATGTGTGTGTATGTATTATCTTACAAGTGCAATGTATGATACATAAAGACATTTTAAGTTTGAAAAATCAGATGTTTTGCGCGAAGTGACAGTAGTACCCACCTCAACGCTTCGCTTATGAGGCGTGCAATATCTCAAAATTCTAGTGAAACTATCACAATTATAATAACGAAATTTATTTCCAACTTACAAAATAAAATATATTATGCACACATTTTCTTAACATTTTTATCAGACAAGCATATAATCTGATGGTGGTACAACTTATAATAATTTTGCAATTTACTTCTTTAGTGATTTTTGGCATAAAATTCATTGTATTTTCACTTTTCATACCTCATAATTAAAAAAAATACATATTAAAAATCCATACAAGCATTTTCTAAACGAAACTCCATTTACAAAGCCGGCCAAACAAAACGGCACGGGAGATAAACATTTCTAAGAACAAAAGCGCTATCAGTCGTACGACGCCGCAAAAAGCGTGAAGTCGTAACCGCTAAAAATAAAACATTATATATTCGAGACCACGTGCCTCAAATAATGACAATACGCACGTAAAGAGAAACAAAAGTGGGCCTTTTTTGTTGCCAGTCGGTGCTTTGCGATAGTGATTGTTCCCTTAATGTGCACGCAGTGTACGTCACTTTCGCAATAGATGTTTAAAATGAAAATTAAATGTTTTAAGGCTTACAAGGTTGTTTATATATTGGTAGAAAAAAAATAGTATATATTCATAAAGTTTTTCTTTACTTTTTACATTAAAACAGTTCTTTAGTGTAGAAATAAAATCTGACTTCAAGAGTCATTGAAAATTTAAATTAATAGACTAGTCTGCAGTAGGCTACATAACATAAAGTTGGTTGTTTTACTGGTTACTAACGGTTTGGTACAATTTGGAAAACTCAAAATAAAACAACCATCGTGCACCTTTTAATTTGCTCTCCAAATACTTACTTACGTAAATAACATTAAACAACAAAAATAAATTATACTAATTTGATAACAATTTTGAAATTAATCTTTTCCTTATCAACATTATAAATTAACAACAAGGGCAAAATATAACATGTCCCACGATATGTTCTGTTCCGCTAAAAATGGTCAAAAACTAAATATGCCGGAAATATAAATCATCAGAGATCGTTCAGTGTACCGTAAAATAAAGAATTAACGAATAATTTTCACCATAATGTAATTACAGGCAATTTGGTCATAGCCCGTGAACCACTTGACCGGTAATTGCTTGCTAATTTCATTTACCGGGCTTTGTCCGTGCTGGCGGGTTTTAAAATTTATTTGTTGGGTTTTACCAATATTTTTTTGTAATGATATTTCAAAAAAGATAATCATAGATTTAGTGCGAAATAGTAATAATATTGTTTCAAGAATGAATATATAGAGCAATAGAAACTATTTTTAACAGGTAAAGCTTTTCTTTTTAGTTCTACCGCTATGTTTTTTATTGAACTGCATTATTTATACGTAGAAGTCGCGAAGTACAGGAGAAATTCTGGGTTCGATCCTGGGTGAAGATTAGATAATGAGCGTCGCAAAGTACAGGAGAGATTCTGGATTCGATCCTGAGAGAAGATTAATAAATTAACAATGATAATGTTTGCCTGGAAGAGATCGCTGTTTTAGCGTTAAGGCCGTCTTTTGTACGTATTGTTATTATTTCTGTATTTTCGTATTGTTTCCTTGTTTTGGTACAAATAAAGTATTTTCATTCATTCATCATATTTTATTCATCACATTATAGACCATTTTATACTAATACTTACGTAAAATCTCAAAACAAAAGACTGATTCCCTTATCTTTACCAGAATCAAAACAAACAATAAAGGCTCAAACGAGGTGACATAAACGTACAAGAGGTTACGATGAACAAACTGTGGTCACTTAAAGTGCACTAAACACTGGGGTGACGTCAGATGTCACAGATTACGATAACCGCAATTTGGGGATTTTTTTCTTGACCGGATTGGTTAGTGTGGAGACGACTTGAGAGTTTGAAACACTGAGGAATAATTAATACATAGAGTTGACTTCAATACGGATAAATATGTGTTGTCAGGTGTTTTATAAGTGCTAATCTAGTTCAAATTATTAAATTTCTTATAAGAAATATAAGTAGGCATTATAAAATACTCAATGTTAGGAGTAAGATAACTTACTATTAATACTATTTCCTTACAATAATAAAGAGATTTTCTCTGTTTTACTTTAATTCTCGTTTCTTTAAAACACTTATACCACCACTTCTATTAACTGGCAATACAACTCAAATTTCATTAACCCTTAATGGCTTGAGCTTAACAAAGCAACCTTTTCAATATTTTTCACCATTTAATTTATAAATATCTCTCCATGCTATGTAGCCCTCACCGCAGGGTCAGCGAAACGGACACATTAAAGAAAGTCCCTAACACTTGTTGAGCAAACCAGCGGGTGTGGACTGTGGAGACATGAGGAGATAATCACTTCTAATAGATCTCATTAATTCCATGTTTTTACAATACTTGTCTGTTTCTTCTATTTTGTATAGACTACTGGAGATTTAATTTACAGCCTCCTACTTTTAGTTCATTTGTAAAGATTCGATGGAGAAAATATCTGTAGTCTGCGTGCAATAAAATAAGCTATCAATACGATCATATATAAGATATGAGAAATATGGATGCTTTCTTAAAAATAATTGTGACTTTTAAACACTATTTATAGGGATGGAAAATGGAGTGGACGAAGGAAAATACAATATAAGAAAGTGCAAAAGGTTAAGATATATTTATTGAGGTGTAGAGATTTTAAATTTCCATATAATAACGTCATCATCATTTAACTAATAGTCCGGGATACATCGCCCATTTTTGCAAGTGATTACTATCAAGCTAATTTTTCGTGAGTAGCTTTATTTTGATGAGATGCCCAATAATTTCATGTACAAAACTCTCGATTGTGGTAGCTACCAGAGGAAACAAGGATAAAATATTTTGATTTGATGGTTCTCAAATATTAATTACTAACTGAATGTTTTTTTTTTTGTTCAATCTCAAGATAATTATCTAAATTATTCGAAAAAATATTTGTCCTAGAAAATCTATGGTTTGATCAAAGAGTCCCCCTTTCCAATGTGTATCGATAACGAAGTCATCATAAATGATTACTAACCAGCTGATTTTTTTATTTTCACTTATTTAATACTTATATAATTCAACAGACATATTGTCCTACAAATTGCGTAATAAATATTTGAGAACCGTCAAATCAAAAATTTTTATCCTTGTTACCTCTGTAAGCTACCACAATCGAGAGTTTCGTACATGAAATTATTGGGCATCTCATCAAAATAAAGCTACTCACGAAAAATTAGCTTGATAGTAATCACTTGCAAAAATGGGCGATGTATCCCGGACTATAAGGTTACTTGAAGGACATGTAAATCGAGTTCGATAGCGTATAGGTACCTACCGCAAGTTATTACAATGTCCATTTGAAAACTGTATTGTTTAAACTGTCACTACCAGTTCATCAATTTAATACATTATTCCACAATAAAACGTGAAGAATATAAGCACAAACAGCATCAATAGTACCCATTTTGTCACCTATAAAACGTAAAGACACCGTCTCTGATCAAACAAAAGAAATCCTCTATTGACTGAGGGAGTGACGAACCTAATATAGATTGATAAGATGTCCGATAACACTACTTAGTTCCGTGGGAACTTGGGGACACATGATGATACGGGGAAACGGATAATCGTTTAACTATCAGGCTCTATTGGGGGCGTTGTCGAGCCTTTGATTGGTTCTGGAGGAAGAGGCTTTTGTTTTATGGAAACAGATGGAGCAAAGAAAATGTGTATTATAGATCTGAAAACTTGGGCGAGGAATTTATTTATTACTTCTAGCTGGTAACTACAAGAGATGATAAGTCGTGACAATAGTCTACGTCACAACTTATTATTACACTAATACCAATTTCATATTAATTTCTTAGTTGGGGTAAATTGTAGGAATTGAATTTACATAATATTATTTACGTGGACTATTTATTCCTGTCTCTCTAAAATGTAAAATGCTGAATCCGATATGGGATCAAACAGCAAGACTATATTTTGACATATCTCTACTCTAATATACTCTAATATTATAAAGCTGAAGAGTTTGTTTGTTTGTTTAAACGCGCTAATCTCAGGAACTACTCGTCCAATTGGAAAAATTCTTTCGATTTTAGACAGCCCATTCATTGAGAAAGGCTAGCTAGGCTTAGCGTCTTATCATCACGCTAAGACTAACAGGAGTGAAGCCACGCGGACGAAACCGCGGAGCGCAGCTAGTCAAAGATATGAGCAAACTTAATGGCAATAAAATGTTTATTTTCTACTTAATCTGCGTTTTAAGTTTTATATAAAATTTACTTTGAAATAATCTCCTCACAGCTTACAGAACTATAAAACTGTATACAGTAGCAAGGAGGGCAGATGGTCAGATAGGCGGGTCGGCTGGCTAGAGGTCGGCCCTTCCTTCCCGATGCTTACCGCAATTTGTTTCGGAACACATGAAAAAGAATTTATTTTATTATCATTTGTGTTTAAACTTACACAAAGAGATTTAGAGATTTTTATGTTTTACTAACTATACTATGGGACTTGGCTTTGCCAGTAGTACCTACAGTGTCGAAGGTTGGTAGTTATATCAACACAGAAACTAGGGATGTAACGATACCGATACCGATACCGATATATCGGCCGATATATCGGCAAGCCGATATATCGGTATCGCCGATAATAAATCAACCGATACCGATATTTTTTTATTAAATTCTTTCTTTTCTTTTATGTTTTTGCATTGTATTCATTCATATTGTTTTATTTCTGTTTCTGTAATAGTGTTAAGGAAGAGCGGAACCTCCTGACACAAGCATTTTATTTGCTTACTAGGAGTGTTCCAATCACAAATTTGTTTATGTAAAGGAAAGAAATAAATAATTTTGAATTTTTTTTAATTTTTAACGTGATAACGTTTTTAAAATCGTTTTAGTCGGGTGACATGTTCATAAACTTGTGTCACACCAAAACCTCACGAGCGCGATCGCAGGTATAACGAGAGAGAGACGGACCGATCTCCCGTTTCATCTCGAGCGCTGCCACTGCATTATGTTATCACGTAAACATCTCGATCGTAAACCTACTTTACAAACAACCAATTTTTTTGATATCAAATAATTCAAAAATCCGCGCCCAATGAACGATGCGGGAGGCCGCCCGCGCGTGCGCACTTTGTTTTCTGAAAAAACTCTACCAATTATAGTAAACTTTTATTAGGTACTGATTGTATGTGTATTACTTAAAGTTTAACTTCGTAAAATAATAATACTAAAATAAATGGTTTTGTTGTTTTTTGATTTGGCATTTTTATTTAAAAGAATACGATTAACAGTTGTCTCTGTTAAATGTTGGTAACTTTTTATGCATAATTCACTATTTATTTTTCTACCAAGCCATCGATATCGGTATCGGTATCGGTATCGCCGATACATTACTACAAATATCGGTATCGGTATCGTATCGGCAAAATCATGTATCGTTACATCCCTAACAGAAACCTTCGTGGGCTCGTACACAATACCTTCAAATATGCATAATTTTCGGTTTTATATAGGACATACATAAAAAACACACATTTTTATATTTATTTAACAATTTAATAGTTAAAATACTTATAAGTTATAACCCAAGTAAAGCCGTGATACAACTTTAAAAATTATATTGTAAGAGCATTAACAGTTTTCTTATTTGTCTGCAAAGGTAAATGTTCAGTATTGGCTGAAATCCAAGCACCAGTTGCAATGAAGGCTGCATTTTTTAAAAAGACGAATATTTTTACTAAACCAAGGTTTAGGTTAGAAATGAATTGATAAAATCAGCAATGGAATCGATTCATCCGTTTTGGAACTTTAATGCCAAGGGGCCGTTCATAAAATACGTTCGCATACAAGGGGGGGGGGGGGGTTTCGCGAGTGTGACAAGATGTGACAAGGGGGTACAGGGGGTCTACGGCAGCGTGACGTTCGCCGTTCGTTAAAAATTCGTTCTAGGTATCCGTTCTCTCGACCTTTTTTTTCAATTTTGTAATGATAGAAGTAATTTATTTCTTATTAGTAAATACATATACAGATATTTAAATGTTATTTTTTCAATATGAACGCTAATATTTAAATTTTATTACAAAAATAAAAAAAATATTTTCTAATATCAAAATTTGTCAAAACTTATCTTTCAAAATTTATCAAGTTTAGAGGGGGAGGGGTCTTAGTTTTTGTGACGATTTATTTCCAGGGGGGGGTCACAGAGTGTGTGACACAGCGTGACAACCGGGGGGGAGGGGGTCAAAAAACGTGAATTTTAGTGTGACGTATTTTATGAACGGCCCCCAATCACATACTATTCTAAAATTCCTATAAATATTATAGGAATTTTAGAAGAAACTACAAAATTATTGAATTTCGTGGACTAAATCATTATTTTCACAGCAAATATAATTTAGCAAATAACACTACATATACTAGGTACGCGAGCGTTGAACTGAGAAGTCTAATCGAGTTTGGGATCTAAGTTATTCTATATAACGAAGACACGGCTTGTGACGTATTTACTATTTACACTGCACGGTGTGAATATATTATTTCATATACCTAGGATATTATATAGGACATACATTTGTGAAGTTAAAATCACAAATTATGAGCTAACTTTACAATCGTTATTTCCATGCAAAATCTATCATCATCGTGATCATCAGTCCATATATTTGTTTTCAAAAGAAATGTTAGATACAAAGATACAGTTCTCTCCTATATCTACGCTGATTCGGAAAATAATAATAATGTATTTATTATAGGATGTAGATAATTGACAGATAAATATTTCTATTTATCGGCTGTTCTCTCATACTTTTTCATTATTAGACGTTATAATATTAACGTCTATAGAGTCAAATTATTAGTCCTCAAACTCAAACTCAAACTCAAACATTCATTTATTCAATTAGACTACTATTTAGTAGCACTTTCGAATCGTCATTACATAGTATTTTTAACATTTACCACCGACCTTTTTAACCTCAGCTGAATGCTAAACTAGAAATTAAGATATTTTCGAATTAACATGAATTTACCTTTTCTATATCAATATAGCTTTAATAAATTCGAATATTGTTTATATTATTATCAAATATCGTATAGTCTAAAAGCCCCCGTGTCGTATCCGTAAGGAACGAAGTTGTGCGTTAAGACGTCAATCCTGTCCCGGGCTTATATCATGTACCCGGGTAAGTTTTATAATTATACCGGAATTTGCAAATGATCGTGTGGGTTAATTGAAATATGAAGATTTGTGTTAATGTTATTGTGTTATTATCAAAATGAAATAGACTGCAATGGAATATAATGTATTCTAAAAAACACGAACAGTATGGTCTTTATCTTATGTTACACTAGCAACCACCCGCGGTTTCTAGCGAGATTACGTTTATCATCGTTATACATTACGTTATCGCCCAACAGCCGTATACTTACTGTTTTCCCGTATTTCTACCACAAAGTGTACTTTTCTTAATGAACTTATAACTACCACTACCACTACTTGTTAATCTCCAAACTTTCGTTGGGTTTCGTTCGGTCTGTTTATCAAATTTCATTTCAACCATCCAAATACTATAGCGTGAAACCTTAACTTTTAGATAGGTTTATACTTTACTAGCTGTGCCCTGCGGTTTTACCCGCAGTGCTCCACTCCTGTTGGTCTTAGCGTGATAATATATAGCCTATAGCCGTCCTCGATAAATGGGCTATCTAACACGGAAATAATTTTTAAAATTGGACCAGTATTTCCCGAGATTAGCGTGTTCAAACAAACATACAAACTCTTCAGCTTTATAATATTTGAATGAACAACCGATATTGGCGTGAATTAAAAATGCTTTCAATATGTTTTAGAGTTGTGCACGTTTTAAAACAACAAAACATGAATTGTCAACGACATGGTGTACTAGCCAGGGCCGATTAAAATCTATTAGCAAGGGGAGAGGTCATTAATATTCCTATCACGCACGATTCGTATGGCATCGTGTAATCTTTTTATCGATGCGTCTCGTCACGCCGTAAAAGCATCGACAGTCGATGTTGCGTCACGTCACTACGTCCTGATGACCTCTATTGGCTTTCTTGTTGGTCCAAGTATTTTTCGTTGGATTTATGTTCATCTCAAACAAATAAATTAAAAGTGGTAATAGGTAGAACTTGGTCTTGAAGATTGCCAGGTTTGAATTCAAAGTCTTCTAGTAGAAACACTCAGGTAAGTAAAATCTGCCATAAGTTCTAGATTATTCCTGTATGTGAATTGTACTAAAAAAAATAAAGGAGGAAATTTATACATTAAATTATTTGCCCTGTTTTGAATATGGAATTACTTCACACCGCTTTCTTTTTGCAATCGATTGACAAACAGTCTTATACCATAGGTAATATATGCACCAAAATAGCATTGCGCTAACAAATCTCTCTCAAAGGCTTATCGTAAGTGCGTTTCGGATGTTTTTATCTATTTTAAAATATTAAAATAGTTAAGAGCATTACAGTCGCCCTTGTTTTTATACAGTATTTGCATGTTGGGGGCTATTTGCATACGGATCAAAGTTGCATTATTGCAATGTATTCGCTAACACGTAAATAAATAAAGATAAACATTATGTGACGCGTAAATGCGGGTATTAGTCGAAGCGTGGGATTGCGAATGGTTTAAAAGTCTGTGTGTTGTGGGAGTGTACCTCGCAAATGGATGTACTGAATGAGATGACATGTTCTAGATGTGATGGTCAAAAGTTTGGTGTAGTTTTGATGATAATATAAATAGTTTAAATTTCATATTAGATTTTGCTGAAGAACTGGAATATATGGTAAGCGTCTAAGATCTTATTATGGAATAAAGTATCAGGTTCAGCTTGTTTTTTAAATGATACAAGATTTACAACACTGATATGCAGTCTGGTCTTGAGGTAAATAATAAAATATCACATACCAAATTTAACCAAAATAACTATACCGATTTTAGTTACCACAAAAACGAGCAAACCTCCAATCCTATTTAATACGGAAAAAGTAAAATTTAAATTGTATCCCGAATTAAAAGACAAGGCATCTGATCGAAGGTCGTTTGCGGCTATCGATTTTTCACCCCGACTGTTGACAAAGGCAGGTTCTTAAGCAAATGAGATGCACCCTAAAGAATATTATGGGCAGACATCGTCCCACTATGCGTATATATGCGCAGATATCCTGCCTTTATTGATCTCGTGAAGCTATAGATATTTGGTAGTGGAGCAAAATGTTTTGAGTTTGAGGAACTAATAGTTTGAGTTGATTGAGTTGAATTATTATATTTTGTGGTTAAATTGTTATGTGACCAAGTTGCACTAAATAGCATGAAAGTACTAGAAATAAATAATATATATAATAAATAATAATAAATAATAAATAATAATATTTCTATAATTAGAAAGAGCAGGCAGGGCAGTTTTTATTACTTGAGTTTCTTATGAGAGATAGAGCTAAAATGCTCTACAATGTTAAAATTTTTGTTGTAAATGTTATTATAGCATTTAATCGCAGAGATTTATTTTATATTATTTATGATATGATTTTATCACTGTTTAATAAGTTTAATGTATATATAATTTATATGGCTGTATTTATTTTAAGGTACTTTAAGAATTACACCTGTAAAATATGTTGTTATTTTCTAATGGCTGCATATAACAAAACAATTATTAATAAAATACAAGTGTAAAGTGTTACACAAGACCACAAATATCCTAGTAAATAGTTTTTATTGATAATAGCGGCATAACACGGAACAAATATTCAATGAATGCTCATTTGTTACCACATTTATGCGAACGTAGTTTTTCTTGTAGTTTTCTTTGATTTATGCTTCGTTCCTAGAAGCATCCTAGCAATTAGTAGTATTTTTTATAAATTGTACTTGTTTAAGTGAACATGTTACTAACTTGATAATAATCTGATGGATGTATAGTTTTTAAATGCACAAGAAAAAATCTATAGAAAAATTAGGTAGAGTTTATATGTTTTATCTTGTAAAATTAAGAACTACCTACTTATATAGATTATTTAAATGAATGAAAATTTCAAAAATAAATTGTATCTAAAGAATTTCGTTTTATTGCAAAAGGTTAAATTATAAAGAATACCGAAAATATACGTAGTATCATCATCACACATTTCTAACTAAACAATTTTCAGAAAACTCAACCAAACAATTATCACATTCTACAAAAAAAGCATTTAATTTCGCAACAAAAGATTCGTTCAACAACGTCCGCCGAATTTAAATCAGCGTTATTACGTCGATATGTAAATTTTGTAGCGTCACTACCCTTATAAAGGCCCTGTTTGAATTGAAAATTTAGCGGAGAGGCCGAGTTCAGTGCGACAACGACTTTCAGTGAATCCACAGCTTCTAGCCTTTAAAAAACGTGTAAAAAAAAAAAACAAAAAAAGCAAAGTGAATTATAATCTGTGTGTGCTGTCACGATTTGGCGGTAAACGTGTTGACATCTGTCAAACGAGCGAGATGGCAGATTAGAGGGAGACGGATGCATTGCGTGTAAGTAGACTGTAGATAAGGCTTCGTAAACAATTTTATTGGGCTTGATAAAGATGGCATGCAAGATCTGGTTGAATTGTGATTTACGATGGATGGTTCAGGGGTATATTTTGTTTATATGAGGTCCGCTGCTTAAGTATGACTGTGAAAAAAAGGAATTGATGAAAAAGGTAATTTACAATTAGTGATAATTCTTAACTTGGTACCTACTCATTAATTTATTTAAATAAATACAGTCATGTAGAGTCCAATAATTATTATTGTTTGTAAAAGTAAGCAAGATTTGGTACTCTATGAAAAATTTTGAATAAAATTATGCTCGGTCGAGTAGGTAGTAAAGTTATACTACTTGAGCGAGTGGTAACATTAAAATTAGGTACCTATTTGTCTCCATCTTATTCAGGTTTACTGTACCTATTTACTATCATACTGTATTTCTACATCAATCAAATCTAAAATAGTTATAAGCCATAACGAACTAGAAGAAAATCGGCCACTTTACAAGTACTTACCTTCGCTTCAGCTCTATATCCTCCTCAAGTAAAACCGCGTGCAAAAGCTGTATATACAATAAGCAGTACACAATACATCACGATTTCATTTAATGCATACCGTAGACATGCCATCGAACGATGAGATCATTCGTGACATACAAAACGTATAATTTGTTTTTCAAACATTGAATTGTCCTCAGCTTATGGTGTAGGACATAGGTATATGCATTTTTACTATTCCACAAAACTCTACAAGTTCGGTGAAGACCTACCTACTACAGACAGGACATTGATTCCTTGTGCTGAAAAAAACCTTGATCACTGATATTTTTAAACAAACTGATATTACTTCTAATAACTTCTGTTGAATGGAATATCTAAACATAAACAGAAGCGATTTTTTACTATTTAAATTATAGATGTTTTTGTATCAGCTCATATTTCTATCTCATATTATGGGAAACATTCGATTCACACAGATGCAAGCACTTAATTTATATAAAGTTCACCCACCAGTACATACTCCAGTACATACGAGTACTTAGTTAAGAGCACTCAATAAAATTAGTTATATTCTTACAATTGAGTTGCAATCGATGGCAGAAGACGTCCCCTACCACGGAGCCTCAGGGCACCGATTAACATAACAAGAACCCCCATTACGCACCTAGAAAACCAACTGCCAAAATGTTTTGCCAACCCTATCGCACAGATGACTCATATGTCAACGATATAGGGTTGTCAATCCGCTGTTTTTTATGTCACCGGTGGAAAATTTTTCTTTTTGTTACGTTGAAGACTAGAATTTGACAGTCGACTGGTTCGTTTGTCGATTGCCATCGATTACTCACAGCTAGTTGGCAGCCGGAGGCTAGTCTGGGGTCCGTAGTTAGGTATTTTTGTCGCTAACTAGATAACAAGTGGTTTTAAATTGGAATCTACATAATAATCAGGGTGTGAGGGTGCGACTACGAGGCATTAGATGCAATTTTCAAATGACGTTATAGAATGGTTCGTTCAAAATAGCAGACAGTGTTGGCAAAAGTGACACCTAGACGAGTAGAAAATTTTCTAACAATTTAATTTTCGCAAAGAATAAAATAATGTGCGGGTGAAGACCAAGTTTATCGTGAGGGTCCAGCGCCTGGAGCCGCGCAACAATTTGAATTTTAATTCATTTGTTGTGCGTGTACCGAGCGAGCAGCTGTCGACCTTCATGAGCGAGGAGTTCTGGCCCCGTGGTGTTGTGTTCCGTCGGTTTCGCGGGCGGCTTCGCAACACCCAGCCGAAGCCCGTTCAGCGCAATATGACACCGCCAGTGCCGTGAATTGTGTATAGTGTAGTGCTTAATATATTCTTAGTTTTAGTTTTAATAATTTTTATATGTATGTTAGTCTGTAAGGTATTTATTCTATGGGTCTGTACAATTTATTGTCTGTTACCTGAATTAAATATAATAAATAAATAAACTTCCGTTTACACTCTTAGTTTGGGACCCACTGTCGTGCATTAATTGTAAAACATATTATAATGGACAAATAAATTTATTTCATTTCACTCTATTAGGTACCTAATGTTAAGTAGATAATGTATTCTGGAGCTATTTTGTGGTAAAAGATGTTGACCGAATATATTACCATCTAAATTGTTATACAGACATGATAAACTCACAAAAAAAACACACCTTCTACGGGCGAAGCCGGGTCAAACGGACACATAAACTTTGTTTTTTATTAATATCGCTATAGAATTACAAATTACTAAATAATTACAACGTAAACAGAACATTGATAACATAGGTAGGTACATTAAAATATGGTTTAGCTCTTTTTTCTTCTCTTTTTTCTTCTTTCTCTTTAAGTAAATAAAGAGGAACATACACATTCCAAACGAAAGACGTATGATATTTTCAAACGATAAATACAATAACAAGGCTAGCAAAACATTTGACAACATGTGCAATAAATGATCATCATCCCATGCTAAAACAAACGATGGTTGTTTGTTTGCGCGTGTTTATACAGAAAACTGTTAACAGTCGGCTGGCTAGGGCCAGTTTGGCTTGAAGCGGTGCAATATTAAAAATACAACTTCGTTTGATGGTCTGGTTCCTGATGTTCTGAGGGTAGCTTCTAAATATATAAGGTGTTAGGTAGTATGTACTGTATTATTGTTAATTAGATGCGAGAGTTTAATGTATCCGTATATACCAAAGATAATAATTTTAAAATGTTTCTTGGAATGGCATCTGTTGAAGAATGACTCATACAAATTTCATCAAAATCAGTTCAGCCGTTCTTGTGTGTTTAAATATGTAAATTCACTAATTAACCCAGGTGTGCAGATGCCAATTTTTTTTTCTTTTGATTATTAATCTCGTGTAAACCTGAAAGTAGGTGATATATTTCAATGTTTTATTATTTTTATTTTTACTTCCAGGAAAAATGCATTAAAACCTTATCGCATGATGCAATACAATGTGCCTAGAATTATTAAATATTTATTATTGTTTCACATAAGTTGGCAGCTAGACAATAGAAAACATGAGCCAAACATACAAACACTACTAGGAAAACGGATTACCTATTGTACATGTACTTACATTTATAAATACTAAATAGGTACTTAATACACCTATCGTAGAAATAAATGATAAATATTTTTTGTATTGACTACAAGATTTTATAAAACGATTAAAAATATTAGCAATGTATCTTTGAGGAAAATATGAGAAAGACGAATAGACTATACGGATAGAAACGATACGAAAAAAATCCATAAAACAGTTAGCTAGATTTGTATTTTATTAAAATAAATTTGTGTAAGAATACCAAAATTTCTAAGATATTACATTTATATACTTTATAAAAAAAGTATAATTATTAAGATAAGCATTAAGCATTTTAAAATAAAAACAATCAAAATATGATGAAACTAATAAAATATTGGTCTTAGAATAAAATTTCAAATTATAAAAAAATAATGTTATTTTATTTCCAAAAATAAATATAAGTGAATATGGCACTATAAATAAAAAAATTAAATGAAAAAAAATTAAAAAGTAGTATTAGCAGAGCGTGGTTTCGATCCACGGACCTCTGGGTTATGGGCCCAGCACGCTTCCACTGCGCCACTCTGCTCTTGTCATGGTGTCTGAAATTACTGTATATAAAGATAACAGCTTCTGTAACATGTCTGTTATTTTACAAGTCTCAAAATATTTTATTGTAATAAAAATATTGCTTTTATTTTTTGTAGTATGAATATTTGTAATTTTATAATACGATGAATTGTTAAAACTTTTTGTCAATACTTAAAAATGTTTAAAACCACTTCAAAAGAGTTTTCAATGGGGGCTATAATAGTAGCCTCCAGCCATAACTACTTCATTAGTTCCACATGATGTGTTCTTACAAATGTAATTTGTTCTTATATAAAAAAAAATCAGTAGGTATCTAGTAGTGTATTTTTAAATTAAATTAAAGTAAATATAACTATGTAATTATTTTTAAATATTTTCTAAATGTATTAAGTGCATTGTACTTGTACGATACCTACATTATTTTTACTTACTTATTATTTTTGATTATTCCATTGAATACAGATACCATACTTATTTATATTTTCCCGAATTATTAGTACATATTTTCAGATTCTATTGAAACTTTCTTTCAATAAGGATGCAACTTATATCTATTCCCAAATGTAAAGTGCTAATATCATCTCATCACAGACTATTAAATTAGCAGAACCGGCAGAAAGATACCAATAATCTCGTCACCTCAGGGAGTCACCAATAAGCTAGTACAATGACCCCCTGCAGTGCCTGTCCCTAGAAGGTTAATCTGCACCGGGTTTTATTGCTTTTTACTAGAGCTCATTTAGAAATGGGTTCCGTAGCAATGATGGGATTCGGATGTTTTATTTCTAATCCTGGAGGATTAGGTTTTATGGAACGCGATTTAAGATGATTAAGAAGTGAAGATTTTTTCTTTATTGGTGAGATTAATTGTTTTAAAAATTAAAACGCTTGCTGCATGAGTTTGAAACATCAGGATAAATAATGATTAAATTACGCTTTAAATCCATTATAATAATATGGTAATTTATTTCGAAATGTATAAAACTTGCCGAAAATCAGTCGCAATTTATAAAAATTATAGTAACTGATTTGTTTGTAACAGAAACACTTTATCTTTTTACATCGGTTTTTGATCGATTTATAGGTAAAATTTTATTTGATTATTTTAAATTTTAACATAATAACTATTATATATCAACCGTCAAATATTTACAACGTAGGAAGCTGAAGAAAACGTTGAAAAACTGTTTTTAATTATGATACCGTATCCGTTACTATTAAGATAACATAACAAGAACAAAGATAAACAGGCAGATATCATAAAACAATTCGCAAAATTACCGAAATAATTTATTGAAATGGGGCAGTCACACAACCCCATTCATAAAGAATTTTTATCACAACTTCAACCGAACTAAACGACGTATCCACCAAAACGACTCACCTAAATATAAACTTTATGCAGTTACTTTAAAGTTTAATATTCTTTGAGGTTTTGTAGCTAGTGTAAAGGCGGAAAGTACTACGTCATTTGACTAATGACACCTAAATGTTACGTATTTAGTAAGCGGAATGGTTTTATTGTGCGAATGCAATGTATCGAGAACTTTTAATTTTGGTTTATGATCCATTCTTTGGGGTGACTTACTCGCTCTGTTTGGACAAATGAGCATTGTACTATTAGTAGCTATGTAATAACTTTTGATTATTTTACAATAGTTTTTTTACAGGTTTTGCGTTTTTGCGATTGTTTCATGAAAATGGTTGTGACGTTATTAAATAAAAACAGTTATGCAAAAAGTAAATTATAATAACATTATTTTCACTTGATACCTAAATTATCTCTCTTTCAATCAATATTATTTCCTTAATCTACTAACATCCTATAATTTTACTAATATTAGGTATGTTTAGTAAAAGTTTCACATTGAAAAAGTAATGTACAATTGACTGAATTTATTTATTTATAATTTATTTATACTACGAAAATAACGGACTTGTATGAAGTGACTTTTAAAATACGACGACTTCACTAGTATTAAGTATGCAGCTAAAGATTAATTATTGTGTCCAAACCCTCAGCTTTCTTAGAATACATCATACAAAAGACTCAGCCCCTAACTATAAATAAAAACAATGAATTGCGCTGTAAAAAGTAATATCATGGTGGTCATATCACTACCCTCGTATCATTCATAAAATAATAGTCAAAAGGGACGTTTAACAAATGATACAATGTATTGTAAAAAATGCTTTTCCACACGGTTATTCGCAAGCATGCGCAATCTAAATGCATACATTTGATTCGTTGTTATTCTAGTTTGCGCAAACTACGCTCAAGTATGAAGCACTGTCTAAACAGACCTTTACTCGCTTTTATCGTGATATAAAAATGTTAAGTCATCGATTGTCATTCGTTTTTAAACTCTATTCAGGTACGATAGAGTTCTTTTTAGAGGATTGTTTTATGTGGGTGGTTTCTGGCCGGTAATGACAGGCTAATACGTCACATGTGTATAATTATTATTTTAGTGCCAATTCGAATGCAAGTCATGTTACAATCGTTTCGTATCGATTTTTTTACTCGTTTATAGTTATAGTTCTTCTTTTATGTTCCAGCGAATCTATAAAGAAAATAGAAAATATGTTTTTTAAAATTCCAATCTAATATGATGTATATTTGCAGTAATTCTTCAATTTGAAAATTATTTTAATATCCATTGCTGGAGGTCAGATTGTAAGGTTTAGGAAGTCTGAAACTTACAAAAAGGATGCTCGGTCACATATATCGATTTTCATGGATATTCTCTCTCAAGGAAGTTTTACACACCTAAAAATTATTTGCCACCATCCATCGGTAAAACCATTCACAAAACAATAAAATGATCAATAAATTAGCATAATAGTACGTTTGTTTCACACCGATAGCGATCGCCACGCGTCCATTGTCCGCGTGGGGCATAGTATGAAGAGAATTATACTAGGGTATGGGGCATGGGCCAAACACGTGACGTTCATTATTTTGTGCCAAAACGTCCGCGCAGGAGATTAGGCGTGAGCGTCAGCGTAATGGGACTACTGTTTAGATCGAAAGTTGGTACTTGGGGATCGGAGTTTTTGTCTAAAAACGTAGGTTTAGATACATGTTAGATAGTTATTCGAATGTTAAGTTTGTGATAAGAAGTGGCAAAGTTTATTTTATAGAACAGTCGGAAAAAAATGGATGTAAATCTGAAGGTCTCTCCCGTAGCCACGCTCTCTGAAAGGTGTCCGAAGTGTTATATAATATTACTAGCATGTTATATAATATTACTAGCTTTCCGTCCACGGCTTCGCCCGCTTTGTTTAAACATAATAAATTATACTAAAACCTTCCTCTTGAATCACTCTATCTATTAAAAAAAAGCGCATCAAAATACGTTGCGTAGTTTTAAAGATTTAAGCATACATAGGGACATAGGGTCATAGGGACAGAGAAAGCGACTTTGTTTTATACTATGTAGGAAGTGATTATGATGGATAAATCGCGTTTAAAATCAGTCGAAAAGTAATCAATATCTAAAATACTTCCCTAAAGCAAAACGCATTAAAAATAACTAAGTATAAGAAAAGATGAAATGAAGAAGACAATTTATAATGTTTGCTAGTGTTGTGTAAGTATGTAATTTCAATAGATTTTTTGCGATAGGTACCTATTACAAAAAAATGTGAAAAAATATGAAAAAAGTGACCGTGGTTTGGAAATTGGAACATGCGTCATTCGCATAACCAAAACATTGACAAACTAGGTCACAAATAGTTAATTAATTGTGTTTTAATGAGGAAACTGTAAAAAATTGTTTGCTCTCTTATCGTCGTCTCTCTTTCGTCAGTTAATTAATGCTAAAAAAACTGTAACATAACGGGAGCCTTATAAAAAATAACTTAGACAACTTTATTCAAGAAAATTCGCAGAATCTCACATAAAAAGTAAAATTATGAAACATATTTTTGACGAGAACAAAGCCGAAACTTATTACTTGTAATTATTTTACCTCGGTTCCCACCAGGTGGTTCAGCACAATAAATTTAATATCGATTAAACCCAAGTATCCACCTACATGAGATATTTGAATAATATTAGTATAAATTAACACCTTCATTCCATCCAAAATAACTATGCTTTATGCAATTTGTTGTAGAACAGCATTTACCTTATTCGTTAGTTTATTATCTCAAATAGCACTTAGTAACTATAGTTTGATTCTATGTTTGGATCATGAATTCTCATTGTCCTACATTTGAATGGGTTTCGAAATAAACAGACACAGAAGTGCAGAAGAATATAATAAATATTCTAGACGAGTCATAGACGCTACATAGAGAAATACTCTTAAATAGATATATTATCAAATAAAAATATTATATGATAAAGACAGTAGTTTATATAATTTTATTCCACTTTTTAAGTATTTGGTATCGAATAATAACGAATAAAAGATACATATTATTCATCACGAAATAGTAAAAAATATGAATAAATAAAACAAGGGTTTAAAATGTTTCATTTTTATACAAAAACTTGTTAACTTTCTTTCAATTTTATTAGTATAGCAAAAATAAATGTCTCCAGTCTCAACTGAATTATATGAAACTGAAAGTTTATATAGGTAAGTAATTTTATTAACACTAACACTTCAATCTTGTACCTATGTTTCGATCAAATCGCACGCAATAAACACTAACAATAATTTATAGACCGCTCAAAGTTATAACCTATAAAGTTAAAATTGTAATCGTAAACTGCGCCTACGCCGCGAAAATCGATACCAAAGCTACCACGAAAAAAAGAGATTAGCCAGCCTTATCCCCAATTTCATCTAAATGCTTTAATCCGTGGTACAATGGTGACAAAAATAATAAATATGGCTCAGAGACGCCCACCAGAACAATGGCGATACAATATTTTTGTATGGGGCGATTTCTGAGGGCGAAAAAGTGGTATAAAACAAATGTGCTATTGATAGGAGCACGAACGCCTGTGTTGCCGATCATTTCTTTGTTGTTGGCTTTATTTATTGTTACCGTTTGTTTTTGTGACGGATAGTTTTGTCTGTATGGTAGTGGAGTGCTAATGTTCAATATAATATGGGTAAAAATTATATTTAGTTCACTAGATTACGTCTCATGCGTATTATCATTGCTATGTCGTAAAATGTATTGTATGGTCGACTTTGTTATTAAAAATCGTTGAAGTTATATTTCGTTTTAAACATTTTTTAGTCCAATAGAAAACGGTACTACTTTTTATTTAGTGATAGTTTAAATTGTCACGGTTCTAGAAGTTAGAAACAGATGTTTTACACGTCATAGGTAATTTTTGTGCTCGCAAGTCTTTGGGGGAGCATTTCTTGAAATATGTAATGTAGAGTACATTAAAACCTTTTAAATAGTAAATAAACTATTTCAAAACAAATTGTATACGTATAACGTACATTTAGTATGCTACATATTCTACAACTTACGTAATTTAGTTGACAAAAACGGCCAAAATTAATTGTCCTCAACACTGAATAGGTAGGCACATTTACAAGCTGACGAAGATCAAATACGGTTCATCAGGCACTCAAAACTCCTCAAGTTTGTACCCACGTAGCACTAACCGGGCTATAAGTACCAAATACAAGTACCAAACAGTACGTTAGCACTACAGTAACCCTTGAACGCTGCCGCGGGTCAAAACGACCCTATCTGATCGAAGACGCTGACGGTTGATTTGGGGAGATAGGAAATACAGTGAGAATGAATAGTGAAATATATTTAAATTGCGTTCCAAATGATGGAGTACGGAATAGCGGAATGGTGCGTCATTTGTACGCTATTATTCTGGTAATAGGGGATTATGATATAAATTTTTAGAGAATTGAAAAAATTATATTTATAAAGCATTTGGGACCTATAAAAACTAAATATCGGATGATGCTATGAATAAATATTGTAGTAAGAAAAAAGTCATATTATTCAATAATTTCATACATTATGAACCAAGAATTGATATTCTAGAAATAATAGATTGCATCAATCAACCTATTTTATGAGATGCATCGAGTCAAGTAAAAACTAATATGTAAAATATTTCAATTAGGTAAATATGTCTCAGATATTTGAAAACTACGGTTTCTTATTCAGTCGAACTAGTTAGTTCCTGGTAAGACTAAAATAATAAAAGCAATCTGCTACTATGCTCATTGATTTCGTACTTATAATGCACCAAACAGTATAAATATTTCCATAAATCTGCGAAAGTTTTAATGTAAAAAGAAATCTAACGTTCACAAACCAAAGGTGTCAATTGCCTCTCACCTTTAACGTAGACCAATTCGCGTCTAACATGTCGTATTTAAATCGTATCACGAGGTTTTACATCCACAAACCGAAGCTGCACATCGACAACAATAAAAAACATCAATATCGAAAAAATCATTACATCTTTGGATTGTTTTGAAGCGCCCTAGCGAGGCAGGCGGGGGCAGCAATCAATACTGGGTGCTACTCGCCCGGAATACTAAACAGGTGTACGTGAGCCAGCCGCGTGCAGCGCCGTCTACTGATCTAATTATACCTTTTATTTTGATATGTGCAAAGATTCACTGCAGTGAAGTTATGGAACTGGAGCTAAACTGATTCGCTTGTGAGATTCGAGCTGTAGTTGAAACAAATTCAGTTGTAACAAACTTCAAGTTTGGTGTTTTTATAAACGCAACGAAAGATCATTTTGATATGGTTCATACATTTTTTCTCTATTTGTATGGATGACTGTAACATGGACAAGCAGCATGATACAGTTCCATCATAGTTCTAAAATAAAATGAGTTCTGATCACTACTACATGTGCCGCTGTATCGCGTGTCCTTTTTGTGTTAGTGTGCAGGCGACACAGTTCAGCCTATTGTTACTCGTGCGAGCCAGCTATGAAACGGATATAGAAATGTTTATCAGCGAGTCGAGATCTTCAATGTCAACAGATAACCCGTTTCTAGTGTAACACAAACATCGAGCAAACAATGAAGCACTCATCCTAAGAGCCAATCCAATCATCTCAAACAGTAACTATCTGAGATAACAATACTCGAACAACCCTTGAGAATACGGCCAAATCAACTTAACGTTTCATTCCGAAAACGCCCTTGTTGACTTTTGACGTTACTACATTGCAAATGTTATCTTAGTTTACTTAATCAGCACTGGAACGCAACCGATTCTATGTATGGTCTCAGGGGCCCCTTAACCGGTTAACTGGTCCCAAAACGTGGCTCCCCATTCGAGGGTCAAAAGGGGTTTTCCTTCATAATCTCGATGCGAAAGGAAAATATTCCTTATCTTTTTAATTATAACTCAGTGATCGTTCCGCTACGTCATCTGTTTTAATTTTCATCTCGCCTCTGGGGAGTGCGATAATGCCGCGATATATTGTGGACATTATGATAAATTCGAACTCATTTAATAGCCGTTTTGATAAGAATGTGCTGTGGAAATTGCACTCAATACGTATTCATTTCATTTCAGTTTATTTTGTAGTTTATTCATAAGTAATATTATTAATGAGTTGAATTTTATGGTTTTTATTTGTATCCAAAGTATAGACCATAATAGTAATCTAGAGACATGTGTTATTATTTGAGACATGTTTTATATTAATGCATAACAATAAAAAAAGTAACGTTAACACAAAGCAGAACAAGTAATATATTTGTTTGTTTCTATAATTTATCTGAATTACAGAAACAAACACTAACATCGCTCACTACAAACTACACACCACAACCGCAATAATCTCTATTTAACAGAGACATAAATAACAAGCGAAATAACAAATCGTTACAATTAATTTCGCAGCACCAAGTCTCCCCCTCCCCCCACCCCGGAGCCCTCAAATCTGGTGTCAAACTACATCACATCTGTCACTATCGCGCTGCCATAAAAACTTAATAAGCGATCCGTCACCATAAAATAACCATTAAAAAGCCGTCGGACGCTTTTAAAAATGCATCAAGAAATGAAATCGGTAGTTAATTACCAAGAGACTTGCGGATCAGATTTCGGGAGGGAGACCCGGGGTGCGAAATATGGTATGATACTGAAGGATATAGGAAACAACCCTATGTATAAATAAAATTGTCATTCAAGTCCAGTGTATCGGGTGAGGGATACTGCGTGTGTTACGCGATTTTGTTCAGTGGATAGGAAAATGAAATCATTCCTAAATATTTCGCGTCATGACCGTCGTCAGAGTTGAATAGAAGGAATACAATAGATATTTAGAGAAACAACATTTAAAATCGAATTTACCAAAATGATCCTACACTTTTAAAATATTTGTTCACACCACTAAAAGACCAACTCACTTGCAAAAATCATCCACAATTAAAAACTTGGCACCCCAAAACGCAAATAGATCAATAGGATCTTCAAAATCCCTGACGCATTACCTAAACACTTCCCTTGATATATGCAAATATTTACTAGTACATAACAGGTGGGGTACAGCACCCCATTCACGAGTGAACGCTCGACTGACTCCTAACGAATCACTCGGTCACCCCTTCACCACCCACGCAGGTATTTACCTACGACCTATGGTTCGAAATGTCTGTGGGTCCTTTACACCCAATCGTAGCATTCGAAGGGTTAGATTTTGATTGTTAATTACGCACTTGTCTACGTTGAACTGATGAATTGCGTTCAGCGGACAGATTTGTCGATCCTTTTATATTATTTGTTAATTTGTGAGGCATTTACTACGGCGGTTCAATTAATGTGAATTTCTGTTAGGCTTGACGGCTTAGAATTTATGCTAATAAACGTACAATTTCAACCGAGTTTCAGTAATGTTAGAATCCATACTACACTGTTCGTTGTAATTATGTTTATTTAAATTATTTACTTATCACAGTTTTGTAAACTAATAAAAGAGCAGTAAAAAGTAAATTCAAATGCCTTTTTAACGATATTATTGATGGCAGTCTAACTCACTAAAGACACAAGAGTCATTTTTCGTGCGATTAAAAAGTTATTCATCTAAAATAGCTATATAGTTAATAGTTATCCCAATAACTGACCGAAAAAGAGACTTAAATCAAAAATCTTCCAAACACAATATACAAGATATTCAGTAGCGAGCACGGATTAGCGAAGTTTGTGAGCTTTCCGATACAAATGCGTCTCCAGAGGGACGAGTTAGTCGCTCACAAATATATCATGTTATTATGCGTGCTATTTCTTTTCTTTTAAAAATATTATGTAGAGGTTTTTCAACGTATTGTTAACAAATCGTAACATCATTGATCCGAAATGAATGTTCTATTATTTTTCAATCTTTGGTTAAAACGTATCCGTCCAAGAAAGTATTACACGATAATATTAAAATGTCACCTGTAAACTGTCAAATGCAGGTAATTAGAATACATTTTTGAAATCAACGAATAAGTTTTAGCCAAGGATTGAAAAATCAGCCCTAAATCTAATGTAAGTTTATACAATCGAATTTTTCACAGATAAATAATATTGGGTTAATTATACAGATATTACAAGCACCTACTCTGGGTTCTAAATGAGAAGTAACTTTAATTCAATGTTTACTTCATTATATAAAATGTATCTACTGTTAGCCAACCATATCGTATAATGTGTATTTTCTAGTTCTTTACTTTTGACGATTAACATGATGGACATGTACAATGTACATTACGAAATGAAATAATTATATTTTGTACTCAGTACATTTATGTATTAAATTTATTATTTATGTCGCTCTATGGAGAGACAGGTTACTTCATTCAGATTTAATTTTTTGATACGATTCTGATGTAACTATAGACCTTGACTTTAAATTAAGGCCTAGTTATTTTTTTATTGGAATATTTTAATTTGATAACGTTTTTGGACAGAAAGACATGTTTACAAAGATGATCTTAACAACAAAATTGTACAAGTTACACTCATACAGTATAAGGATAAAGGAATACTTTTCTCTAAATTCATGAAAAACAAAGTGAGATGTAGTAGTTTCATCTGTTTCTATGATACATAGTAAGTAATGTTTAAGAAACGTTAATATTTGCTTATTAACAAGCAATATTCGGTGTATAAGGAACTAAAGAATAAATTAATTTAGTTACTAACATAATATGTATATCGTTAAGATCGCTTTTCAAATAGTTGCTTTAGATTTACATCATCACAACACCATATAAAATTCACACGATAACCATCAAAACAGCCCCAAAAAATAGTTATTTCGCATCGCAAATCCAATCTCAATATCTCGCTGCGTCAAAGTTATCTTTTTATCTCCAATTAGGATTCCGACACCTCCCCGCGGACCTTCAAAGGCCTCTCATTATGTCACTTTATTGAGTTATCAAGGAGGGAGATTAGTTCATACTGCCATCAAATCCTATCATACAGGCTGACGCTTTTCACTACAAACAAGCTTCATTTTGGTTCACCACAATCTTTCACACGAGTTTTGATTGCGAAGCAAATTGGACTCTATTGGAATGAGGTAACTGTTAGATTTGTGCGTTGGCACGTAATAGGACTGTAGTGAAACGCAATCCCCTGTCCTTTATTTAGTTTTAAGGGTGTTTAATGACGAGTCTTTGAAATGATGTAACTGTAACAGCAAATGTAATGCATTTAAAATAATGATAACAATGTCGAACCCTTATTAAACTTAAATTAGTTTTTCTTTATCACGTTTTCAAATACTAACAATCTGCTACCATACGTAGTACTAGCTGCTACTGATAACATATTATTATACGGTTATATGCAGTTATCAATCATTTAAAAGCTACATTTAGCTTTACAAACCGAAAGCTTAAAAACGGATTTTATTTATTTTTAGTGCAAGTGAAGTAGCTGTTAGTATTTTTTTCGGGATAGTTAATTATCAAATGAATGGAAACAATGAAATTACAATTTACTGAAGTTTGTAATGCCGTACGTTTGTAATGCACGCGTAAAATAATGCTAAAACTTTATATTCATAAACGTCGCTGTAACACACTTCGTCTGTCTCCAGCCTAACTCGCAAAGCTCGTAGGGATTCTTCCCCAAATTTAAAACCGCGATAATGAGATGCATGATTCGATTATCTTTCTATTTTTGATTTTGACAGCGTAATTGCTATTTTGTTTTGGGAATTGTCGTTGTCGGTCGCGTCTTAATAAACCTATTCTTTGGAAATAAACCTGCCTGTGTAGATTTGCTTTATATATGAGGTATGTAATGTTGTACCAACGATTTTAAATAAATAAAGATGTATTCCTACTTTCCTCTATTTCTGCTCTTCGTGGTATTATTCTATAGGTCACTTCTTGTATGCTTTAAACGAAGTTGTTAGGTGTCGTATATGTAACTAGCTTTCCGCCCGCGGCTTCGCCCCCTTTGTCTATAACCTAATAAATTATATACTAAAACCTTCCTCTTGAATCACTCTATCTATTACAAAAAACCGCATCAAAATCCGTTGCGTAGTTTTAAATATTTAAGCATACATTGGGACATAGGGACAGAAAAAGCGACTTTGTTTTATAAGTACTATGTAGTGATAGTGATTATGATTTATGAGTGGTACCGAAGTCCTAAACTTTAACCATGCTTATTATATTAGGTGTTATAATTTTAGTCAGAAGTTTACACATAAGTAGGTAAATAAATAAATCATTTATTTTCACATAATAATTTTACAAATCAAAGTACAATCATATTATTCTTTTATATGTGTAATCTACGTAAGTACGCAATACGAATGACCTGTTGTAATAATTCGTAAAAAAACAAAATAATATACGACATTGAACCAAGGCCCTCATTTTTGAAGTCGGTTAACCATAATACATAAGACACTGTCAAGGGTCGTCGTAGGTAATTCGTCGCGGTGCTAAAACGCAGGCGAGGAACTAAAAAACTATGGAGTCGAGTGGAACTAACATTGTTACGCTACTGTCGGTGATGGCTGAGATCTATGGAGTGGTTGGGAAGTGTTTTAGTCAAGTTTTGTGTGATGTAGGGTTCCCTTTATATAAGTATCTGTTATATGTATAAGGATAGAATATGACTAGAATGTTTTGGAATAATAATTGGGTTCTGAACATATTTTGGAAATTATGCCAACTGCAGCTTAATTGAAATATTATTAAATATGGTTTAGATTTTTTTACATAATACGTTAAAAGCATACGTATATACGTATTTAATATTTATGGTAGAGATACGAGTGGCTGACAAATAAAAGATTATAAATGAATCTCTTTGTTTTTTGTGTTTGCTATCTTACAATTTACAAATATAAAGTGTTTGCAACCGACTAAATTTGCGAATTGCTTTCTTAAATTTATAATTATTCGTTCACTGAAAACTTGTAACTTGAGACATTCAAAGAAAGTAAACATTACTAAAGGGAAATACATAATTATTTATTTAGGTATAAACATGAGGTATTACAGTAACAATTACAAACCCAACCTTGAACCAAAAAGAAAGAGCCAAACTTTTACCCAATATGTTACCCAAATAGCAAACGCAAAAACTAAATATTTACCGAATATAGTTGTTAAACGTGTTCGTAATTAGTACAGCAATTAACTCCGCCATTATTTTTCGCGTCTACACAAAACGATTCTATCGTCGCATGTTTATTTCTAAATACGTTTGAAGGTTGGTTTTACGGTACTTTGGGTTTCAGAATATGCGTGTAATCTGATTTTTAATGGTGAAACAGCTATATTATAGACTTGTGTTATGAAAATAAAAATTACATGAAAATCGGACAAGGAATTGTTAGAGTAAATAATTGAGAAAGTTTGAAATTATGAGCCTGAAATTCAGTCCTTATACTATTGTTCATTTTACTTAACACAATAAATTCTTCATATTCCTACAAACGTTGAAAATAAACACTTAAACTGGAACTAATAGGAAGGACACATGAAATAAATGTTTAAATCAGGAACAATATAGAGAAGAAGGAAGGACAAACTTTTCCTAGTTAATTTATTTCAACAATAAAGACATTAATAGTATTTTTAAATAGTAAGTACATTAAGTATGTTTCTCTTGAAGTGTTCAACGTGCATCTTATTCTATAACAAGGGAAATCTAAATAATATTTAATATAGATACAAGACGTTCCAAAACATAAATATCAAGGCACAGACATCACATTGAAGCGTCTCAAATAAAATCAAATCTCTTTCAGCGATAGATATGAACTGCAGGAAAGTGAGGGTGCACCAGCCATGAATATGTATGAGCCACGAGGGGGGATGTAAATGGAAATTTCAAATAAAAACGGTTCAAATATTAACATGAGCTGGATCCATGTTTTTCGCCGTTTCTCTGGGACACGTGTGATAACATAAAACTCAGCTTTTACTGATTCGCTTTTGAGTTATGGTCATGGAATGACGGTGACGTCACGTTTTTGTAATTGCTCAGGTTCGTAATGGTGGTAATGGTTGTGTGTTGTGATTTTTGTATGTAGAGAGAAAATTATTGTAGAACTTTGTGCGGAAATTACGTTGTTGCTGTCTCAATTCTAAGTCAGCTATTTACGTTTAATCGTTGCTGATTGTTCCTTAAATATTTATATTCTTCTCTGTGATTTTGTAGTTTAGGTATTCAGTGTTTTCTAATTAGTCGTATTGTATTCAATACTAACAATACCATATCCTGCGGGAATCAGAACTAGCTAGCCACCAAATTTTACAAGTCACACTGTGAAGATATTTTTAAATAAAAACCAATACCTTCCTTTTGGTGTTTTCCTTCATTTTATATTTAAAAAAATATATTTAAACACACAGCAATACATCACACGAATCTGAAAATCTAGTACACAAGCGTGTCACGCAACGGACGTGACGTCACACCGGAAGTGACGGCGCCACGCCGGAAGCGGACACCGGACATCTTGGAGGTTAATGACTTGCGCGAACGATATCGAAAGCCTTAAGAACTTTGTCAGTTAAATACTGGGAAAGAGAATCACGCCGACGCGGACGAAGGACTTTACTTTGATCATTGCAGTTGTAACATAAAACCTACCTTTAAAAAGTAATACAACAGGGACAACCTGTGGGGACAACATTACCTATTCGGTTTACGTAATCAAGAGATATATAGACTATTTTTTATTTTGTAACAACAGTTACCTAAAAACCTAAAAGTAATAACCTAGTTCAGCATATATATTTTTTTTTTCATGAAATGCAATATGAAAAATAATTTGGAAAATCCAAAAGTGCACGCCTCATAATTTTTTTTTTAATAAATATTTATTAATTATTATTTTTGTTTATTTAATAACAATTAAACCACATCGAATCAGACCCTGAAAAATGAAAGGGTTCTATTCCTGAGCATACTCAAGCGTAAGAGAAAAAAAAAGACTCGATTAGTAAAGTATTTCGGTCGCTATCGTGTTAACAAGAAAAAGGATCCGCACATACAGACACACGGACGTCCAAGACAGAACTTTTTTAAACTGTTTTTTAACTAGTTTAAATAACAAAAATGACATCAAAAATATCATGAACGTTTAAAGTAGAGTTTTTTCTTAATATGTGTGTGTATGTATTATCTTACAAGTGCAATGTATGATACATAAAGACATTTTAAGTTTGAAAAATCAGATGTTTTGCGCGAAGTGACAGTAGTACCCACCTCAACGCTTCGCTTATGAGGCGTGCAAAAAATTTCCGTACGAGCCTGTACCTATGAAACTTTATCTGAAACAATTCTTCAATTAAAGCCTCGTAATATTCCCTCATTTTCCCTCCGTCAAATAAGTGTTTTCGCCTTATCTGTACCGCAAGTCGACAACTAGTCTATCCCAACTTCGATATCTACGTGAAATTATTTCACAAACTTTACCTAACCAACGACCCTCCATATAAAATGAAAAACAAACAATAATCAACCCTAACTATCAGTAATACGATTCAAACTCCAACGCTCCCAGTTTCAGAACACGTGATTAGTGACAAGCTGGATAGCGGGAATCATTTGCGAAGTGAAAAGGACAGGTGACATGATATTATGCAAATTTGATAAGTGCAAGCGAGACAGCAATGAAATCGTCGCTTCGTACAGACTCCAATGAAATATTACACGTTGAGTACCGAAAATTAATTATTTTGAATCTGTGGCGTTATTTGGCGGGTTTTTACGGATTCAGGGGATTTATGACTTTGTTCTTGTGAAAGATTTGACTTATGACTTAAGATGGAAGCGGGACTGCTGAATTGTTAATGCATTGTTTGTTATCTTTGAATTTTAATTTGATTTCGTGTCAATTTTTCTTCTACTGATATCTTGATAGTATAACTTTGATGATGAGATTCTAGTAAATAGATAGTATTTTATCTCTTATAACATAGATATATGTCAATAACAGTTTACTTCAATGGTGTCCTTTGAATCCCAAAGTAAAACAGCTACAAATTAGTGTACCTACGAAATTTGCAAAAACGCTAACTTAAACTAGGTACCATATTTTATCCATACATTTTCATTTTCCAATCAAACACCATAGACCCGAAACCAAAACACAAATAAACTATGCACCCAATAATTCCAAGATCAAAACACACTTTGATCACTGGCTTGTACAAAAAGCGGCCGCCATGGCGGGTGTCAAACGTAAAATATTCCAACCTTTGATCCTGGAATGTGATCCCAGATCCCAGGCCAATCCGAATTGCAGCCAATCACCGACAAGTTTGATTGCTCCAGGGATTGTTAATTACTAAATGACCTTTAGACGGGGTCTATACCAATTTGCGACCAAAATAGTTGGAGAGTTAAAATTACTGGATACAGCCTGGAAGTGTTAAAATTTTTGGTATACGAAAATATAAAAAATTCAGTCAGAAATAGTTATGTATAAAACTTATACGTATTTTTTATGCAAATTTGAGAGATTGCCTATTTTTTGTATATAATATAACTTTTTATTTCTTCCCTTGGTACATAGAAAATTATAAGTAACTACAAATTATATTTATTTAGGTTGGACATAATTATCAGGGATCCATACCACGTTTAATTCCGTACATAAACAGAATTGACATTGATTACTATCTTTTATAACAACTAATTTGTTTAATTTGTTAAGAAGTAGTCGTAAATGTATTTTAACACAGATATAGGTATAAGCAGAAATTCGCAAAGAAAACTTCGAACCCAAAAATAGACCGCTGAAAAGAAACATTCCTACCCGTACATTGTTTATATCACCTTCGATTTGTTTTCAAAACAAAACGCACATTTATCACTCAGGCTAGATAACTGCAGAAAAAAATTACTCTTAATTATCGTTAACAAGTAAAAACAGGCGTGTCACATAATTAAGTTAATTAACATATTCAATGTTAAAATAACAGTCGATACATAAATTAAAGATGTCACTGTATCGAGACAGACAGACAGACAGCTGATTCGATCAATCCTTCTGGAAATACCTGTTCGCGATCTTAGTGCAACGGTAAAATGCATCTTATGTGATCGAATCAAGGTTTAAATTCAGGTGTACGATTGTTATGTACGATTCAATAAATTCCTAAGACAGGAGCGATTGTTTTCGCATTAAAAAAGTTCAGACATTGTCTACGGACTCGCTGTATTTTTTGGTTTCATGGAACATGGTATGAAATCGGTTTATGTTCGCTTATTTAACCTTTATGTTTTCCTTATGGCGATGTCATTTGAGATAATGTATTCAGAAGCGTTACGTTTTGCGATTATTCGTTATAATATTATGTAGTTCTTTTCTAAACGTTTCTCGTAAATATACCTACCTACTTAGTAACTACGAATGGGAAAAAGTGCTTATAATGGTATCTTAAAAATAAGGTAGTGAAATAGGATCTCTACTGCGGGTACTTGTTCTCAATCAAAGGCTTTTTTTATAATTCGTATTGATTCATAAGTAATTGTTAGATAGTGGTTAAAAATGTTTTCTCTACAAATTTAATCTAGTAATAATCTCCTATAGTGACTGCTCTAATATTTTATTTATTGGAAATACATACGAAAGACATGCAACAACATTATTGTATAATCAAATTTAATGTTTGGAAAGTCCATACATTTGTTAACTCTATGTTTTGTGATACCAAGTACGTAGCTTTATCAAGACCTTAAAGCCAAATCAACTTACCTTGTAAGGTAAGAATTCAAGGGCTTGCTAAATTATTTGAAATACTATTACTTTAAATTACTATAAACCTTATACAATTTTATAAAAATCACATTAAAGTGAAGAAATTCTATCATTTCATACATCTTGTATGGAATTAAAGACTTCGCTAAGGAAAAAAAAGGCAAATACCTTGCACCGATGTCATCCAAAATCTGAAACAAAAGGATTAACACGGGCCACTACTTAGCTAACTGAGATCTCCTTTTTAGGCGAGTGTGAAGTAGAGAACTAATTAAGCGCAACAAGCGCTTGCGCAGCGTTAATCACAACCCCCCTCGCTACCTGGGGGGTAACAGCGAGTTGCTTTTAGCGCTTGTGTCGCTGTAATCTCCGGAATTCCAATATATTCCGTTAATTAACTAATTATACGTGTGATTTATTTCGGTTTGTGGTGTTGGTTTGGTAATTAGATTCTGAAATATAGCAGTGTGATAGAGACACATTAATTGTTCAAATGTAGGTAGTCACAATACAGTAGATATTATTTCGGAAGCCTTACACATAAAACTGTCTTCAATATGGATACAAAAACTAAAGAATGAATAAGCTATGAAACTAATAAGGAAAACAATTTCAAAAATAAAATTTTCTTTGCCATTAATAAGCATTTATATCTGGATACAGTAAAGGTAAAACCCTCAATGCTATATTAAAATAAGAATTCGACCATAAACTTTATCTTGCAGATGTGAAGAATTCAATATAATTTCCTGATAGTTTCATACCAAATGGACATATTCGCAACGTTCTCAGAAGCTGTTGCTATTAAAATTCGCCCATAAAATTCTCACTCGAACAACGGAATTTGGGGTAAAAAACCTTCCTACGGGACAAATTAATCGTCTCTACTCCGATAATTAACAGTTAATCCGGTAACACGTTAACAAAACTGAAAAATAAATGAAAAAACGAAACAATACGATAGCACGGCTGTATTACTTCATTCCACGCGCTTCGGCGAACAAAAACGAATGCGGTGCAATGCGGTCAACGGTAGCGAAATAATAAGATCGCACAACAAAATAAATAAGCCGAAACAAAAGGGAGGCTCAAATAAGGCCAAAAGGTTTGAGAGTGACGCGGTGTGGGCCGTGCTCATTGTCTTCTAAACTGTGGCGAGCAGGAACAAGTGGAGGAGGCAAACACGATGCATATGTTTAAAATAATAACATTTTATATTTGAAAATTGTATCCTTAAGCAGTATTTAAGGATAAACACTTCCTGGTTGTAGTAACCTGCAATTATTCAACAAAAAAGTTTGTGCATCTTGCATCTTTTATTCGATTTCAGGGTCACTTTACATTATATGTTTAAATTTTCCATTGTTTGTCCGCTCTGTAACAAAAACCTTAATTATCAACAATTAAAAGTACCTCCAACATTCTCCACTTATCTTATTATTTAACAATATAAAGAAGTAATTAAAGAATTAGAAATAATAGCACCGCGATAATAACATTAACAAAACATTTATATGTCTATGCGTGACACTAAGGTACTTAACCATTTAAGGGACCGCTTTACAACCAACAGACCTCCTAGCAACCGATATGAATGATAATGATAATTTCATTGATCACTCCGGTCTAGAAAGGATAATTGATCATATCAAACGCATTGGTAGTCAATGGGTTGGTTGATCGGAATACGAATGCTGTTGAGAGCGATCTTGCTATATGGTTGGCAAAACAAATTAGTCATCTTATGGTGGTAAATTTAGCCATAATTAATATAATATGGATGCACAAAACACATTAGTATCTAGTATCATGGCGGTAAATCATCGTAATCACTTAGTTTTTCGATGATGTTAAAATAGAATGATAAACAGCTTTACATCATGCCTTCAGAATCTCCAGATTCTACAACTTTCTAAGAATTTTGGTACAACTATAAAATATCCCATATTTCCTGGAAAGTTGTACCTAATGTTATGTTTCATGGTCTGATTAAAATATCTCATGATGTTATATGTAAATCAGTTTCATACCAAACTATAGAATTAAAAATCTCATCCACATTTCGTACTCCATGTATCGCAGGATTCCGAAAGAAAAAAGTCTTGCAATGGAATCGAAGCCTTGCTTCCGACGTGCTGTGCGGCATGACTCTTATTGCCCAGCAATTAGAGTGAGAATCCATCAGCCACCGCTAATTAAGCCTGTCATACTGGCCATTGATAAGTTGACAGTAAGTCCAGTTTTTAGAATTACACAATAAGTTTAGTCATTGCTTTCTTACCAGTCCACTGATACGTTCTGAATTGGCGTTTACGAAATGCCAATGTCTGCTATAATGAAAGAGAAAAAGCGAATGGCAAGTGAAGAAATTCAGAATTTTTTCAACTTTATTTTACCTATCTTTTAAAATCTCTGAACGTTGGCAATGCGAAACGTATTGCCAACTTTTTTAACTCACTTTTATTAAATAAGAGTCAGCATGCTTTATTGTGATTTGTTTACATTCAGTACATTTAAACTTAGCTGCTTTATGCTCTTATTACCACACTTTTTACATCCATACTTGAAATACCTAAAATTGAGCTGTTTTCTTGTGTGTAAAATAAAAATCATCATCGTAAATTTTAGAATCTCTCTACACATAATAACATCCATATAGTCTCGACACCGATAGCTCAACTAGTCTTAACATTATATACCAGGTACATATAAGCACATAAACCCGTCTAAGTCTGTCGGTACAGTCAAGTACAGTCGAGATATTTGAGGTACAGCCGAGTTTCAAACACGAATGTCGGTTTTACATTACAATTGTCGCGCCAACCTGCGACGGAATATGATAAATCAGTACGTGGATGTACAGTCAGTGAAACAATACTTTATAATTTTAATTAACATTTAACTGGTCATATTTGTCTGAATTAATATTTAAAACTCTTCCATGATCTTCCAAGGCACAATTTTATACTTTATTTGTTATAATAAATATATGTACTTTTATTTTTATATCGAGTTTGAATGTATGTATCTGGAATACTTTATTTCACATTTATACTGGCATAATTTACGTTTAACTACATTGATATATATGTGCATTTATTTTAAACAATTATTTTCTGAACAAATCATCATGCTATCTAGAATAATATATTTGCTTCTTTATCGAGCCCAGAGAGTACAGAGTACTAACTCATTTTTTTGTGTAAAATAAAAATAAATAATAAAATAATTTGCGCACTTCTCTCCACGACAGTACAAAGCATAGATTTACAAGCTCACTGCGGCTCATATCCACGGGTATTTACAGACGAACGAACGATTATCTGAGACTGCATGTCCTTACAAGCAGAGGTCGCCGGTTCAATCCTATTATTTCATTATACCCACTGTCAATATGACGCCAACACGATCTTATATCGGAAATGAGATCTTTATAGGTGCAAAAACATACATACCTAACTTTATTCCGGAAAAATACCTACTGAAATTTTTGACAATTGGTTACGAATATTGTCCAATAATTTCAGAGTCGAAGTATGTTGTAGAGATTATAAATTTCACTGATATTTTGTGCTAATTTAACGTTTTCAACCTTTGCAAACATGTAGTTCCCAAATAAACAGCCGTTCTCACATATGGCTTAAAAGTAACATCTAGTGTTAACTTTATTTTATTTCGCTCAGGCAAGTTGTTTTTTCACGACGTGTTAGATAGGACGTTCGGGGAAGGCCTAATGAAGATCTTAATTGGGTGTCGTGTGCGGACGGCCTTATCTCGCGATGTGACGTCACACTATTGTTGGAATTTACTACGAAAGTTATATAATGTGCGCTCGTTTTGTAATATGTTGTAAATGCGTGTTAGGAGAAGAAACAATGAATATTAATATGTATATTAAAATGTTATATTTGCTAAATGTTCACGCAAAAACAAGGAAGAAATCAAACGGTCTTATTATATCTATGTATCTATAATGCTCTGACATAGATTACTTCAATATGCTCCTTAAAAAAATAATCAATCGTGGTATTCACGTTATTCGACAGAACTGTTGTTTAATGTGGCTCTACATATGGCTCTACCTTTGTGTTTATAACAGAAGATAAGAATGTTTGATAAAATCTTCAAATCATCGACACGTCATCGCTAGATGCAGTTACTCTGAAAGAGCCAATACATCATCAGCTCAGTTGGTTCTTATTATTTAGCAATATTACAACTCTTTGCTGATCCTACTATCCTCAACAACTAACCCAAGTACAGCAAACCACCCACACCGACCAGCAAATCCACAACGACCTTCAAATACTCATATCATTAACATATCCAGCGTCAAGCAGGCATTAATCACACGCGACGACAGTACCATATCAACCTTACAAAAATAAACAATGTGGAAAAAATCACGCGATACAACCATTACAAAATAACTCCGTGTAGTGATTCGATTTACCAGATACAAAATCAATCCCGGGACACGCGACGAAATGTAAATTATTGCTCGTAAACGCCATTTTCGGCGTTTCGCCCGTGACGTCACAGTAGCGGTAAAGATCCTTTGATAACGTGCAAAACGTTCCGTTTCAAGTATTTGCATTTACTTATGAATTACATTATGTTTAACTGGGTCCGAATAAAGCATTTGTGTTTCTGTTTGTATTAACATTAGAGAGTACTGATTTATTTTCATTATTGTGTTTCTGTATCTCTTAATATGTGATCTGTTAAATTTATAGATAGTTTTGGTTGTTCATCTTGGTGAAGAATATTCTTTTCAGTGTCAAAGAATATTCGTTTCGGTAATTTGCTACTAGGTACACTAAATTGAATAAATTTTAACGAAGAAAACAAATTCTGAAGGATAGAAATAGAAGATGTTCCCGCCGCAAATTATATGGAATCATAAATTTTGGCAACATTGTGAATTGTCCTACATCCTGATAGGAAACCGATATATATTTTACTTAATCATAGTATGCTAGTATAAAAAATGAAACATCTTAATTCTATTTATTGCAAATCTTGTCTTTTTCAAAGAATTCCCGAACGTCGCTTCACATCAAAATCGTATTTAAAATAGGACAAAAGCTGTCAGGGCAGTAAACCTCAAACGTCACTGTGTGGTGTATCTACGAGGGTGGCACGCACACACCCACACGGAGACGATCATTTACATACGACGGGGCGCTTGGAGTGAAAAGGACGGAACTCAGGGAGTACACCCTCACTCGGGTAGAACAGAGACAACCATATTCCCATCATTTGCTAAAAAAGCGAAAAGTGGGCGGGGGATTACATTATAGTAGCGAAAGTAATCGATATTCTGTTTTAGTATAAGGTTGTTAGACCCGTGCATCTGCAGCCTAAATACGCAGCCGAGGTCACGGAGCTTGCTTTTTATGCTGCCCTAATGTTTGCTTTATTGAGTTAGATTCTAAGATACCTAAATGCGGTTAATACAATAATTACTTGCTATTCTATATAGATACGTAGCTTCCAGATTGGGATATATACTGTTCCTGAAAAGTTTACAAGGAAGGCTTTATTTTCTTATTGGATGGCATATTTTAGACGGCTAATGGCCAATTTTAATATGTACAAGATTGTTACTCTCCATATTATGATATCTGAATCACTTGTAGATAAATAAGATTGTATCTTGCTTTTGATCCGAGATCGCGATGGCTCTTGAATAATTTGCTGTCTTCATTAAAAATACTTTAGCAGATTTCCAAAATTGTTATTAATTACTTGTTCTAGTACGAACATAATTCCACATTTCGAGTATAAACTATGAAACCAATGCTTCCAGAAGCTTCTATACCAATACTACCTTCATTTACTATTAATTCAACAAATACCAAAACTAACATCAAAAAGATTATTGAGCACCTGGTCCGGTCCTCGTTTACCGCAACGAAGGGGTTTTAATAGAAGGGTCAATTGGGTATCAAAGATGCACCGTTTAGAGCGAATGAGCCGTGGGACATTTTGCGAGTAATTTCACCGGCCCACAAGCCCAAGTCGCAAATGACCGCTACAAGATAAACTGCTTTGCCTTTATGCCGCCCTGGTACTTTTTTGATAGCATGTTAATTTGAGCGTGATAATATAGAGATATATCTTTTGAATTGTGATGTCCTGGTATTTCCTGAATATTTCATATTTCATACTAGCTGTGCTCCACGGTTTCCCCCGCGTGACTTCGCTCTTGTTGGTCTTAGCGTAATAATATTATATAGCCTTCCTCGATGAATAGCCCATTCATCAAACACCAAAAGAATTTTTCAAATCAGACGAGTAGTTCCTGAGATTGGCGCGTTCAAACAAACAAACAAACTCTTCAGCTTAAAATATTAGTATAGATTTATATTTCTCATTTCTCCGATTTCAACTGCTTCCTTAGTAATTGTAAATATGGCATGGTAGTTTTGTTAGTGAAGGTTTAAATAGTTGAAGAAAAGTTCAATTCTAATATAGGAGTTATCAAAATAAATGAGATTCTTGAACTCATGGACTCATCAACAATGCTGCGTTGATATAAAACATTTGTTACTGCAAAACAGTAGATGTCTTTATTAAAACTCAAATCAACTTGATTTACATAATATTATGGTGAAATAATATAGAGACACTGATAGAGCAGGCTCCAAGGAGATGTACGTTTGCAAAAATAGCGGACCTAAATCTGACTTCTGATATTATATATTGTATAGATCCCAGACATCCTATAGACAGATTTTGCCAACCAGTTTTGTGGTCCCCCTCCCCCCACCCCGGTAATTAAATATGGATTATGGCATACAAAGAAAAAAATAAAAATTTCCAAAACATGCCGTGTGGGGTATCAAATGAAAGAGCTTATTGAGTAGATCACGAATATATAGCATACTATATACATTTCTTACACTTTCTCTAAGATTTTTTAGAAAATTTACGAAAATGCTCCATTTTTGAGTTAACTTTAAACCACTATAGATTGAAAACTCATGAATATATTTTTTAAATTATTATTTTAAATAATTAACAATAGTCCATTGTTTACGATTAAATTCTTTTAATAATTAGTACGATATTCTTATTAGCTTTTAAATATTATATTAAATTTATTTGTCACCAAATGTAAATCAACTGTCTTAAGAACTTTCTTCTATATTAAGCCGAGCCGATACACAATAACTGCACTTGCAACATAAAATCCACATACTATATCATTGCCTTAGATCATTAAGTAATGGATAACACACGCAGGCGTTTCCCCTTTTGCCGAGGTATAAGATTATTCGAATCGAAAAATCTTATGCTTTCATAAAAACTACTTGCGTAATCGATTACGAACACTCTGCGTATTCGTAAAACATCGAAAGGACGTCTGCAAGTGCTCCGCTAAAAATGCCGTTTTGCACTGTCATGTCTTGCAGAAGCAATTCAAACATGTCGAATATTAAAAAAGATGGAATAACCTTTCATTTGTGTATATTTTTTTATTTTTTTAACGTACATTTCTAATTAAATGCAATTTCTAATAATCGTCGATGTATCGTTTAGCGATATGATCAAGACAAATAATCGAGTCATGTGTTTACTCGATCATTGATGCGGCTTCACGAGACTATCATGGAAAGAAAATATACAAATTTAATCTTTATGAACTAAGAGATAAAGTTGAATTTAAAACGCGATATTGAACCGCATTCCCCACGAGACTATAAAGCGATGTAGCGAGACTATCTTGAAGAAAAAATATACAAATTTAATCTTTATGAACTAAGCGATAAAGTTGAATTTAGAACGCGATATTGAACCGCACTCCCCACGAGACTATAAACTGATGTAGCGAGACTATCTTGAAGAGAAATTCAAATTTAATCTTTATGAACTTAGTGATAGAGTTGAATTTAAAAACTCGTCGCTTAAAAGGTCGTAAATTTTTACGACTTTCTTAGTGACGGACTGCTTTTAACTTGAACGTCGATAAAAAAATATTTTTCTAAGTATAATTTGAAATGAGATGAGAATTAATCTTTATTATATTACAATTTTACACAACTGCATAAAAAGGAGTATAATGTTTATTTATAAAATATAATATTTATAAATCTTGTATTTATTTATTAAAATTTACGCTCGGCTACTTTTAACTGGCAGAACATTTTAATCGTACGGAACCCTTCGTGCGCGAGTCCGACTCGCACTTAGCCGTTTTTTTGTAATGTTAATCTTGTAACCTTTCTATTATGTAATTTGTTTATTTGTATGTATTAATATAATAAAAATCGAATTACAATTTTTATTATATCTGTAGCGACACCTCGGTACAGAAATAAAAAAAGACGGGTTGCACTCCAGGAGTGCCGGGAGAAGTGAAAACTTGATTATTAACGTTGAGCATGTTTGATATCCATCCGTCTTACGCTTTTTCGATCAGGTCACGTGTCCTGACGCGAGTTTAAGATTTTATACCCAACGCCGCTAAAGAAGTTTTCACTTCAAAAAAAGACGGGTTGCACTCCGGGAGTGCCGGCAGAAGTGAAAACTTGATTATTAACGTTCAGCATGTTTGATATTTTGGAATGGTATCCGTCTTACGCATGGAATATAAGGGCTAAAAAAAGTCTGTCGTCACCTGACGCGAGTTTAAGATTTTATACCCAACGCCGCTAAAGAAGTATTCACTTCAATAAAAATTTCTGTACCGATATTTATTTTATTGAATATACATAATATGTGATGTGTTGAATAAATACATATTCAAATACAAATAAAATGGCGTTTTATTGTTTTTTTTCGTATGCATATAATAATGATGAAAACGTTACAAATGACCTGTGTAGTATTTTTTATGAATATAATATTAATGTTATTTCTAATTTCAACAAAATTATTATTTTTGTAATATCGATATGGTTACATCCCTTTAGAGCGATTGTATTATTACGTATATGTACAGAGATTTTTCTGTGTAATCGATGTATGTGTGCAAAAACATGCTAGTCTGCCAATTTTGTATTAGTTTGAGTTTGTAAAGACACAAATTATTTTTGTGAATGTGTGATTGTTTTTCAAAGTGTGAGTTACCCTCCCCGCACCAAAATCGGCAGAAAGTTTAGTTAGAACATTTGCCAGCGTGCTCCATCCATTACTTAATGATCTAAGATCATTGCCGTAATAAAATATCATCAAGGAATCCCGCGTCACGTAAATCTGCAATGACGTGACGTAACGTGACGTATCGTGCCGTAATGTAACAGCGGGTAAGGGGATATTTATATAGTGATAAAATCCATTTACGAGCGCTGCCTTACAATGCGGGACGAACAAACTTTATTTCCATAGCTTTCATATCTAGCTGGGTAGGGATGGGACGCTGTCGATAGATTTGATTTAATAATTTTCGATTTTTTTATATGGAAAATTTGGTATGCTTTAAGAGCGATGAACCACATGCACAATATCGTATCAGAATAACTGTTAAACTTAATCGCTATTATTTAAAAAAGATTAAAGTTACAAATCTCATGATTGACATTTGTTTCTATTATGCGATAGTATTTTACTTAAATAATAATAGAAGTCATATTTTAGATTGAAATCAAAAGCTATAAACTAAGTGTTAGATGAACAAAATATTAACAAAGAGCTTTTCTAACCTCAACATCAAAATATTACATTGGTCGATAAATGTCATATCCCAAATAAATTATCGACAAAAACCATCGACAAGCGATAATTGTCACCAATCATTCACTACCAAAGCCACCCTCAGTTTTCCTTCAATTTTCCTTTTGCGATCTCCACTCACTTAATTGACGAAGAATTTTGATTGGTCCCAGAGTAGACGCCATATTCCTATGCATCCGTCGCGACGGTTTTTTTTTTAATTTCATCCCAACTCATTTATATGCCGTTTATTTTAATGGTAAGGTTCGTTATTGTTCTCGGTCCCGATAATATTTTCGACTCTAATTGCTCTCTTGTACGCCTCTCGAAGTATGTTTGTATTCATTTCAATTGTGCTCGCCTTTGATTTCTTTTTCCATGTTTCTGTTGAAAGCAAAGATTTTATTTTTAGTTATTCTATGTTAGATTATAACAACAACATTTTTAATATTATAAATTAATATATTATTATAATCAGAAAAGTTTTAATAAAGATAATTCGACGCGATAACCTGTAAAAAAATAATATATGAAAACATGTCCAAAAAAGCATGCAACATAAAATCTAACATGTATTTGATCAAAGACACTATCTATCTGACCTATGTCTATACTAAAGTGTAAGGTACACATTCCTGTACATACACTCACGTCACTCTGAGCTGCAGAGACGTTACACATTCCCAAACACACACGTAGCATTTGAGCATCTACCAAAATATAACCCATACTAATAAAACCTTAACCATCTAAACGTTCACACTCAAAGCACTAAATAACATTTCAATCACAGCAATTACTCGTCAGCGGTACCTGAATGCTAACTGATTAAACAGTAGGACATGAGACAGCGATGACAAAATGGACGCCGATTCACTTGTTCCCATTCAAGCGGAAGGCTCTACAAATTTCCAGAATGGGGACCATTGAAATGTCAGTATGGCCCCATTGTGAGGGAACAGCTGGTGTTTTCAACGTCAGACTGTAGAATCATTTATCGATTGCGCCTGCGCATGCGTCTTGACTCGCGCTGCTTTGGTCTTCCTGTAATGTGATGGTGATTGTTTCGTTTGCTATGCCTTCGGTGTGCCATTTTGTTGGGAGTTTTAATTTCTTATATAATTGACTAAGACAGCAGAGTGAAAACGCGGGGAGTATTTTCCATCTGCTTTTACTGTAATTGTATTAGATTAAGGGCCGATTTTTCAATGCTTGCAGGATAAAACTTATCCGTCCAATAAAGTATTACACGATAATATTAAAATGTCACGTAAACTGTCAAATACGGGCAATTAGAGTACGTTTTTAAAATGGTAGTTTTATATACATTATTCGATGAATAAGTTTTAACCAAGGATTGAAAAATCAGCTCTACATAAATAAGAAGCTAAAGAATAATAATCTTCATTAGAACTTCAATGGAATCGTCAAAATATATCTTGCATCAAAGATTTTACTTAACAAATTATTACAGGAAACCTTTTGTTGATAAGCATCCATTCATACGAAGATATAAATTTTCTTGAACATATCAAGTCAATAACTATTTTATGCTTTAACAGGCATTTCCCAATAAAAAAACCTCGACAGAATATTAAATAAAATAATTCTATAGATACATGCTGCTTAATAACCTTACGAATAAAACGGTAATCTTTTACATCTTAGCCAAAAGAATAGCAAACAAAGTCACATGTAAAACATAGTTCTTCTATCAGTATTTAGGAGAGGTTTTATGAGGTCGCTTTTATGTTAATTGGACCCGCCAAATGAGCTTTCTAAGGACATTCAGGCGGAATTAGTAATTTTATTACTCCCTTATCTTATATCCTCGTGTGCCTGATTGCTGATATACTATTGATACCTAGTGAACTATTCGAGGTCCGTGACTTTGCTGATTTCGACAAAAAAATCCCAATTTTTCTCTCTGTTTGTGTTTATTGTATAGGTAGAAATAGTTCTCTCATAGTCAAATCGGTGCGGTCATTTTTTAATTCTGCTTTGATATGGAATTTTGAAATTGAAAGAACGTACCTACAGCCTTTGATTTTCAAATATTTAACTAACTAAACCATGTAAACACATCTCTCAAAAATAATATTGTTAAGAAAAAACAACATTGATTGTTATGAAGGTTAAAGTTACGTTTTAAGATTGTATATTTCAAATTTCAATAATCATTAATAAATACAATCGAGCTAGATGTATCATCAAATTGTATGCGACACACGTTACCAATCAATATACGTAACATAACTAGATACTTATAGCCTAGGTACTACAAATAAATATAGTTAAAAATCCACTATTCAAACAGCATTAAATTAAAAATACAAAAACATCCATATTTCGTTTTAAACAGAATACAAAACCTTTAAATTGAAACCTTCTCAAAATCGATAATCTAGATACAAGCTAGTATATCCTGGGAACTATTATAGCAATGTCGGCTTGCATCCCGGCAGGTTCATTAACCCCTCCCACCCTGTCCGGGGAAGGTGAATATTGTAAGTCTGTTATGAAATATTTGCTGAAGGTGGTGGTTTATTTGAATTTAGTTTCGGTGAATAATTGCGTTGTAGGATTCGGAGGATCCTGTATAGTAGAAGTATAAATTGTAATATCTCATCTTATAGTTTACAATGTGTGTAAATGTTTTTTTTTCAAATTCGTATTGAAATAGAATGTGCTCTACGAAAATTGCTATCTTTTCTGGAATCAAAAGCTGCTTGATAGATTTTGATGCGAAATTCAATATTTTGTGTATTGATTTAACAATTTGTCATTTCACTTGTTACTACTGCAATAATATAAAGATATAGTTTCTACCATAATATAATATTTGTCCACGCTAAATGTCGTTAAAAGATTTTGCAAATAGATTTTGCAACCAGGCCAATTGACGTATTTCTTTAGCATAGTAGCGCATGGGTTTGGTTTGACCACAAAAGTTCTGAAACCGAATGCTCTATTTTTAATAGTTCAATTTGGAATCTTACCTTACCTTATTATTTATTGAACACAAGAACACATTGTTTAGTCTCACACATTATAATGTGTAAGTGTATACACTTACCCCTTCACCAAGGATGCTAGTTTGTACCTCTATGTCACTAACCTATCAAAACAATCACATATTTTGTTTGTTGCAGATAAGCTTTCTCACGCACACATACACACAATATTGTGTAATGAGTGGACACAGAGCAGAGAAGCTACAAGCAGTTACCAAAAGGTTTCCTACGAGAAGAGAAGAATTGCAAATAAACAGGACGCGTAGAAAATTTAGGAGCATCAGGTGTTCAATTAAAAATTTAATTTAAAACTTTAATTTTTTGCGTTATTATTGGTACCTTCTTTCAGGCAAACTAAATAGCACTTGCTCATCTTAAAATCAATTAACACTTGTAAAAATAAATATACCTACAAATAGATTAGTACGTATTAAGTAAGCTAATAGGGGCAATGATTGAATTTCCTTAAAATCTTGACAGTTTTAATAAAGTTTACAACGATTATAATATAGATTATAATTCATCATACCTTCATTAACTTTGAGATATTTTGCTCTAATAGCTCTACATTAGTTCATAATAAATTCTTCAATTCAACATTTTCACAACTTTCAAAACTATCTATTAAATTGTCTACTGTTTTCCCCCATCTGTGGCGTCACTGCATGTGTGTAGGCTGGCTCATGTAAAATGCATAAGATACGCTTTCAAAGAAAGCAGATGTCCCGGCTTGCCCGTGAAAACTTATTGTTTCGCGATTCCAGACCTTGAAGAGTTATAAATTTTTATACGATACTGTTTCTTGAATTTACTGTGGCTGTGGAATAAAGATAGATAGAAATATGTGTATAGTGTATTTTTTGAGAGTCTTAAGCCCACGTATAATTTAAGAACAAGTTCTCTATATATATAAGAAATTTAAGCCACACTGATTTAGTAGTTTTTACATAATTGGGCCATAAACATTTACATAAGTTGTGGAAAATGCATTTTTAACTTTTATTTAATACAGTAAGGTGCCTATAAATTAACAAAAACTTAAAAAAGTTTATACATACCTGTTAATTGTATAACCTAGATGTAATAAACTTCTGCCTACAATTATTGACAATTAACAAAGTCGTTATCATCTGCCCAAATCACACCAAAAGCCGCTTATTAAAGCTTTGTAAGTACAATTTCAAGATTTTCCCTCCATGAAGTATTTTTAAACTTTAAGTATCCTGTTCAGCGTCATTACAAACAAATCAAACATTGTTTGTAACCCACATCCACAATGAGCCCGACCTTATTCAGTCGGCGACAAAAGTCAAGCGTGTGTCGCATCTTAATCAGGTCGTTGCCCCCGAGCAGGATACGTGGGCTATGTCTTCATATGAATTAAAAGAAGCTTTGAAAAGTATTGGAGGAACTTCAAGTTTAAAGAGTAGAAATTTTTATGATGGTAGAGTTTTCAATTCTAAAACAAGCAAATAACGCTGTTTTACATATAGGTAAACAAACATACTAGTAAGCAATTTAATTTGAGGAGTCACTTGATTTTGATAATACTTTTAAAAATAAGTAATTGAATATCTTTTCCAACGACATGCATACAATTGAACTTAAAAAGTGTAGGTACAATTCGCGATGCGATTATTTTATTGGTCAAACTAACTTCTTCCAAAAGCTAATAAATTATATACTAATACCTTCCTCGAGAATCACTCTATATATTAAAAAAACCGCATCAAAATCCGTTGCGTAGTTTTAAAGATTTAAACATACATAGGGACAGAGAAAGCGACTTTGTTTTATACTATGTAGTGATAATGATTACCAACAATCATGCTCCAAAACCTTATTACTTACCATAACGATAATAAATAGAATGAAGCTTTAATTTTCTCACCTATGTACACACGTCATATATGGTTAATTTCCTCCCATCGAACACTGTGTTATATATTAATTAATTCATAATATTCTGTATAAAACGCAGCACAATGCTGTAGGCACGTCTAAGCGTTTTAATCTGGTACAGCGAGCAATATCGATAGAGATGGCAAAGATGGCCGCCGATACGAGCTTTACGTAAGCTTATTTCTTATATAAGTATTGGCTGACTTTATCTTAACTATGTGTAATTTAAAAAATTGAAAATAATAAATATTTAGTTAAGTTACAGCGAAATAGGAATTATTTTTTTAAATTATCACATAGGTACGTAATAGATTGCTTTTCCCATTTACTTAACTTAGGTATCTTAAGTTTGAATACAAAATTTTACTTACAGTACTGATTAAAAAAATGGAAGATATTTATTTAGACCTCTAGACCGTAGAATTTAATGACATATCATACATTTTTGCGTAATTACACTTGTAGGTTTAAGGTTTCAAGAATTCGATCACAACTGTGAACTGGTACAAGAAAATACTGTGATATTTTGGTTCAGACTCATTAATAATAAGGAGGATGATAAATATAATCCGATGAATATATCTATTAATAAATACTATTTGTTTGATTGATCGAGCTTACCTCAGTAACTACTGGCCCGAATTGAAAACGTCTCCTCTTGTTACATACCTAGTTCATTTTTAGATGAAGCATCTATGAAAAATAAGGAAAAATATTACTTTTAAAATCACCCAAATTTTCTTCTCTTGTACTAGTCAGTTTTTTGTAAATAGAAAAATATGGCGCCACCTTTTTAATTATACTCAGTTCAAAATACAGCACACCGCTTTGTTCATATTAGACAATGTTCGTAGGTATCTGCAGGGACGAGACAGGAATAGCAATACCCCACTTTCCATAGGGGCTCGGCCATAATGCGTGATACAAATAGACGAGTTGTATTGTGTAGGACATGTAGAAAACCCTTCTTTTTCAACCGATCAATGAAGAAATGTGTTAACAGAAAATACAAGAATCAGAAGAAATTTTTGTGAGGATTGTATTATATACCTACTATAATAATATTATGCTAGTTTTTGAAGTGATTGTAGATAGGTATATTTTAAGGATACCATCTAAATTACAAAAGGAAACAAAGTAACTACCTACATCTAAATAACTACAGATATTTTAATCTTAACAAAATATGTCGTAAAATTTATGAAACTACTTACGTGTTTATCATCACTACATAGTATAAAACAAAGTCGCTTTCTCTGTCCCTATGTCCCTTTGTAGGTATGCTTAAATCTTTAAACCCACGCAACGGATTTGGATGCGGTTTTTTTAATAGATAGAGTGATTCAAGAGGAAGGTTTTAGTATATAATTTACTAGGTTTTAGACAAAGCGGGCGAAGCAGCGGCCGGTAAGCTAGTTCCTTATAAACAATGCACCTGCACCAATTATTTCGTATGAATTTTAGAATCTAGTTACATAATATAAAATACTGTATTAAATAAAATATTCAGTTCATATGACTGTATCTTAACGGCTAACTATTTCCAGAGGACAAGCGTCAATTGTATAAACTACTGCATTGTTAATATCCTTTTGAGCTACGGAAATGATGGTTCGCTTTTAAGATAACTTGCCTACATAGTAGTCAACTTGTAGCTTCGGATATTATTATTAGTTTCATTTTTAATCATCATCATCAGCCTTAATTTTTCACTGCTGGACATAGGCTTTTATTCACTATTTCATAATAATGGTAACTTTCCCATTTCCCGTTTAATTTTGAGATATGCGTAAAAGAAAAATCATTTTGTTTGATCTGAGCCGAAAACTGGAAAAAAAGTATTTCATTGATTTTTCTTTAATTTAAATTAAATTACATTCTTCTAATCAATTTGGGATTAACTTTATAGCATTACCGTCCGTGAAATTATCTTAAATAGATCGCATGCAAAACCTGAAAACTAACTTTTTTATTTATTGCAGATGCATCAAACGCACCGTCTCCAGCTATCCGCTCAGGTGATCCAGCCAACCTTGCGATCAACAAAGCTATTTCACATTTAGATTCCTACAAACATCCCGAAAAAGCGTGCACGAAACAAAATCGGTTGAACTTAAGAGGACGACGACCACCGCTTCAAATGTATTCAAATATATGCGCGATTAATTCAGGCTGCATAGCCAACGGGACGGTGTTAGTAGTGGCGGTCTCACTTTCGTCGGATCGATGGGGCCGTGACCTTCAGTGCCTCTTATTTGATTCGCTTTTTTGTTTCCTGAAAAAAAACGCGGTGGTAGGTGGTGGCCAGCGCGCAGCCCGTAGGCTTCTGCGGGTCCTGCGATCCTGGTAGATGCTATACGTGGTAACAGTGATGTTATAATCCATGACCTACAGTGCTCCTCTCATTTGGTTAGTTTTGTTACCTGAAAAAACCATGCAATGCAGTGGTAGGTGGTAACGAAGCGCGTGGCCAGCGTGGGCCTTTGCGCTTCCTGCGATCCTGGTAGATGCTATACGTGGTAACAAGGACAATGCGGTTCATGATCTACAGTGACTCTTATTACCCTTCTTTGTTTTCTAGAAGATAGTTGCAGTGGTAGATTGGAAGGCGCTCGCAGCACGCGTGCAGGGCATCTGCGATTCCTGCGATCCTGGTAGATGCTAAGTGTTTACCATTTCAGAGTACCTACAGTGACAGTATGATTCACATTTTTGTTTCTTAAAAGAAAGTTGCAGTGGTGGTAGTGGTGGTAGGTTGTGAATCTGCCGGACGATCACTGAACAACAAAATTTCATCACTTCCTAAGATCCAGAAGTGTATAATGAATGCTTTTGGTGATGACAATGACATTATAGTCCTTTCTACCTTTTAGTTGTTTCGCTTTTGTTTTCTAAAGAATTTGCGAAGTTGAGATAAATGATCTCCGCTTCTTACGATTTCATGGAGAGTTAGAATGTCGATCGATCAGAATATGGGGAATTGATCCTAAATGAGAACAATTTTGAGAAAAATGACTAAATGCGAACCCACGGAAAAAATATTATGGATTCATGATTTGTAAAACCGTGAAAATAGATAGGAATATCTGTGTATTTAGATCTGATGTTAAATGTAGCTATTTGTATGTGATTTATACTTTACTTATAACATTTTACATAAATAATTTAAACTAGCGGTCCACCCCGGCTTTGCCCGTGGTACATATTTACGTTTTCTCTACATAAGAACCATCCTTGGACTTCCACAAACATTTTAAAAAAAGAATTATCGAAGTCGGTTCAGCCGTTCACACGTGATGCCGTGACAACGCGAAACGGGTTTCATTTTTATATATGTACTAGCGGTCTGCCCCGGCTTCGCCCGTGGTACATGTTTACGTTTTCTCTACATAAGAACCATCCTCGTACTTCAAGGAATATAATAAAAAAAGAATTATCGAAATCGGTTCAGCCGTTCTCGAGTTATGCGCTTACCAACACATTTTGCGATTCATTTTTATATATAAGAAGAATATAGATATATTAGGAAATATCTGGGCAATAACTATATGATTCCATAACATAACATTACTTTCGCTGCAGCATAATATAAATTTGTAATGTATTGTTCATACAGATCTTAAAATGTCATAAAGTTTAGCATCGATAATACCTAAACATGTTACCAGCTACATAATTAGGAAATTTAATGAAAATTCTACGAAATGAAAATAGTAAAGAATATAAATTTCATAATAAAAACTGAATTTTATGAGACATAATGATATTTTAGTTATAAGTACGTCAACATAGTTATTTTTATACAACAACGGTAGATATTATGTGAACACTCTATTTGCGGACACTTTTTTGAAAGAACATTTTAACCTTAAATATGCTGTTTCTTGAAGTAATAAACAATATTTAAACTGCAATAACGTGCAACAAAAAAGCTATAATCGATTGTCAAGCACAAATAGCAATACATGAGCTTATATAAACGGTAGTACATACCAGGCTCTTACATTTAAGGCCCTCTATCAGGCATCAAAGAATCCTCGGTTTTACGATTATCTCCCGTGAGAGTCCACAAAGGCTTTAACGGTTAAAAGCCGAAGGTTTCAAAAGGCCCTTGGAAATCTCCTTTTCAGGTCTCTACGGAATTTACGTATAGCATAGATAGTGGGGCGTGGTGCGTCTGTGTGCGTGCGACGTGACGCAGTAAATACATGCGGCGTGCGTGTGTGCGCGCCGTGCGCATGTGTGCTGTAGTCCTCGTACGGTGTAATGGCGTGTTGTGACGTCATCGATTTAATATATTTAGAAATATGCGTAAATAAATCGTTTAGTGCAGTGTGTCATTGACTTTGAAGACATGTGCTTTTGATTCGGTTGGAACGCTTATTTGTTTATATTATTTATTAATGTTAATACTTGAATGATATCTTGTCGTTTTTGTACAATTATTTCTTGTTATATAACCGATCTACGGGATGTTATTGTTCATGCAAAAAATTGATATGCATTAAAATATTTCAAAAATACAGTTGTTTTTTATTAATCGTTATGTTGTTGTTTCACGATTGGAATGCTTCCAATAATTTTCAATAAAGAAACGCATTCTTTTATAACGAAGGCACATATCGATTCTTTTTCCATATCAGAGAACTTATGTTTGCTATCATATTTTTAATCGCTTATCAAAATAACTTACAATTTAACATTATTTCTTTAACAACCAAATCTAAACTATCTAATCAGAAAAATAACAACATATAAACAGCTGTTTTAATTTTTTAAACGGAACACCAAAAGCTGATATCCACGCTGTAACTCACACAGACGCAGTTACGTGCGGTTGTCTTGACAACGGGACGCATGCGCGGCAACGCCTACATCCCCCCCCCGCCCGACCCGCCCGGTGGACGAGCAAATGTATTTTGTATGATTGGTCATTGGAAGATAACGTACACCACACTCTAGGACGGGATTTTTCCTATGCCACGACAGCCATTGTAATTAATATATTTTTGTATACGTTTGGTGGCCTATGTTTCGTATTTGTGAGGAAGACACGAAAATGTTTTTAAAACAAGCAATCGTTTAGCAAATCCTTATAAGTTTGAAATGCATAGGTAAATGAGAATTTTCACAAAACTGTCGTAGCTTAAAAAATTATATTTTTTAAGTAAATTCAGCAATTATGCATTATGAAAAACATCGCTCTACCGCCAAAGCATATCTTTAGACCTAGCTAACTTTTAACAATCAATCTTTGCAAAAGGAACAAAATATACAAAGAAAAGCAAAGAAAACCCAACTTTCCACCTCAAGGTCACGAAAAATTTCAATTTATGACCAAACATCTGAATTACTAAGCGCTGCATAATAGACTACAAAATACATCACTTCACTATAGGCGAGTGAGATGGGAAATGCGCTTGTAATAAGTGCGAAAGAGATAGCTGCACGCACACAAAGACAGATGGAAATCTATGCGTGTGTGCGGAAAATGGAATGTACGACAGTTGATAATTTATATACGAGTATGTGTTGTGATTTTCCGTTAGCACTAAAATGTCACTTTAGAGGGAATGTTCTATTGAAAACACTAGTTTTTGCATAAGTAAATAGTTAGGAATCTGCAGGAATTAACAAATGTTTATTAGATGTTGGTACCTACGCATAGTTTTAAAATTAAAAGATAAAGTGCTCTATAAATATTTTCTTAATAACTCATAGATTGTTATAATACTTCTTAATCGAAACCAAAATGACAAATAAGTATGAAAGTATAATATTACCTGCGTGCAATATTCAGTATATAATGTATACCTGGAAGGAAATAAGGTGAAATCTCATTTATACAATCCTGTCGATATGGTCTGATTAAGTTCTAATAAGAAATAAAAAAAATATTCGTAAAGTCTCAATAAACCTTATTCTGAAGCACGAGAGATTTGTTTTACCTACTTATTTCCCTCGCATTTTTTAGCCGATAAAAGATAACTAAAGTCAAAATGTTTTCATTCATTAGTTCCTAAACATGTTTTTTCACATTGACTAGTAGTTACCTAACAGTATTTATTTTTACACAAAACCTCTATATTTATCAAAACTTTTACGTTTCAACTATTCCCTAGACCCTAACAGTTAATTATAACCACTAAACCCAGCATAATTCACATTCACAATAACACTACCACATTACAACATAATCCATTTAATAAAAACGTCTCAATAAAAGCCTCTATTACACAGACAATGTCAAAAACCTTAAAAACAAACTTTGCGTGCGGTTGAGCATTACCTACTTACTGAAATATTGTAATGATCCCACTAAAGCGACTCACTATATTAACATAACTACGTCAGTGTTGAGTCTGCAGCCTAGACAAGCGGCCTTTAAAAACACAAAACAAACTTTTATTGCGAGCTTCAGGCGATAGAAAATACAGGCGTCAAATTGTTTCAGTACACGCAACGCCATCTAGCGGCGGGTAGCGGAACCAATGGTTCGTATCTGAGCGCGCGTCGTAATGAATTTATTATATAGTTAACATAAATTATAATGTCGTAGTAAGCACGTTGAACACGAAAGTAAACGGAAAATGTATTCAAGCGACCTTGCTTCATTAATTCGTAACATAATTTATACATGCAGCGAGTTATCTGTGAGTTTTTTCAATGTCGATCGAGATTTCACACCTTGCGTTGCATGCGTTTTGTATGTGTATAGATAATTATATACATAATGTGTTGACTGGGATAATTAATGTAAACACGGTTAGAAATAAATTATTGTAGTGGCGTGACAAATTTCGACGAATCGTTTTTATTTGTTAATATTGTTGAACGCATATTATATTAGCATAGTTTGATTTATAATGTAGTGTGTGACTGTTATAACTTTTTTATAATTACAACAGTCATCAACATACTACATACATGTTAATTATCAACAACATTTTAATTAGGTATGTATATATAATGCAGTCAATTTTATTTATTATAACATTTCCTTTTAATTTTTTTCTGAAATAGAAAAACCTAGGTAGGTACTAACTTAATACTATAATGAATATTCATAAAAATGCGTTATTTCTCATTACACTAAATTAAATTTACAGTAGGTAATGTGATTTATGTATTTCAGCTGAGGCTTTTGAAAGTTTTTTTTTAATTCAATACTTTGAATTAATTTTTAATGTCACTTAATTATTTTACGGCGACAATACGTTAACAAAGAGTCACAAGAAAAAATATTATTTCATTTATCCTTATTCTTAAGGCTCTATGTGCATAAATGTATATTGAAAGTAGAAAACAGGCTGCATCTTAAGGTGGTAAGGTAAATTGTAACAAAATAATAAAACTCAAAGGGAGTGAAAATGGGATGTGACTACGTAGATAACTAAAAGAAATAACGTGGAACACACCCGAACCCAAGTAAATGTAAGTTATAGATTAATATTATAGATGCATGAATCAAACATGAAATTTTTTATGTAGATAAGATTTTTTTTAAAAGAACGAAGAGAGCTTTCCTCTAGCGTCGCAACCAAAGCTTAAAATTTAGGTATTTTACTAGCATTCCGCACGCGGCTTTCGCGAAAAATTAACAAATTATATATAAAACCTTCTCTTAAACCACTCTATCAAAATCCTTTACCTAGTTTTAAAGATTTTAGCTAGGGACAGAAAGACAACGGGCAACTTTGTTGTATACTTCAATGCATTTTAACATCACCTCTTTGTAACCACATGACAAAGACGAACCAATACCAAAACTACATCATTACCTCGTATGGAAAGTGACGATTATTTACATAATGCGTATGTGTGTGTGTGTGTGTGTGTGTGTAGGCGGTTAAGTTCATTTCACGCAGCGCGCACACAAATGATTGTTAACAATGGACGAGACAGTTTACTGGCTACTTATTTGTACGGAAAATGAGTCGTGTTATCGTTTACTATATGTACTAAGTTATAGTTAACTATATGCTTTAGGAATCGATAGTAGATGCGTATTAATAGCAAAGCGAGGAAGGTAAATGGCCGTTAAGTTTGCTGTTAGTTTTGCGAATATCAACTTCTGATTTATACAATTGCAAATGCAAGAAAGTAACAAGAATTTATGAATTTGAAAATAAACAATAACAGAAAGTATTTTTTAAATCATTAGTTGTGTGTTTTTGTGTTGTCCTCAACAGGAATAAAAAAACTGAATGCATTTAGAATTACGATTGAAAATACTTACATACCTACATAATTTAAAAGTACCAATGCGATTCCTATTGAAATTCATTGTTTCCTAAGTAGGTATTAATATCAATGATCCATACATTAATTTATTTTTTCTTCAAGCAGGTTTATCATCTTAGGCGCAGCAAAGTATTTTTTTTACTTATCTATAGACATCAAATGCCACATATTAATATTATAAAGAATTTACTGTCATGAACAAAAGTAGATACCTACTACCAATACTTAAGTATCTATTAATAATTAAACATTCGTATAATTTAAGCATTTTGAAAATAACGCCGTAACGCAAATTTATGATGTATCTCAGAATGTCTATTTAAAACACACGCAACAGTTTTTTACTTTGTCCATTACAAAAAGAAATCTGTTCTTTCATAGACAAATTTATGGTTATTGCTGAAATGGAGTTGTTTTTACCTGTACCATAAATAGAAAGATTTGTAACAAAAAGTTGAACGTCTAAACGGAAAATGTAAGAAATGAAAAGCGAAGATTATGACCGTTTAGTGTGTATGTATGTTAGGTGCAACACACAATTTGCTCGTACCGCGATGCGTGAAATTACGCGTCTGAGACCGGCGCCGGCGCATTTACGTTGAATACATTATGTTTTAAAGAACATAGTCTAAATAATTGACTTTCGTTGCAGTTGTTTTATGTCACAATGTTTTTTCTAAAGCAGATAAAGAGTGATAAAATTGTCTTTCCTTAGGTTATATTTTAGACAATATCAATTAAAAATGTGATTATGATAATGGTTGATCGGCAAACAAACACATAAATTGTCATTTCAATATTTTATTAGCTGGTTGATAGAAATCCTAACCAGGTCGTAGCATGAGATTAAAAGCGTTTCAAACAGATCTACTGTTATGTATATACCTATATTTGATATATGCCATCATTATCATGTACTTTATATCTAAAGATTTAAATATCTAGCAATATTTAAGTCTTACTTACCTATATATAAGAATGAAATCGATTATATGGAGGATCTATAGCTTCCGCCCACGACTTTGTGCGTGCATCCCCGTTTTTCCCCGTTCCCGCAAGAATTTCGAGAAATCCTTTTTTAGCGGATGCCTACGTCCTAACATCTACCTGCATGCCAAATTTCAGCCCGATACGTCCAGTGGTTTGTGCTGTGCGTTGATAGATAACTATATCAGTCACCTTTGAGTTTTATATATATTTATAGATATGTTATATATTTTAGTCTTGTCTAGAATATACCGCCTGGCCAGCTATATACCAACAAAAAGGTCAACAGTCCTGTGTCCAGCAAAAACCCACAATCAATTAAAAGCAAACAGTCTGTCTATATCGTGTAGCTCGGTGAATACAATTAGTGAGATCTGCACAATCCCCGAATTATAAATTCGGTGGGAAGTCGACAGGTGGCGGCTGATCTGGGCATTCATACCGGAACGTTATATGGACGCTGTGAACCGAATTGCAGGATTGTATTACCTGAGGTTAATAAATATATCTTTTTGGGTTTTAATATGCATGAAGTACATGCAGGGAAATGCGAAATACAGGGTAAAGCACCTGGGTGCGTCTAGGACGCTGTCGCTGACCTGAGCTTCATAGAGATTTGATTTACGCTGCAACTTTCACGATTTTCTCAAAATTTGAGTTTTGGCTAGATGTTCATTATTAACTATTCTACGGATATTTCTGAGTATTTCACGCTGTGATCTTGCACCTAGCTATTATCAAGAGTTAAATCATATCATACAAAGTAGGCACAATTTTTTTGGTACAAGATATTTGCCACTACACTGTAATTTTACGTTTATTCACGTGATATTAATAATAGTTCAATTTTTCTGAGTTTTTCGCTCTTGAAATGTTAAATCCTTAAAATTATGTAAAGATACACACAACAATGATGACTCTCACCATCATACCAATAACAATAGAACATAGACTGTTTAAAGATTATATCAATTTAATTTTAACACATCTCTAGTCTCCAAGCCTCTTCTTTTTATTGTATGCCTATAAAGTGGCTTGAACCCTTCAACCATGTTCATTGTTCATATATAAATATAATATAAAAATGTCCTTCCCTCAGTCCATCATACAGCATAGTAATTAAACGGTGACCATACATCTCGGATATCTAGTAACTAATGAAACAATACCACTTACCCGACTGTCTCCCTAAATCATACTCGCTGGAATAGTGATGGGATATAGTCGATAGAAAATTACTGATTACATATTTTATTTCATAAATTGTAAATGTATAAATCGTATGAATTATATATGTAGTTAGTTATTTTGACTTCTTCTTCTTCTTCTTTCAAGTGGCAACTCTCGATCCCAGTGAGGACGGATTCTGCCAATGTCAAGTTTTGAACAGATGATCAGTTTAAGTTTATGCGCATATTAAGCGCACTCTGTGCTGAGAAAAACGGATGAGATGATTCACTAGTTAATTGACTTCATGCTGATATTATACCATGTGTGTAAAATATTATCGCATGCCATTGAACCGATTTTGTTTAATTGAATCATACAGCAATATCTATTCTCTATAGTATTGAATATGCACGCTTAAAAGTAATGCACTATTGCGAGTATGCTCATGTTAAAATTCAGTAAGTTACAAGTAAGTTTATGTTGCCTTGAATAATGATAAAGAAACGCATTACTTCATTGCTGAATGTCTCATTGTACGAAATATAAGATCTATCTAATTGTTTACTTACCTACTTATTAGAATCTACTTTTTGTAAGAACGATATCTACATTATATTTGGAGGAAAAAATTTGAAATAAGAAGAAAGAATTGTGTTTTAGAAAACTTAAAAATAAATTTTTTAAATTACTCACCAACGTTAATTTTAAAATTACAACCAATCCCTGAGAAAAATTAGGCTCCACATTTTTAGCTTTAATAGCAGGAGTTTAGCGAGCAATACTTATTAATTTATTTAACCGCACGTATGTAAATCGTCACATCACTATTGCGGCTAAATGCGACGGAATAATGTTGTATTTGGCCAGCACTATGTGAAATAACATTCAACGGATAACGTCCTATCGCTGTACTATTGTTTTTGCAGCGATCTACAATTTTATTGTCATTTTATTGGGAAGTGTGTTCCACTGTACCTGCTTAGGTAACGCTATACACTCTTTTGTGACAACAAATTCTATAAGAAAAGCATATACAATCCTATGTTGAAGGCTTACAGATACATTAAATTAATCACTTTTTAATAAATACATGTTTACAACTTTATTTTCAGCAGCCTACAAACGATCCAACCTGTCAAAGCTTCGCCTCTACTGACTTTGTACCAATTCTTACAACATATTGTTTGATGGAATGGCCTAGCTTGATTAACTATTTATATTCTGACTCAGACGGAAAAAAAACTCATAAAATTCACTAGTAACAATATAGCTTACTAGTGGCAAATGAATTTTCATCATTGTCATTACCAACAAACAATCAAATCATCCTGCTTATAACATCAGTACCTATACACAATATATCCATCATTATTTTAACTCGAAATCTATACTAATATTATAAAGCTGAACTGTTTGTTTGGATGCGCTAATCTCAGGAACTACTGGTCCGATTTGAAAAATTCTTTCGGTGTTAGCTCATTTATCGAAGAAGGCTATATATCATCACGCCAACACCAACAGGAGCGAAGCAATGCGGGTGAAACCGCGGAGCACAGCTAGTATAATATAATAATTTCTAAAACCTGACCTAACAAGACCACTAAAATCCCCCAACCGGATATACGGTCAGCTGATCCACCAATACCAACCTCCCCTCACCGGAAGTAACCTAATGTACATTATTTTCACGTAGGTACTTTAATGTAAAAAGCGTTAAATAACAAGAAAATACTAACATGTAAAACTTTCTTATCGTGAAATCGAAATTCAGCGTGAAATTATAGAATATTTTTTTCTTATGTTAAGCGATTGAAAATTGATTAATCGCCTTTAAAGTTTAAAATCTTAATTCCTATGACTTAAGCTTCTATTATTTTCTTCGAATATAGAGCCGATAGTATTTTTGCATGTTGTATGTTTATTATCTAGTTATATTCAATCTCAAAACTTCAAAATTTTCAAACTTCAAGCTACAAATACCTTAATAGTTTTTTTTTTTTATAACAAAATAACCTTTAATTGACATTTGACTAACAGTGTATTTGTTAAACTAATAATAAACAAATTATGTGCAAAATATTATACTCTAGTAATTCGTATGTGTTTACAATTAAACTCGATAAATTTATTACAAGACAATCAAATTCCTTTAAAACAAAGGCAAAACAGCAAAATAACCACAAAATATGAATCCGTTAACATAACTAGGGCATGCAGTATAGCATATGTAAATCATATGCTAATATATGTATCAGGGAATCGAAGGGACTTCCTTCCTCTGCTAATTACCACTGAGGCGGGGGTCACGGCGGTAAACGGTTGACCTCATGGCTTGATATTATTAACTTTTAGTTTTTTTAACTGACATTTTATAGTTTTTTAAGGTTGATTTTGGTAGGATACATAAGTATAGGCTTCGTCTTGAATTTATTTGACACTGAACAAATTTTGTTAAAAATTATATGTTGGTGAGCAAATAGCATATCCTAAACAAATTTTGCTAAAAATTTTAAGTTGGTGAGCAAATAGCATATCCTAAACAAATTTTGCTAAAAATTATATGTTGGTGAGCAAATAGCATATACACGGTGTCCCACTATTATACACGTATACTAAGCGCGAAGGGACTTGTAGTTTTGCATACACTGATCACGTAAAAATTGCTAAATTTTTCCTGAAAATTCATGTTTTCTTCTCTATAGCTTCGCTCAGCCGGCATATACCACTTCGCTAATGTGAGTATTTTGTCTATGAAAACATAATCTTAAACAATAGCTCACGTGCTGGTGGCAAAGTTGAGCGGGTTGCTTGTTATGTGAGTGTACACATACAGCCGTACAAATAAAAACTTGCTTATTCAAACATTATGCAATGCATAGATATGATAAGAATAAATAAAGAATAAGGATGTCATAATTTCTTACAAATAAATTTGGAATAACGTCGATGTATCTATGCTCACGCTATGCAATAGGCGCGAAGCGGCAACGTCGCAATTCATTCACAAAATTATGAAAAACATTGAAATTGTCTACGGTTAAGCCTTGGTGCTGTCATTTTGCTGACGCTCGTTTGACTTCGTCGAATTTGTTGTGAAGTTTCATCATACGATGTTCTGTTTATTTATTTTTTAAATATTTATTGGAAATAATTTAAATATATCATTAAATATGCAAGCAAATGATAGATAACGCTATCCAATATCTGGAGAACAGAAGATAAACCCACTTTGAGATAGAGAGTTGCCAAATAACAGGTACTCAAAACATACAACTCCAGGCTTAGAAGATTTATATTTTCAACGAAAGTGTATATTATTGTGATAAGTTTAGAAATAAGTTTTATGTATGTATGGTTTGGCGCATGTTGTAAATAAATAAATCATTATAAATATCAAAAGGGTTTTTCATAATTTCGTATATTTTGACATTTCATACAAAATTTTCCATTTCAATAGGTACGTAATGAAATTATTAATTTGCTCAACTTTTCCTACTTCTCGTATTACTCTCATTGCTATTATCTCAAATTTAGATTGAAAATTGCTTCTAAAACTTGTAAAACACAGCACAATGTACTAAAAGATATGTTATAGCTCGGTTATGTCAGACTTATACTAGGGTGGTAGCCGTAATAAGGACGGAATAGCATTAGTATGAATACTTATTACGAAGTTATACTAGGTTACATTTATTTCGTGTTTATTTGTATGATTTTTCCTTATTCTTAGTTTATTCTTTGCATAAAATGTTATAACTCGTTTATTTGTACGGCTGTTAGAGTTTTAAGAATTCATCTATTTGAAAAAAAAATGCGTCTGGAATTTTATAAGTATTTTTTACGAACTCAGCGTATGGAAAACTATAACCTCCTTTGAGCTTAGTATACCAACAGTGGGACACCCTGTATAGTTTCTGAAAAAAGTAGCATTATGTATATATAGGTGTATAATATTATATGAGTTTGTATATAGTTAATTTACTTCTAGGTATATCCTCGTTACCGCGGTCATAAATAACGCCTATTTCATATCTTTCTTCCTTCTCTTCTAGATATTTCTATCTGAAAAAGAATAAACACCATATTTTGAAACCTTTTCACACTAAATATACCTAATAACTACTCTACTGAAACAATAGTGAAAATCCGCCACTGTCAGGAGCGAATGCAAAACTAAACCATACTATTGTACCCATTATACCTACCTATGAAAATATGTTATCCCAGTTCTTTATATAAGCATGTCATAACTGTAGCTTATAAGCAGTTCATTAATACTGAACATATTTAATTCGAGCGTGAAAATAAAACAAACAAGGAAAACATTAGCCGAGCCACGTCAGCACTCATCAACACACAAATATTTAACAATATTTACATCAACATGTTAATTAAATCATAAATACGTCACACTAATTTCCCCATTATTAAGGTGGAAATAGAGGGGGGAATAGCGTGCAATTTTCCGTAGTTTGTGGTGTAATGTATTGTAACGTTAGTATTTAGACGATAACCGTACATGCTATAGCTGTGTTGTTTTCTGTTACAATTATAATAAAATACATAGACGTTTTACCTAGCTAGAAAATGTTTATGACGTTTAATTACATCTAACAACTACGGTTTATGTAACAAATAAAAATAACATACCTACGGCAATCAGCGTTTTTTTTTCTTACGCTTTTTTTAAATAAGGCATGAGAAAACAAATTGAATAGCTTATTTTTTAACTTGCCAGACTTAAAAACTTCACCTACTATAAAATAGTTCATTGAAAATTGCAACTACCTATAGTAGCAGAAAGAGGTGAAATTAAAATGTGTGTAACTGCATTTACCACAGATTAAATAGGCCAAAGATGATAAGCTTTTCCTCTGTTTTCCAGCTCCTTCATCTTATTAATATTTAAAGTGTGTGTGTTTTTTTAACCGACTTCAAAAAAGGAGAAGAGGTTGTCATTTCGGCCGGTATATTTTTGTATGTATGTACACCGACATCGCCGAGGTTTTTACTTTTTAGAATATTTATTGCTATCGACAATTTTTATATATGTATTAAATTTTACACTTCCACCCTAAAACGATACCCAGCTTACGTAAATACGGTAAACAAAGTCAACCAACATAAAAATTTCTCACGATGAAAAATGTACAGGCATATGGTGTATCTGCTCATGAATATTCATGGCCCTCGGTGCGGGTAACGAACAAACACACAAACCTTGTATAGTTTGTATCTATAGGTGTAAATCATAGAAGATAAACTGACTGGCTTTGCTTTTATTTTATGACAATTCCCGGTTAAGGGGACTGCTAGTTTTCAGGAAGAGAAGTTTGCGCAGCGTGTTTTTAAGAAATAAACTTATGTAGGTATGTGGTTGGTATTATTTTACGAAAAAATACAAAGAAATCTCAGTTATTTAAATGTAATGTATATTATATGTGTTATACATAGCTATATTATATATCTATACTTAATATTATTAAGCTGAAGACTTTGTTTGTTTGTTTGAACGCGCTAATCCCAGGAACTACTGGTCCGATTTGAAAAATTATTTCGGTGTTAGATAGCCCATTTATCGAGGAAGGATATAGGAGCCGATCAATGCGGGTAAAACCGCGGGGCACAGCTAGTTTACTTGTAATGGAATTGCAGAGTAGGCCTACAACAACTGTTTAAAATCTATGTAAGTACCTACACCTACATCTTTATCACTCACCAAAATTTTACAATAGTTATTCAAATAACATGTACTTCATTTTGAAAAGAATAACGTTTATTTTGAAACAATAAAATATAAATCCTAAAGCAAACATATTAAGTTTAGGAATGCCATTAAATTCTGTTTATCTGTTATCCCTATTAATAAAACATTAGTAAAATCAATCGTACAATACTTGAACAATGTGATTCAATAATCCTACCAAATAAGAAGTAGTCGTGAGGAATGTCTGCTTTATTCATTAATTCATTCATCGTGGAAGAATAAATTTGCTTGCATTAGTGCCAATAGTGCAACGGTCAAATGTTTTGTTTGTTCAATGTCAATGTTAAATCTTAAGGTAACTTTATTAAATTTACTAGCTTACCGCCCGCGGCTTCTCCCGTTTTGTATAAAACCTAATAAATTATATAGGTATATACTAAAACCTTCCTCTTGAATCATTTTATCTATTAAAAAAACCGCATCAAAATCCGTTGCGTAGTTTTAAAGATTTAAGCATACAAGGGACATAGGGATAGAGAAAGCGACTTTTTTTATACTAGATATGTAGTGATATCATTAATATTAGGTATAATATCATTAATATTTGGTTCATTTAGGGATAGAGATATGGGACAATTATTATGAAACAAATACAGCATTTAGGGATATCTGGAAGATGAAAATCCATGGAGGGTTGATGCGTAAGAACCACAGGACAGTTCTTTGGCATATTATGATTATATGCAGTTACATATTATTAAGTCAAATTAAATTGTAATATTGATATGATTTAAAAAGAGCAACTATGGAGTTTCTTCTTGTCTTGCCGGTTCTTCTCCACTGCTTTCCTATTCGGTGGTAAATGTTAATTTGTTATGATGATTCAATAGTGCTTCGAGAAGAAGTCTAATTGAATAAATAAATGTTTTAATGTGCGTTTTGAAATACAATTCAAGTCTTAAAAATATTCTTTCATAAATACATACTTTCTATATCTTTTATGTACCTACTTTGTATTTTACTTTATGCTGATTTATTGTATACTAGAGGTCCGCCCCGGCTTCGCCCGTGGTACATATTTCGCAATAAAAGGTAGCCTTTCTCGGGTATCAAAATATCTCCATACCAAATTTCATGCAAATTGGTTCAGTAGTTTAGGCGTGATTGAGTAACAGACAGACAGACAGAGTTACTTTCGCATTTATAATATTAGTATGGATTTAACTACTTGAGTGAAAGTAGTATAATTAAATAATTTAGTATTCTCATTTCTCATGTCACTGTTTAAGTTAAGCTAATATTTACGTAAATGTTCCCAAATATCTCTATCTTTATCTTATTTAGATAACTTTATCAGTTAATTAAGATAAATTTGTGCTTATAAAATATGTATGTATTAAGAAATAAATAAATAAATTATTTTTTTATTCATCAGAGCAGTTTCTGCGATACAATATCAGTTACCAGGTTCTAGAGCGCCATCTTTTGATGAATAGATTAAAAAAACTAAATTAAAGCAAATTAATTTTATTTAAACATTAAAAGTAAAGAAAATGTTACCTAATAATACAGAATCCCTTTACCAATATTGTTAGTAATATTGTAAGTTATTTGTAAGTTTTTAAGTATGGAATTGGATGTATGGATGTTTGTTACTTTTTCATGCGAAAATCACTGGTGGGATTTTGATGATACTTAGCTGTGATGTAGCTTATGTATCAGAATAACACAGCTATTGAACTCGCTTTTGTACGCGGGTTCGTCCGCGGGCACACCACGTGGCACAGCTACTTCATAAAAGCTATGCAGATGATATATTTTAATTTTTAACGTCCCATAAAGATCGGTACCTACAAGTTCTAAAAAAGAGCGTGTGTGCCGAGAACACGTGTCAGACCTGAAACTTTTTTGACAAGATTCAAAGATACCAAAATCGTCGACTTACTTCATGACGTGACGGTATTGCCATGACGCGACCTTTAAATTTTACTCTCGACTCGCCTTTACTTCAAAAACTATTTTATCTAAGTTTTCGGCAAACTAAAAGCCATGGGAAAGAGCGGCCGTTAAAAAGCAACGGTTCCGAGCCCATGTGCGTCTAATTTTATTCCCCTGTTCACTGGATATGAAATAAATGCAAATTTATGCGATCGGCCGTCGTTCGGTTATCGGTTGCCATCGGTTCTAAAAAAATAATTAGAGATATCGCGTAACAAACGCAATGTCAGCTGGTGTATGTTGCTCTATTTCGACCAGATTCGGGTAATTTGTATTGTTTTGGGCATTTTTTAGTAGTTCATCGATGAAGTAAAAGGATATAAGTCATGTAACTAATGGTACGGAATACATGAATTTTGAATATGTTTATGTAGTAGTTAGTGAAGAGTTAATGAAAGGTGTGTCATTAGGCATTATGATATCTATAGTAGGTAATATTATAAAGCTGAAGAGTTTGTTTGTTTGAACGCGCTAATCTCAGAAACTACGGTCCGATTTGAAAAATTATTTCAGTCTTAGTTAGCCCATTCAACGAGGAAGGCTATAGGCTGTATATCATCACGCAATTGCAAGACCAACAGCAGCGGAGCCACACGGGTGAAACCGCGGAGCGCAGCGAGTATATATTATGAAAAATTATATGAATTGGCATGCTTTAAAAGAGCAACCTAGTTTCCTATTGGATCTTCGCTGTAGAAACTGCGTTCCGAACCGGTGATAAATGTGAAATTATGTATTTTTACCATTGATAAGCCCTTGTAAAATGAATAATAAATAGGTAATTAATGTTTAAGTTTGAGTTAAGTTTGATTTTCTTAGCTCATAGCATCTTATATAACTTTTGCCTCAATAAAAAGTCAGATTATATAGGCTAAATATAACAATCGTAATTAGAGCATGATAAAGCCATAAATATAAATATATCATATATGTATTTAGTACAAGCAATACCACGGGCAGTAACTAGTAATTTCTAGAGCACTCGTGACGTCACAAATCGGAATGCCATAGTAACGGCAGATGAGCTTGTTTAAATTCACTACACATTTAACTCGAAATTCCGTGGACAGTACCTAAATGGAAAATTTTCGGTTGTGATACTTACTTGCTATATCTTCTTTTATCTTTGAATTTTTATAATAAAATGTAATGCACAATAAATATGTAGAAAAACTTAGGTACATGGGTGCTATACTTATTTCCGGTTATGTTTCTGCATTATTTAAAAATAATTTGGAAAATCCAAAAGTGCACGCCTCATAATTTTTTTTTAATAAATATTTATTAATTATAATTTTTGTTTATTTAATAACAATTAAACCACATCGAATCAGACCCTGAAAAATGAAAGGGTTCTATTCCTGAGCATACTCAAGCGTAAGAGAAAAAAAAAATTTGGAAAATCCAAAAGTGCACGCCTCATAATTTTTTTTTAATAAATATTTATTAATTATTATTTTTGTTTATTTAATAACAATTAAACCACATCGAATCAGACGCTGAAAAATGAAAGGGTTCTATTCCTGAGCATACTCAAGCGTAAGAGAAAAAAAAAAGACTCGATTAGTAAAGTATTTCGGTCGCTATCGTGTTAACAAGAAAATCCTCCGCACATACAGACACACGGACGTCCAAGACAGAACTTTTTTAAACTGTTTTTTAACTAGTTTAAATAACAAAAATGACATCAAAAATATCATGAATGTTAAAAATAGTGTTTTTTCTTAATATGTGTGTGTATGTATTATCTTACAAGTGCAATGTATGATACATAAAGACATTTTAAGTTTGAAAAATCAGATGTTTTACGCGAAGTGACAGTAGTACCCACCTCAACGCTTCGCTTATGAGGCGTGCAAAATATAGGTATGTACAGATTACTTTCAACGAACATATAGGCTTAAATACTAAAAATGTCATATCAATAGCACATTTTCGAATTAAAAATAGATTTTTTCTTACGAATAAAACAACAATAATGTAAGCAACAATAATTAGGTAGTACTTAGGTACATTTAATTTCCTATGCTGTTTTCTACTTTTATGTTAGGTATGTCCTTTCATATGATTGTGAATTTAATATGACCTGTGTCATATTATCTTATCATTAAGGTTAAAAACCATAACATATTTTATACCATTTCATTTCACAACGGAAGACAAAGTTAAATTATTTCAAGAGTAAATATAGCAACGCATCATTTACAATAAATATATTTTCGTCCGTACCAAAATAATATTGTAGAAATACTAAATAAAGTCCACTCATAGTTTATTCGCTTCTCATGTACCGGGAGGGGGAGGGGGAGGAGGTTCCGTATTTAAATGAGGGTACAAATAAAATCCGTGGACACTCAAACTTTTCAATTTAGCCGCGGACATGGAATATATTAACAGGCGTCAAGATTGAAATTAATAAATGGAGAAAATTAAAAAACAACCACGAACAAACAGAAAGTTTTAAAATATTATTGTAATGTATTCAAATTGAAAAAGGCATCGCCGTGTCAATTTAACGAAGTTTGGACTGGTTTATATTTAAGTTTAGGGGTTTATGGCTCAATTTAAATATATGAAACCTTTTTAAAGCAACCTGCACAGAAAAAAAAACAATTCCAAATTCGAATCGGAATTGTGTAAAGTACAGATTACAAATATGCAAGTTCGTCCGCTCCCCACAAGAGGGCGCGAGTAATTAACGTAAGCCGCCAATTAGCATAGTCTTTGATTCCACAAGGAGGCTTTTTTGCTAAATCTCCTTAATTTCCTTTCGTAAATTCGAGACGAAAACCCGGGTTCAAAAATCATGAATATGTATAGGTACGGGAGTTACAAAGCCGCGGCAACCCGCTTTCCGAATTTAGCCGCCAAATGTTTGAGTATTTTGGGGATATAGTTTTATTTTTATACGAATTATTTTATTCGGTTGCCGTTTTTCACACTGAAATATTTACAATACAGGTACGAATGAACCGATAAAAACTTTGTTTCTTAATTCAATCAAATATTTAGTGGTGAAAATATTATAATGATCTACCTCTTTTATCAGAGCATTGCCTTACCTAAACCTTTTTATAAAATATACACTTCATATTATTATAATGTTTCAAAGGGAAAATAAGGCATTTATCGAAATGCAAATTGTTCGCAATTAGCGGGAAAAGATAAGAAACGGGATTACCGCTTAATTTCAGCGGGGAGGAAATCCAAGAAGTGATTAGTGTCTTAACGGATTAACAGTTACTATCTGATTTTAGTAAAAACATAGCCACTAAAATCATCACTTTAATTTATAAAAAGAAAAAAAATATGCACTTGATAGTAAGTGATAGGTATGTACCTAGGTAAGGTATAAAATATCTACACTTTTTATATTAAGTAACTCTAAACCACCACAAACAATATTTCTTACAATTTTGTAATCTTGCTGCGATTTGTTATCTTATCAACTACCTAACTACATCAATTAGGTAGCTGTGTAGAATCGCAGTACATTCTTATTAAATTCAAACTAATATTTAACCCGGCCTCGCGTGTTATTTCTTATAATTGTATTACTGTGGTATTATACCTAATTTAGGTATTCTTAGTTATTATATTTTCTTACTATAAAATAATTTATAAGATGGGGAAAAAGTTTCATTCCTCCAACAATACCCCATAACTTTACAATCGATAACAAATTTAAAACGAATCTCAGTTTACAAAAACTTTAAATATTATACCGATTCAAATTTTAATGAACCTAATACTAAAATATACGTATAGGTATACAAGAACACAACGCTTCCACAGAATTGTCTCCCTTGAGTGTTTTTATCAATAACCACAAGATAGTATTGATAAAATAAAGGCTGGCAATAACAATAAAATATAACGGTCTCGGAATCTATAAATTTTCTTTTATTTTTCCTCTGGCCAACGTCCAGGGTGCATATAAATGTGGGGTTTGGAATAAGATGGATTGATTCGGCCATAATTTATCACATATCGTCTGTTTGCTTATTGAATATAATGGATTGACTATTTACTGGAGTTCTGTTAAGTCACCTGACTAATGTTTTTGGTTGGGTATTCTTGTAAGGGATGTAAATTATGGTGTTTTGTTTTTAGTAGGATAAATTATTCAGTATTGTTGCGTTTGAGATTCATAACATTCAATTCTATTCATTTGTTGTTGTTTTTATATTATGTACCTATCCAAGATACAACTTTTTAAGTACTTACAAAATTTTCTATTGCATATTGTGCAGTTAAAACACACGAGGCATGATAAAGTTTCTGTAATATTTAACACAATCAATTAATTCAAAAAAATAATACAGCAGAAAAATAAACACAATCTCTCACCCAGTCATTTATCTCAACCTTAATATCCAAAATTTCAGTAAGAAAATCGTGAAAATGGCGGCTTCATTACCGCGGGTCATCAGTATGCATAATGAATTAGTTCAGCGCCATCTAGCGGCGGCTGCTCGAACTACGTAATGGATATGAAAACAAGATGGATAGCGGTGCCCTGTGAGAAATGGTTTGTTGTTCTATCATTTATTGTTGTTATTTTATTGCAATTTTGTGTTGGTATGAAAGCGAATAAGTACATAGAAGGAATGAGGTTTTAAAGTAACATTAACTGATAGTAACTTTTAACTACATTTTAACCCTTAAAGTTACAGTTTAGGGGGTTAAGTTACACTTTACAGTGTGCAAATTTCGATGATATTTTCATTTTATACTTACCTAGGAATGCACTTTTTCATCCTATTTCTAGTATTTCTTACTTAACCGATTATAATATTAAATTGAATCCACTTGAAATCCCTAGATTGTTTATTCAAAGTGATTCTAAAGGAAGTCTGGTTAAATAAATAGATGTTTGAGTTAGTTTCAGATTTCGTACCTACTTATAAATTCTTTAAAAGCACTTAATTGTGCATCCAATACAAAACTAAACCCTAGTTTCAATATAACTATTTTATACTTATAATGCGGATATAACAAACAGATCCTCTCACCGCCCCATATATAATTAAATCGGAAATTTATCATAACAGCAACGTAACCTCCGCCATTATACCAAAACTGTTACAATATTCTCGAAAACTTTTCTTCGTTGCTACCAAATTTTCATGACCAGCATACCTTATAAACCCTATTATGCTACAGATAAGGTTCAATATAGCATAGCAAGTTTGATAGTAGGTGCATTTTCAATTTGGTCGGATAGTACATAAAGCGACTATAAGTAGCAGACAAGAGATGGCGCGACAGTCGATTTATCACCGACTCCTGGAGAGGCTGTCCTTGCCACGAGATACTTTTTACTATAACAGATGCTGTATAATTTTTGGATAAGCCGAACTGTCTGCAAATAAATTTCAGATTATTTGCGACAGTTTCTTACACTCGACTGATAGGAATGGCTCACCTTTTCGTACTGTCAATATATTTGTAGAAAATATAAAATATAGTGTAAAATACTTTGAAATAAACATTGAGATAATATTACTACGTATGGAGGAGACACCACGAACAAAATCTGTGCGCCATTTTTTTGCTCTAACTAAGTTTTAAAAATTATTATTTAGTTAGGTACTTAACGATGAAAGTTATTCCTTTGCACTTTTCCGTATTATTTGTATTATTTGTGCAATATCGTAACACACACGAAGGCATGTTTGATGCGTCGCGGTTCTTTTTATTTTACAGTTCACTGTAAAAGAAAAGAAAATTCAAAGCACCATCTTATTTTAAAATAGCAGGTACGTTAAAAACTGGGACGTATGATATTCAGACACCACAACTTATCTATTTAATAATATGCGGTACTATTAAAAAAATATTTCTATAGTTATTATAAGTACAAAACATACTCTAACATCTCCAGGCTATGTTAATGAGGTGTAAGGACCATCTTTCATTTCACCCCATTTGGCACGAAGCGACAGGTCACCGCTAAATTATGTCTAAAATATACTGTAAGTTTGTCAAGTGGCTGTATAGAAAGTTTTTCGTTAGTGTTATTAATTTTTTTGACCACACAATAACAAACTACCTACCTACATGATATATATATACCTAGTACCTATTGAGAACTTTTATGTGTTCAAGTGTGATCTTGCATTAAGATTTCAAAATATTTTTGTACTATATGAGTAAAATTTGAGTAAAAAAAATTTGAAGAAATTTATGAAAATGCAAGCATTTTCAACGAGCAGAGATATCAAGTACGTAAAACCGGGGGTTTAAAGCGACTGTCTCTAATGAAACTCCGTGGTTTTTCATGATTATTCATACCTCTTGGATACTCTCCTTTCCTTTGAAATAACACGGGCACTGTGTAGAATGTGGTAAGGGCGTTTTCAGTCACTTTCTACGTTTAATTGGACGGTAAATGCTAATGATGTCTCTTATGACAATTTATTTTAGACATACCTGGTCTAATGGTTTGGTTGGTAAATTTGTTTAATTTTATTAAATAAATACAGTAGTTAGATAATATAATATTAAGTTCACTTTATCCTATCCTATATTAAGTATAGAGCATTGGATTATTCGACGACCGACTTATTATAAGTCGATGATAATATACCTACAAAACGATTTCACAAAATAAAAACACATTATAATTCACGTTGTTTACGATGATAAGTTTTTTTTATTAAATCAATTAATAAAAAGTCTGTCTCCAATAAAAATGATTTAATCAACTGAAAACGAGCACCACATAAGCCGATATTTACGTTACTCCCCTACGATATCCGATACCCTGAAAATAAAACGTCACTTACCATGATTTCCTGTGTGCTCTCCTCATTTTGATACAGTGACCTGCGCTAAATCACCCCCCCCCCCCCTCCTCCCTTATTATCATTCCCCTCCATTAATGTAATTGCTTGCAAGTGGTCACATACTTGTGGTGAAATTAATTAAGTTTATCTGTCTGTTTATTGCGTCATAACGTTGTGGTTTAGTATATGGAAAGATTGTTTGTTTTTATATGTTATTTTTATTGAATTTAGATGAAACTATAGCGATATTATGCTTTTTCGGAGCAAAGATCTCACCATGGCTTTGTAGTTGTAGTCGCTAATGGATCTCATTATTAATTATAAGACAATAATTGTTTAAAACATTCATGAAATATGAAACAATGTTTAAAAATTTTCCACTTTTATTTACTGTAATCGAAAGAGAATTTTATGTGTATTGTGTCGTGTTATAATTGGCAATGGACATAGAAAAATAGCCTCTTTACTAAAGAGAAAACCTAGTAACCAAAGAGTGTTTGTGGCTACGGTCTTTACCGGGTCATCAAAAAACTATTATCTACAATTAAAGTTAAACAGCTTTGTACCTCATAATAAAATATTCGATTAAATAGGCTTTTAAGCTATATACATTTTATTAAATGTATAGATTTTATTTAATATAAAAAGTCTGTACGAAATCTGTATTTTGAAACACGCTATACGCAAAATTACCAGCATTTAAATATTATATCTTATTTTACATAAATTCACGCTTTCAATATATAAATATCTTTGAATATCCATTATCCGCAGTAGTACAAATTACTGTTTTAATTCATGATAAAGTAGTCATTCATTCATGCCTTATTCGCTTCTGAGAAACTTAATTGACATAATATTCATAATACATAGACTTAATGTATCCTTAAACGATATAAATCGTAAACACATAAACAAAAATACTAAATTGAACAACTTCATATTTATCAAAAAACTTTAATTTCTCTACTAAAAGATACTGTTTCATAAACAGTACAAGACAAGTTAAGGTTTCTGCGCGAAATCGAGCGACATAAAACTAAAAATATAAATCAAAGACAACGCTTGCACATAGACAAAGGAAGATAGTTAAAAGCTGAAATAGGACGGTTATGTACAGTTGTACATACTTAGTTGGCGGGTTTCGTATATACAGCCAGCTTCGTAAATGGGCTAGGGTTGTACTTCATCATTTCTTAGGTGGTAATTTTGAGATTTTTTTTTGGCCATTGCACACTTGTCATATCACTGTGGCTTCGGAAATTACATTACTTGTAAATACTTTTAAAATGAATTATTTTAATGCAAGCGTTTATTTGTTGTTGAACTATCTGTATCTGAAATGATGATTAGTAAATGATGAACTTGTTGTTAGTTAATGAATGAAATATGACTTTTTATATTTGATTATTAATATTAACAAAAATATAGTATTTAACGAAATAAACCTTGAAACCGAGGGCTCTAATCGAAGTTACAATTGAATATCTGTCATTGTGATGTTGCATACAACTATTAAAAGTACAATGAACAATTCCAATAAGATATTTCTGTGATATATCTATTAATCATAACGTATAGCATTACCTTAAATTTAAACATATTCTACTTAATACAATTACTTAGGTACGTGTCCTTTGTTACATTTTGTTAACTTGAAAGGTCACATGCACAGACATAGATAGACTACGCAAGTACCGCGATCTGTTTGAAAACCAAGCGTGTCATATTTTTTGTACTGACCTTGAAGCGTTATGACGTCACGAGCGCTTTTTAGTGATGGTAATTTCATTTTACGCTAAATCGATTAGGACGCCACTCGCGCGGCGATTCTAGTATCGTCCTATCCCATCGAAGTAAATCGAAAGAAATCAGATCAAACTAGTGCTATTTCTAAGAGGTAGTCAAATAAATGAATCGTAATCGATTACTAAATCGATTCAAGACAGAAAAATGATAATTACCATAGACAGAGGAATGATAAAATAAAGTTATAAACCTTTTAATATTCTAACAAGTAAACTAATGTGTTTTAGCTTTTTCTTACATATGCCCATTGAGTTACCATGTACTACGTACTAGAGAGGCCATCGAAAGAAAGTAATGAAACTGTCAATCAATCAATCTTTATGTCCCGTTGCATCGATCCATTTTTCTTTTATGTTCGGGTTACTTGGAAAACTGAAAAAAAACAAACATAGTCTAAACAATAAGGAGTTTTCTTAAAAAACTCCCAAGATGACACTTTAAGTAACTAATGGCGGCCATGTCATAATATTTATTTTTAGTACCTTTGTATTAAAATACTTAAAAGTTCTAGGTCAAGTCGTATTAAATGACAAAAAAAATCTATGCCTTTTTTTCTGAAAAATTGCTCCTTCAAATTATCATTTTTCTGTTCGATTATAAAATCGATTAGAATCGAGAACTGTTGCATCAAATGAACATCACTAACCACAAAATTGGACAGAAAAATGAGAACAGAAAAATGAGAAGACGCCATTCATTGCTTGTTATCATACAACGCGATCTTTACCGTGCCAAGTAAAAGCCGCAATGTATTCCGAATCATTTCGTATGATTTGGTATCCGTGTTTGTCACGATCGTTTTCCACAGATATTCTTTATTTGATTTTAAAATAAATAGTGCATATTCTGATTAGAAAATTACTTACCGGTGGAAGGAAACATCTCTGCTAACTCGGCCACTCACAGCTGTGGAGTTTCTACAGTTTATAACGGCGCAATTCGGCATTTTACTTTATTCAGCTTCACGTCTTTCCTTGGCGAACTGCGAGCGCGGACTGAGTATAGGCCAGCGTCAACTAAGTTTCACAAACTTAGTTTGGACACGGGAAGTACATACACTCGCTTAGTCTATCTTGATACATGTCTGTGGTCACATGCCAAACCTAAATATAATTTTCAAAAACTGCCTCATTACCAGCCCTATCCCAGCTCAGGCGCGGACACCTCCCCCGCAGTTGTAAAAGAAAATACGAGCCACCCTCCCAACTCCCAAGAACACTCCAGATCAACGATTGTTCATGTATGAATTCAGCACATTAGAAGTCAAGTAGGATAAAAACAAGACGCAGAGAAAGCTTTGAAAAATATCGCGAATGATACCTTCGAAAAGGAACAAAAATAGACCGACGAAAGCTTATCTGATGAACGGATAATCATGACCACGCTTTTTGTCATTGGTCTTTTTACATATCTAGATTCATGCATAGGTATTAATATTTTGTAAAGAATCGTAATTTGTAAGATGTTGTTTGGCAACTGTTGCAATTTTAAGTGAACTGGCAACACAAGTTACCTTTTGCACGCCTCATAAGCGAAGCGTTGAGGTGGGTACTACTGTCACTTCGCGCAAAACATCTGATTTTTCAAACTTAAAATGTCTTTATGTATCATACATTGCACTTGTAAGATAATACATACACACACATATTATGAAAAAACACTATTTTTAACGTTCATGATATTTTTGATGTCATTTTTGTTATTTAAACTAGTTAAAAAACAGTTTAAAAAAGTTCTGTCTTGGACGTCCGTGTGTCTGTATGTGGGGATCCTTTTTCTTGTTAACACGATAGCGACCGAAATACTTTACTAATCGAGTCTTTTTTTTTCTCTTACGCTTGAGTATGCTCAGGAATAGAACCCTTTCATTTTTCAGGGTCTGATTCGATGTGGTTTAATTGTTATTAAATAAACAAAAATAATAATTAATAAATATTTATTAAAAAAAAATTATGAGGCGTGCACTTTTGGATTTTCCAAATTATTTTTATTTATATAATAAATAATTATTATCCGTAGACAGAGAATTCTCTGTCTTCGTTATTATCAATACCATAATATTAAGCCATTCTAATAATTAAAAAATAATTATTTTTAATTACTTATACCACAGATTACTAAATAGTTTATTTCAGCCATAGCAAGAGATTATTTTTTTATGAATCGCAATCGCTATTATATTATCGAGCTTAAAATAATACATACTTGTATTATAATAAAGCTTTCCATCAAGTTCCCATCATCTAAAAGATTTAAATACATTTAATTTTTTAACGTTCTCAAAAAAGGCGGTGGTTCTGTAATCTACTGTCAATGTATTTTTTTTTTTTACCTAACATACTCTCTAAGTGGTCACATACTAAAAAGTAATAATGTGATTTTTATTTGAATCACGAAAATTCACAGATCACCTTATTAAAAATATTCAAGTGATTGAAAATAAAAAATAATAATTTTATAATCCTAAATATGACTAATAGCCTAACAAAATTAAAAAGATTTCAATAATTGGAAAATTTTGTTACTGGCCGGCTATAAAAATGACGCGCTTTTTATTTTTAATTCACATTCTTAATTCAAATTTCGAATGAAGCCAGGTTCTCTTGAAAATTTTCTCATTTGGCGCCAATCATTCAACCAGTTGACTATCGATAATTAAAAATGTTTTGTTTAATTTAACAATTGTTTATATGACAATCTTGTTATCTTATCATTGTTAATGTTAGTTAAAGTGATAAAAGATGGAGAAGAATTGCAGCTCATCATTGTTGTTTCGTGGAATAACCGTGAGTATTCTTTGATTAGATTATTAGATTAGGTATATTTATTGTATAGAATAATATACTAAGAATATAAGAATAAAATATTAGCTTATCGCTTGGTTATATTTCATATTTATTGTCTGAATATTGAAATCTGTAGAATATCATAATCCGTTCGCGTTCTGTCTAGAGAAAAAACTTTTGTGTTTATTGATAACATAAAAGAACGCTTTTTTTTCGCGGTAATTTCTGTTAATCCTATGAACAAATGTAGGAATCTGAAAGAAGTTGATTTTTTTCATCAGTTCACACCCCATACGAACTCTATTCCAATCCCATATAAAATAATAAAAGGGAAAACATCCTAATAATATTCACCCGCAGAAAGATGAAGATATAACCTGGCCATAAAGCCTTATTACACATTTGCGTTCAATTATATTGAATACGCACGCGTGTTATGCTAATTCCATACTGAATCCCAAATGTACTTGATTACATTGCTTTGGAGATTGTTTTTCATGAAAATGTATGAAAAAATGAGATAATATGGATATAAGGATAAGGATTATTAGATATGTATTGTCTTGTAAAAACTGCAAATGTTTAGGTTTCTAAATTAATCATTGTTTACTTTTAGTCCGTAGAGAATTGTAATTGGCGTTTTTTTTACTTACTTTTAAAATATAAACGAAGGATGCTAGTTTAATTCAAAAGAACTACTGGACATACAATAAAATAATGGCATTAATATACCTAAATTTTACTGAATTAATATTATGAAGATGATTTTTCGTTTATTATCATCACAATGGTTGTTAAAAATTCCCCACTATACAGAGTATATTCACTTATTATATTAACTGAAGCAGTTAGTTGTACAATAAGATATTGATATATATTGTAAGTATCGACAAATATCCCATAAATTATACCAAACCCACAAATATTTCTACAGGATATTAAAACAAGCAATCTGATAAATAAATAAGGGTTAGAACATGAATATGGATAGACTTAATGAAAGAAAGAAAGGTGTTAATCTTAGTGAAAGTTTGAGGGAAAGCTTTTAATTAATACAATCAAAACAAACTGCGGGACCTCTCAACGGATTATAACTTGCTGGGGTGTATTTTGGTATATTTTTTAATAAGAACATAAATGTAATAGGAAAAACATTAATTTGTACCAATTTTTTTATAAATGTATGGACGTTTCCTACTTTTAAATTTTAATCACGTATTTTGGCATGAATATAAATTATAGTCTAGATTGTAGTACGTGCAAAACAAATTAATAAGTGATTTTTATAAAATAACTAGCGGTCCGCCCCGGCTTCGCCCGTGGTACATATTCACGTTTTATCTACATAAAAACCATCCTCGTACTTCAAGGAATATAATAAAAAAAGAATTATCGAAATCAGTTCAGCCGTTCTCGAGTTATGCGCTTACCAACACATTTTGCGATTCATTTTTATATATAAGACTAGACTATATAATAACCGATTAATAAATAAATCATCCATTTATACGTGATCAAATAGTGTATAATTAATAAAACTGAATAATGTCTTCTCAAAAAAACTGCTCAGCCTGCCTCCTCGCAATCAGGTACTTACTTACCTACTTTTGCTATGTATAATGTAGGTAGTGAAAAAAAAATTGGTCCCAGTCTCTAGTTTCTAAAATCTATAATAAGTGAAATAAGTAACAGATATTAATGAGCAATTTAAACAAATGATTTAAATAGAAGTTTAAAATTTTTACCGATCTGACCTATTTCTCCATAAAGATGTTGTGCACGTTCAATGCAATGCTTTACATTCGAAATCAAACTTTCGTTTAAGTTCTTTATTAAAAGAAAACCACATTTCATCAGTTGATAGAAAAACCTTTTCCAACAAATATTCTATCCCCTCAGTCCACTTAACCCCTTTAAAACCAAATAGCTTCTGAAATATAGTCGGCGAACAGCTTTAATTTACATAAAACATTTTAATATAGCCCTCACCTGGCGGTTTTTCACAAAATAAGGCAAACTTTGATGCCTTCTTAACCCCTTATAACGGTTTATTATTTATGAAGCAAACTTTTTATCGAGAAATCTGAGTAATTCATAAATTTAAATGTATGGAAAATTTGTGGAATATTTTTTCATATCCGAATCGGAATCGATTCGATTTATACGGTTTGTATGTTTTATACATGCGTTAAAAGTAAAATTAGTCTAAAGAACGTTTTTGTGAAATCGAAGACTGCTTTGTTTCATATTTAAAGTCATATTTTTATGTGTTGTTTCATATTATGAAAGAAAGAGACAGAAAACTGATTATTTGTTTTGATCTACATAAGATTTGTTATTTTTATGGAAAAAATACATCGTTTAGATTCTAAACAAAATTAATTATATGACCGTTTTCTAAACTTTAGAAAACGGTCATATAATTAATTTTGTACCTAATTATTATAACAGCATGTACAACTTATCACTTACTGAAGCAAAGCTGACATAATTCACAGCATTACACACTACTTTATCTCCATCAATCCTTTCATATTAATCTCAAATAAAAGATAATTCAATTCTAATTCTGGTAGCGTCAAAAAATCCGTTCATCCGTCACCTCAAATCCCTCTCGACACTCAAGAGGCTTATACATATACGAAGTGCGGAGTGCGGACGTCAAAAGCCAGCGGCTTGTCGCGTCCTCTCGCAAATTATGCACATACCTTACATTAAGAGCCCTCCGTCACATTGCCAACACACGCGAGAAATATTTTTTAAATATAAATACGTTTTGTGTACGCTGCTGTATATAAGGTTTTAGTGTAAAACTGTTTTAAGACGCTAATGCTACACAGTACGCTATCCTATCGATACACACGTCTGAAAAATTATGCATTTAACAATCCGTACAAGGGTATATACGAGTATAATATATGTACACGTATCTGCTGTTTTTCCCCACTGAAAACTTTTTTCATAGAACAATAATTAGTATACTAGTTGATGCTTAATATTTGAAGTACCTACATACCGACTATTTGGTTAAGAATTCAGTCATATTATGATTCATAAACGTTATACATTACTTTTTTATTAAAAAGTAACTCCTAATTCCTATACTAGTTTTAACTATAAGCAATAAAATACAAACCCTTGAACTAGGCTACAATCCGCTTTGTTAAGATAAATAGTTTGAGATAAAGTTGACACCAGTTTGATAGCAACTTGATGGGAAGCGAATCGGGGATCAAATGGGAGTCATGTTATACATGTCAATGAATTAGGGGCTATAACACGAACAAGAGAGATTCTGTTTCCGATAAACATCCGAACAAACAATTAGATTGTGTAATTAGCACGTTTGTATGGGCGGAGGAACGTAATTGAATTAAATTGTTAACATTATACAAATTGTCTTAATTATTGGAATTATACTACATAAGTTTGGTGCATGTTGTGTCTGGTTCCGAATTTTATGACTTAAGTACCTTGAGAGAATTAGCTAGAAATTTAATATTAAACTTGAATTCGCATTGAAAAACTATTGACTTAATCAATAGTTTTATTTTTTATGTAACATTATTCAACCCTTCTGACCCTTTTTCTGATAAAGATTGATCATCCTCAGACCTCAATCTATATCTTGTAATAGACAAGACGAAATTTTAATATACACATTTTTTTATTTCGAAAAAAGATGGATGGATAAACTGTAAGTCTGTAACCGGATCTTCATAGAAATATCATTTCCTTTTCTTAATTATCATGAAATGTACATGTTTTAAAAATTTATTAGAATATTAGATCGAATGGTCTTACAGATATTCGATACCTATTCATAATAAAAAATAAGTATATATAAATATTTGAACTGCCCTTTAGCAACCACAATAATAATATTTTGCGCTAAGCGAACAAAAAATAACAAATCACCGCAACTCCTAAAAGTTGTAAACTTAACACAAAACGATAAAGACAAACAACAGAACTCGTAACTGAATCAAAACAAAGGTTTATTTAAACAATTACATAAAAACAGACGAAAATTAAATTGAAGCGAATTTCCGATAGCGTCAGTGAAATTTTTGCCCGCCTTATTCAGGACATTACTTATGCATGCAGCAAGGAAAATATTACAAGATTTTAATGAAAGAAATATTAATTTCGAGGTGAGTTCTGTGGCGGGAACTAAATTAAGTTTCTCTAAGGATTCAGACTTGCATTAGGTGTAAGTCATTTTAAAATTTCGCGTCTGGTTCAGTGCTTGATGTTTATTTTGTGGGTTGATGGAAATTGTTTACTTAGGTTAGTCAAAAATTGTAGTTTCAAATACATGGATTCTGAAAATTATACTGAAGATTTAATCCTAGATAAGCTAATTTGAGATAATTGGAAGTAACACTACAAATAATAATAAGTTGACATAATCAATGATGGTGATAATTCCTTCCTTTGTACTATCAAATAAATTAAGAGACATGAGGATATGTATTAAGCTTTTGGTACTAAAATATCTTTTCGCCTAAAACATGAAACATATTAATACGCCTATCAATATATTATTAATCAAGCATAACAGCAACAATTTAACACAAGTAAACAAAACAAAGGTAGGTATTCATAAAGGAGCCGTCGACGCACTTTATTCAAATATCTCGTCAGAGCAGTTGAGGCGTAAAAAAATATGAATATGATTTCCGCATTCACTTACAGAAGTTTCTGCGCCAAATGAAGCATATTTTGGGCCATAACACTCGCATTATTCAAGAAAAAAAATTAGAAGTGTCCATGCACCATGCGACTTTATATTTGAAGATCCTTGGTACGAATTACAGGACAAAAACACTGATTATTCAAATGTTTGGGAATCAAGTGATTATTACAGAGATCTCTATGATTTTGGCACATTTATGAACAACTGAATTTACACTTCTTTTATAAAATTCTGAACTTAACGAAACCTTTCTACATGATTACCTACTGATTAAGGCAGTCTTTATAATATGTTATAACCTAAACATTATGTGTGTTTTTATCACACTACTCCTTCTCACTAGTCACTACTTACTATAAAAATATTTAAGTAACACAATGGAAAAAACAAAATGCCAAAAAAAAATCCCGGAATGAATGGCAAGCTTTATTCAAAGTGAGTCTTAAGAATACTTTGGGAGGGAAGCCTGTTAACTTTTTATATACATTTCGGTGGCTAAATGAACTGAAATACAGTTTCACAGATGCTGAGTATAATTTTATACGTTTGTGAGGCGTTTTTATCTATTTTTCGGATGTAAATGTTGGTAGAAGTTTGTCTAGACTTCACAAAAAGCTCTAAACGCATGGAGAGCTTCATTTTCACAAAAAGCTCTAATCGCACGGAGAGCTTAATTTTCACAAAAAGCTCCTATCGCACGGAAAGCTTAATTTTCACAAAAAGCTCTCATCGCACGGAGAGCTTAATTTTCACAAAGAGCTCTAATCCCATGGAGAGCTTAATTTTCACAAAAAGCTCTAATCGCACGGAGAGCTTTATTTTCACAAAAAGCTCTAATCGCATGGAGAGCTTAATTTTCACAAAAAGCTCTAATCGCATGGAGAGCTTAATTTTCACAAAAAGCTCTAATCGCACGGAGAGCTTAATTTTCACAAAAAGCTCTATTCGCACGGAAAGCTAAATTTTCACAAAAAAGCTCTAATCGCACGGAGAGCTTAATTTTCACAAAAAACTAATCGCATGGAAAGCTTAATTTTCACAAAAGCTCTAATCGCACGGAGGCTTAATTTTCAAAAAAAGCTCTAATCGCACGGAGAGCTTAATTTTCACAAAAATCTCTAATCGCACGCAGAGCTTAATTTTCATTAAAGGCTCTTATCGCACGGAGAGCTTAATTTTCACAAGAAGCGCTAATCACACGGAGAGCTTAATTTTCATAAAAAGCTCTAATCGCACGGTAAGCTTAATATTCACTAATAAAAATAACTGCGTTAAAAACAACCGACTTCAAAAACGGAAAAGTAAGAAATAAAAAAGATTTGTCATTATTATTTACTACATATTATTTATATGTGCTATTTATTAAAAAGGTTTGATGTCGGTGCACGGGCTTAATTAAGAGCTTAATGTTCGGCACCAACTTCAAACCTATTTAATGAATAGCACATCCATACTTAATATTATAAATGCGAAAGTAACTCTGTCTGTCTGTCTGTTACTCAATCACGCCTTAACTACTGAACCAATTTGCATGAAATTTGGTATAGAGATATTTTGATACCCGAGAAAGGACATAGGCCACTTTTTATTGCGAAATATGTACCACGGGCGAAGCCGGGGCGGACCGCTAGTAATACTATAATTATCAAATAGGATAACAATTAGGTGTACCACAATATTTGATTGGATACATAACATATACATAAGCTGTAGCTTGTGGTGTGGAAATGCTCATAGATTTCGAAGTGTAACTATTTTAACCGGTTCCATCTCAAAATATTTTAGGTACTTCAATTTCCTAGAGAAATAAACAATCTCCTTATAAATATATCCTAATTATAATCTCATTAAAGCGTAGCACCTGTGAGAAGGGTGGTCAAAGGGGGGTTTCCACTTGACTCTCCAAAAGTATTTTCCTTGGTCATCCATCATCGCCGCGATAAATAACTTACCCAGTGATTTATACGCGGTGTAATTTTGGGTGCGTAGACGAGAGATAAAAATTCTTGTGAGATATTTAAATGAACAGGCTTTCTAAATAATCATTTAGTTACACGTTCATTTATTTTGACTGAATTGATACATCGGTCGTTCAAATTAATTTTAGTAAAAATACTTTTTTATTACTTACTCAATATCATTTAACTTTAGGGCGTTTCAATGGACCCTGTCTTAATTCAAAATCTATGACATCGGAAAAACTAATAACTAAGTTTCATATTATAGTCTGAACTGTCCTCTAAGTCTAAGAAATACAAGCTTTCAAATCTTCGGTCCTCGGTATAACCCTTTTACCCAGCAAACCATTTTGTTTGCCTCAATATTTCACAATCTAAGCATCTAGCAGTACACATCAACCAATCCATGTAGAACAGACAAAACAAATTAAACAAAAACAGCTCCGATTGAACCGAAATCAATTCTTGTCGGCAATTCAATTTATCTACAAACAAAGTAAAAATGTCTGGCAAGACAAACACCCGTTTAATTCACCCTTCGCATATATTACTCGCTATTTGTTTTTGCTACATTAACATTTTTATGACTGAACTAAGCTGAAATTTTAAATGTCTCCTTTTACTTAATGTCTATGGGTGATGTTGATTTTTGTCTATACATTTTTAGTTCGTTTGATGTCTATGTTATTTTTCTTTAACCATCGTCCGAACCTTATTTCTCCAGGCTCAGAATCGTATGAATAGGGTGCAATCCTTACTTATCAATGTTGTTTTATTTTTCAATATTATTTTATTTTCTATCAATTTCATTTAGATTCAGTTACTTTCTTTTTTGTTTTCCATGCACAAAATATATTATACCAATTTAGATGATCAGTGTTTTCTTTTAACTTTCAATTAAGTTACTATGATAACTTTCGTTGGAAGCAAACATTTTTGAAAATATCTTTGTTGGTTTTGATCATCTTAATTTTTCTATTGATCGAAACAATAATTTACATATTGAATTATCATCATCAAGTTTCTTCGAGATTTCTTTATCGCGAGAACATCGAGTAGAAATTATTTCTAAATTTTATTAAGTTTTCAGTTTAGATTCCCATTACTAAGCCTTACCTTTCTCAGTAACACATTACACCAAAACAAGCATATAATTCAACGTCCATTTAACATTGTTTAAACTCCACATAAGTCTCAAAGACCTCACCCAAATGAAGTTTAAAAGCATTTAAGTACCAAAAATCACGAGTTGGGACTCGCATACATTAAGGTGTAACAAAATCATTATTCAAATCTCCTGAATAATGTTTTCAGGAATGGAGACAGAGTTTCGGTCGTTTTTGAATTTTAATATGGACTGTAACAAGTTTTGTTCGTCAAAGGAGATCGGTCCGTCTAGCTTATTAGCATGGTCACGAGGGAAAGGGACATTATCAATATCATTTTAAGGCGAAACTTAGAAGCTATCTGATTATAATTAATGATCGCAAATCGCAGATGCAGATCGCATTTTATTTTTCAATAAAACAGAGATTTGGGAGTCTATAATATGATACTTATGAAAATATAAATCGACTATACAATATGCATTATGTGAATCATAAACAAGAAATATAGTGGCTCGCTTATTCAGAGAATATGATTTTACGTTACATCAAACAATAACTGTCCTTATTATAAATGAAAAAGAACACTTTACACAACCTGAAATGAAATTCGACTTACAAAGTCTAATATAAAGTATATTTTAATAAAATTCCATGTCCGCAAAGCTCTTGAGCTCCAAGGAGCCGATCAAAGCAAGATGATCAAAGGCGCCGGCAGTGTCCAGCTGTAATTAGCTTCACACCGCTGGGAAGGGCAACTTCTACGGAATAGAGAATCTCATTACTGCATCGAACTTTCTGGAATATGGCTAAAGGATATCTAGAAAATTACAGTTTTTAAGCTGATATTTGTGGATAAGGTGTGTATGAGGACTTTGAAATTAAATCGGGAGTTATAAATTGAAGGAATAGAAGTAAAATGCTAAATTGATACAAATGTCGATCAAAACGTTTCAATTAAAGTTCTCTATTAAATCCTGGTACGAGGGAAGCATATTTTATATCATAAAACTGTATGTGCAAAACCTCTCGTACAGGCTTGTGGTAGTTCAATTGTATCCAATGGTTTTTATCCCCTCGTGTTTTGCAAAACGCGCAGGTAAGTGAAGACAATCTCCGATGGATCAAGATAATATTGGCCGATGATAGCAGCGGGAGGCCCGGTCACTCGGTCATTACTGCCCTCTTCTATGAAATATTTATGACTCCCATAATAACGCCGGCGACGATATCATTATACTTTGTGATAGGGGGGACGGGCGGGGTGGAATTTCAGAACGCTCCTTACCATTGCAAAATCGCAATTGCGAACGCTTCAACGAAACATGCCCTGGCGAACTTTAAAGGATCTTCGCTATGTAAATAGAGAAATCTCAAACTCGATTTCGCGACGCTAAAACGAATTCAAAATTTTTCGCGTAGGGGGCGGTGCGCAGACGCGCAGCCGTGTTCACTTGTTAATTAGCTCCTAAATACGACTTGCAGATGAGATACATTTAGATGTTGAATACATAAAAAGCCCTTTTTCAGCGATCGCATGCATTGTCGGTCGGATTTTCGTCGGGATCAGGGGACGAGCCTATATTGTATATCCACGTCCGACCACCAGAAGTTTGCCTGTTCATAAATAAACGCGAGCGCTATTCAACAGCCCTTGGTGCTGTATGCATAACGAATTTGAAGGAGGCAAACTTGGAGGCTCTGGTGCCTGGGATGGAGTATAAAATTCAGTAACAACATGGTGGAGCTTTTCATTCGACGATCTGCTGTCGTTGAAGGCATAGCTCCGTTATGCTAATTAGTAATTAAATAACTAATTATCAATTCAAATTACCGATGTGAATAGTCGCGTTCGAGTTTGAGTGATGTGGTCAATTGTGCGTATGTTTGTACATGGAGCTAATCGAGTTATGGTTGTGTAATTAATTATCGTTAATTATGGTGTTGTGGGTTGTGCGGTGTGTTGTGGAATGCAAGTTTAGTGCAATTGCAATGGGATCTGCGCGAGATGTCGGCGGGAAAGCGGCCATATTGCAGCAGTTGTCAGAATGATGTGTGAGTATTGCCACTAGGTGGCGTGCATTCTAATACGATTGTAAGAGTTTTGGTTTGAATAACTTTGCATTTGTTTTGATCTTCGTGAATGTGAGATTATATCATTATAATACATATTTAATGATTAGATACATGCTTGTACTCGTATTGTAGTCCTACTTATAATATTATTTTTAAATTTAGGTACCTAGTAAGTACTTATGTTAGCTAGATTAGTCATGGTGTTAGAATGAAGAGGAATTATAATTTAAAGATATAGATGGATAGGTAAAGAAGATATATAAAAAAAATTTAAATTCCTCAAGACGAATATAACATATTTGTTTCAAAATAAAGATGAACAATGTTGGTTCTTAAAATAATTATCGAACTTTAATTAATTCGATCATCTTACAAAAACGTAGATATACGTTATTTAAGTAATTAAGAGTTTAATCCACACCTAAATAGACAATTTAATTAATAGTTGGGGCTACTTCTACTTCATCTTCTTTTGTGTCTCTGTTTAATGCTCTAAGGTCTCTGGCCTTCCCGATCCCAATAAATACGGATTCTGCCAAAGTCCAGTGACATGTAGGTACGTCAAGATTGATATTTTATTTCAATAAAATTATTTTGAAACTGCCATTCTTAAAAAGTATCTCGTATTATTTTAAATTTTTAACTATTTGCGGGTAGGAAATTTTAGTACATATTATAAAATGTTATTTTTTACGTTTCTAATGCGATAAAGTTAGGTCACAAAAAAGTATTCCCATCACCTATAGCATTAACAACACGTTCAGTCATATCATTTTCACTTCAAACGCACAAATAGCATGTCACCA